>JAHWGI010001090.1:15000-52500 GCA_029379305.1 Frankliniella fusca
CCCCGGCTAGCCGCGCACAAATCGTGTGATAAGAAGCCGTTTTTCAGTCGGAATATGCCGAGCAGCGGTTGGTCACCCCACCCCGCCCCTCCCCCCGGCCGGCCTGGGCGCCCAGCTAGCAGACGATGTCGTCAGCGCGCTGTCGAGAGACATTCGCCTTAACGTTTTCCCCCGTCTCTCTCTCTCTCTCTCTCTTTTACTTTCCCATCTTTTCCCCCAACTCCACTCTTCTATTTTCTTTACCCCCAGCGCCGCTAATTCCGAGATTGCGTGATGCAATGAGCAGTGGTGCGCGGCGCGCCGAGTTGCGAAAGAGAGCGAATCGGATGGGGGAGGGACGGGGCGAGCAGGGTATCGGGAGGGGGGGGGGGGGTATACTTTCCTCCGAGCGAGCAGTTTTGTGACGGGTGATCTTATTACTCCCAAAAGAGGGAAGGAGCAAGCGGCGAGAGAGGTTTTCGTACCCGAGGGGCTTAACGGAGAGCGGAACGGCCACCAGCTGCTTGAGAGGGTCGCGGGAACCATACGCACTAAACGTGTATATATTTGTATTTTTTTGGGTCCCATTTTGGGATGGTGTTGTACAGAACGACACGTGCAGGAGGTTTTGCACAAGTTTGTACATTTACCCACTCAAAAGAGAATCCGCAGAAATCTTTGCAATTTTGCGGGGAAAGAATGCCGATTTTTAAAAAGTGACGGGACTCCTTTGTTGAAAAATGCTTCCACACACTCATTATGCGCCCTATTAGTGCGCAATGGACAATATTGATATTGATTTTATTTAAATGGTTTTTTAATAAGTTTACAATTTTTCCAAACGAGATGCTTCTCACATATAAACTTTGTAATGGTGTGCGTTGTTAACAGTTATCGTTAGTAGCAAATCTTCAGTAAAACTATAAAATTGAAAGGAAAGCGGAACAAAAACCGCATCGGACCAAGCTTTCTTCCTTCTCAGCTACCTCCGGATGCATTCATTTCTAGGAGTGCAATGAGTGGTCTACCTCCTTATGCGAGAGAGAGCGAGAGAAAGGGGGGTGGAAAGAAAGGCCACTTGATTCGACGTGGACCCCATAACTCAGCCGCCGCTTTGAGCGCTAGGCGCCCTGCCCCGCCCCGCCCCGCCCCGCCCCGCCCCGCCCCACCGCACCCCACCCCACCCAACCCGCTCAGTCAATGCAGCCGAATGCACTCCACCGCGACGCAAGAGTTTTGGCAATAGCGGAACAAGGCTACAGAGGAAAGGGGAACACGTTGATATTTTCTTTTTCTCTGCTCTTTTTGTGTATTGTCAATATTTTATTCATATATCGCCCGCCCCGACCCCTGACCGTTTCCTTCGTGGTGGTTCTGATCTATAAAAGCTTCGATGTTATTTTGAGGGGAAAAAAAAACAATTTTGTCAAAAATTTGCAATCTCCGTCAGTAGCCTAAGTTAAAAGTAATCGTTGAAAGGGGAAAAAAGTAGGACGCTCACTCTACACAGGTCACATGGCGGGTACATAGTGCTCGCATCCTTTTTTTCTCCTCCAAACTCGGACGATCGGTGGTGGTGGTACATATCTTTGTGGTCCAAAAATGACCGGCATGTGCTTTATATTTGTATTGAAAGAGGCCGATTGGCGAAACAGAACGAGCAAACAAGAATGATGGAGAAGCCGGCGGAAGGAGCAAGAGGGAGAGAAAAAGAAAGAGAGAGAGAGAGAGAGAGAGAGAGAGAGAGAGAGAGAGAGAGAGAGAGAGAGAGAGAGAGAGAGAGAGAGAGAGGAGGGGAGAGAGACGTACAGAAAGAGCGAATATAGGACAAGGGTGGGAGAGGGCGAGAAAGATATCGGGCGAGCGAAATGGGGTGTACACAGCGCAACACGAATGAGTACGGGAGAACACGCGTCAGCCTCGTCAGTCCTGCATCCCGCTACACATGCGCGCGCGCGCGCACACACACACACACACAGCTCTGTTTGCAGAGCCACACATTTCGCTCGCTCCCTCCCCCTTTGGGGGTTGGTGGATCATTACGGGTGTTTCGTGCGATTGAGTAAACACGACATTTTGGCCGGGTGTGGCCAGCGAGCGATGCCTTTTGCTCCCTTCCTCCCACCCCCACCCCGCCCCGCCCTACCCCACCCAGCTCGTGCGACGAAAGGGGGCGGCAGTGCTGCAGCCAAAGCACCGAGCCACCGAGAGCACCCGGGGACGCCCGCGAGGAAACTGTTATGATATCGTTAACTAAGTTGAAACTACGTCTTTAATAAACGAGAGAAAGCGGTGTAAGGATGCGGAGAAGAGAGGGGTGGAGAGAGAGAGAGACAGAGAGAGAGAGAGAGAGAGAGAGAGAGAGAGAGAGAGAGGGTGGGGAGTGGTTGGGAGCAAGAAGGGAGGGAGGAGGGAGCGTGGGAGGGCGCGCTCGGGTGAGTAGCACGCACACGCGGCTTGTGTGACTCGACCAAAAAAGAGGGTACGGGCTTGCGCCAGTGCCAAGGCGGAACGAGCGAGCGAGAGAGAGAGAGCGAGAGAGAGAGAGAGAGAGAGAGAGAGAGAGAGAGCGAGAGAGAGAGAGCGAGAGAGAGAGAGCGAGAGAGAGAGAGAGAGAGAGGGGGGGGGGAGGGGAGGAGAGAGAGAGAGAGACAGAGACAGAGAGAGAGAGAGAGAGAGAGAGAGAGAGAGAGAGAGAGAGAGAGAGAGAGAGAGAGAGAGAGAGAGAGAGAGAGAGAGAGAGAGAGAGAGAGAGACGAGTCTCCAGTCTCCGTTCGCGCGGCGCTACTGCGGAGCTCCTTAGCCTGTCTGTTCGTTTTCGCCCATTTAGCCGCACCGTGTAAATAAGCAACATGGGAGACACGATTTAGAGACCGATGGGAGGATCACTCAAAACAAAAAGGGTACAATGATTTTTGGTATTTTTGGTTTTGGTTTTTCTTTTGATTTTTGAAGGAAAATTTATGTCAATTTTTTTTAAAAAAAATGCTATTTTACCCCCATATCTGAGTTATTCCAATTTTTGATTTTTCGAAGTTATCCCCCCTCGGTAGAGACCTAAAGGCGTGGAGACGAAGGAACCTGTCGCAATCCGACTCGCGTCCTTTTCGTCCACATTTGATCGCGGAGTCCGCGCCGTTTCGAAGCTGAAGGACCCAATCGCGCGAATTCAGACTCATCCAAAAGGGAATAAAATGCGAGAAAGTTTAAACGCGCCGCCGCGACCGGGGAGAGGATGATGGGGTCGGTGGGCGCCCGTCGGGTAGGCAAACGGTCGGACGTCATGCGTTGCGGGCGTGCCTACCCGCTCGTCGGCAGGCGTTCGCAGCTGATCGTGCGGAGGCACGGGTGAGGGAGGGGGTCTATCCCCTTCCTCCCCGTTGGAGGTTGACAAATAGTTTGCAGCAGCAGGTAAAAAGTGTTGGAGGGCGCGGAGGAGGTTCCCGGGGTTGGGGGTGGTGGAGGGGAAGATTCACTGGCAACCGTTTTCGGGTCTGACAGTCCGCAGTGCGGCCCCCTCCCGTACGGCTTGGCGCGGCGAGGGTTGGGGTAGGTCTGGGGTGAGGTGGGGACAGCAGGCGGTAACTGGTTTGAACGGATAGAATATGGCGGCTATTGAGCGCGCGCGCGGGGGGGTTTTCAGCGTGTTCCATATTCAAGGAGATAAATTACTCACCGCGCGCAGCTTTTACGACCACCTGAAAATGGCGGATAACGTCGTCGAGGAAAATCGCGAGAGGGAAACAACAAGTTTTTGTACATCTCGTAATTCCATAAAAAAAAATGGAAAATTCAGAACAATTTATGATTAAAAATCAGGAAAATTAACAACAATTCACAAGACTTTAAAAAAAAAATTAAAGCAAAAATTCACAAAAAGTCATTAAAAAATTCACAAAATTTGCACAAAACGTTCATAAAATTTACACAAAAAATTCAGAGTGTAGTTTTCCACTCGAGGAAAATATAGTCCTCCGGAGGAGGCGCAGAGGTCCCCCTTTTTCCTCCCTGACTCCGCCCCTCCCCAGCCCCACCTTGGCTGCTGTGTGTGTGTGTGCTCCGGGTGCTAATTTGATTTCCTCCATTACACCTCAGCGGCCCCGGCCAAAGTTCTGCAGATGAATGCAAAGTTTCGCTCGGCGCGATGTCGTCTTCCAGGCCGTCCTGTACGTGCCGGCGGCGCCTCCGCCTGCGCGCGCGTGTGTGTGTGTGTGTGTGTGTGTGTGTGTGTGTGAGAGAGAGAGAGAGAGAGAGAGAGAGAGAGAGAGAGAGAGAGAGAGAGAGAGAGAGAGAGAGAGAGAGAGAGAAGGAGGGAGATGAGTTGGGGGAGGGAGAAAAAGAGAGAGAAGGAGAGGAGGTAGATGAGAGAGAGGAGGGGAGAGAGAGAGAGAGAGAGCGTGTGTGTGTATGTGCACGATGACAGTCACCACTACTCCCACCGCCGCGTTGGTCACGACGCAGAGCGCCGCGCCGACGCAGCACGTGTGGGAATGGTGCTGCTTTGCTATGAGGGAAGTGGAGCGGGGTGGGGTGGGGTGGGGCGGGGCGGGGTGGGGTGGGGCGGGGGTGTTCCCACGTGTGCAGCCGCACTGGCGGTTTCCTCGGGCTGTCCGAGCGGATTAAGCGGGGAGACGCGGGACGCGTCAACACAGGAGGCGGTGAGAGACACTGCGCTCGTCAAAGCAAACAATAACAAAGAACAAGTACAGTATTCAGGAGGCCGTGTGGCGCTTACACTACACTTCACACATACACTAACAACGGCTGAGCGCCATTCAACATGGCACGAAACCTGCTGAAGACACTCACTTCTAGCACCTTTCGGGATCTTTAGTGCTTTCGAGTGGGAGCAAGACGGAACTGAAAAATGTCTTGAGTACCCCTGGAATAAGGCACGACTGCTCGACCTAGAAAACTTTTTTTTTCAGTGTATGACGAGGAATAGCGGTGGGAAGAGTGATTTTTTCTCGCGCCAGTGTCACATACTAAATTGGCTTTTGATATTCACCCGGTCTCACCCCCTCTGCACCTCGTCTCCTCCCACCGCCTCGTCCGAAACACACCAATAGAGCTGCCCTCGCACGTCTTGGCGGGAAATTTTAACGACGTCGTTCACAACGTCGCCGTCGGCCGAAACGTGTTAGTCACGCTCGTGCAGAGAAGCCAATGGCGTGCGTGCGTGTTCGTGGAGAGGCGACCGTTTGGGGTAGAGATCCGGAGGCGGGGGTGTCATAGGAGCAGCAGTGTACCGGTCGCCGCTGGCTTCATGCGATAAGTTTAATCGAGTGGTATGATTTGTAGCCATCATCTCCCAAGCAGGCCTCACCCTCCTCTCCTACCAACCTTACATCCCCACCTCTCTCTCTCTCTCTCTCTCTCTCTCTCTCTCTCTCTCTCTCTCTCTCTCTCCTCTCTCTCTCTCTCTCTCTCTCTCTCTCTCTCTCTCCCTCCCTCCCTCTCTCTCCTGCACACGCCCGCTCTGAATTTTTTTAAAATTTATCTTGCCCTCCTCCCTCACTACACGCTTCAGCAGGAGAGCAGCCTCAGTGCGCCCGTTCCATAAGCGGTACGTAGGGCATGGGCCGACCTGTGCCTCTAATACAGCAGAAATTCCGCGAAAATTAACTCTCCCCGGGTGAAACTTTAAGTTTGAATTAGAAACTTCTTTCGGTATCTGCACAGTAGATGGTCGTTGTGTGGTCATGTATAAATCCATAGAACGCGTCTAGTTCGCCGAGGTTACTCTATTCCACTAGTCAGCGACAAAAAAGCAGATGCAGCAAAACCTTGATCAAACGCGGTTCACTGTGAAAAAGAAATATTCGTAAATTAACGACTTTTTTTTCGTAATTTGAGATTACGACATAAAGCTGTAAATTCACGAGCGCGGTCGTAAATTTAAGACAGCAAATTCTTACTCGTCGAAGAAAACTGAGTCGACATATGGTGTAAAAAATTCATCGTAATAATACAACAATAACTTTACAACATTTATCATCGAAAATTTTCCCCTCACCCTCTGACTAATAATTTTTACTGTGTTTATTTTATTTGACGCTTTTGGCAGCTGCCACTGGTTTGGTCCCCCCTGCAGTCGCATTGCTGCAGCTGAGGTACTGCGGCCGTGCCAGCGCCGGCCAAAGCCGGTCGATGCTCGGGCCTGTGTATTTATGTGGCCTACACGCTAATTGCCCCCCCTCTCTCTCTCTCTCTCTCTCTCTCTCTCCTCTCTCTCTCTCTCTCTCTCTCTCTAACTCGATCTCTTCCTTCCCCCCACATACCCAACAGGAGCCAGACACATTGTCTTCAGCTCCGTTATCAGCTGGCTTGCAGACCTCTCCTCCAATCCCCCAACCCCAACCCCCTCCATAAATTATACGCACCCAAAATGAACAGAGCTCAGCCAATTACAAGGTTACAACTGCCACCATTTCCAGTAAGTTTCACGGGAATATTTTCCATTAAGTTTTTGGGAAAAGGGAAAAACAATTATTTGCAATCGTTTGCAATAATACTTTTGACTTCGAGAATCGTTTACGAGCAAGAATTGTCTGTCGTCATTTATGACATCTTTTGTAAGAAGCAAATTACAAAACAGAATTATTCATCTACGGGTTTTCAAAATGTTAAAACCGTATCACGACCTGCTTCCCCACCCCTCAAAAAGAAAAAAAACAACGTAACAATAAATGAAAAGAAACTCGGGAGAGGTTTTTGCTCCTTATTTTCAGCCCTGTTGGCAGCTCGCCGCAGGGCACCACAGGGCCACAGGGCGCCACAGGGCCCGGCGGCCGGCTGAGGCGGCTCGCTCCCGAGCGAAATCTCCTCCCGATTCTTTCGCTTTCCTCCTCTTGCTCGCCGGGCGCGCGGAGCTTCGCAGCTGTCGATCCTCGGGAGGCGCTGGCAGCCGCCAGCTGCGGTCCCTCCTCGTTAAAGCCTTGGTGCAAGCTAATTGTGCAGCCATCCCCGGGGCCCCATAGCCACGCACGTCCCCCCACCCCAACTCTCTCTCTCTCTCTCTCTCTCTCTCTCTCTCTCTCTCTCTCTCTCTCTCTCTCTCTCTCTCTCTCTCTCTCTCTCTCTCTATCTCATCCTCTCTGGAAATAGCTCACGCGCGGAATAATTGAAACGCACACTTACTGCCGCACTGCCGGCAGTTGCTCCTTTATTTTTGCATCGGTACATTACAATGTCATGCCTACTCTGGAGGATAGATGTAAGACAGCACTCGAATAACCTCCATGAAAAAATTATTTCAGCATTTTCCCTCTCCTACCATACGCCCCCCCCACACACACAAACACTAACACTCTCGATTAAGGGGGAGAGAAAGAGAGAGAGAGAGAGAGAGAGAGAGAGAGAGAGAGAGAGAGAGAGAGAGAGAGAGATGATGTCACGTCCTAGCGTCCTGCATTGCACCAGCTGAATCCGAACCTGTACTGCATATAACCGTTCAGCACGATCCCGCCATAAATTCACAACAATTCAGCTCGTCGTTTCACTTTCTATCGACGTTTTCATCATCGGTCTCAACAATCCAAGGGAAAAATATTGATCATTGGAAAAAAAAAATTCGATGAGTGGAATTGGGCAACGGGGCAACGGGGTTGCGTGGGGGGCGGGGCGGGGATGTGGGCAAGGCCGTACGTCACTCCAGGGGTGCTGCGAGGCGAAGTGAGCTGAGCGTCGGGAACCTCAAGCGGCAGTGATCAACGCCTGACCCTCGGCGCCCCCCTCCCCCCCCCCCCCCCCGCCCCCTACCGCCGCTATCCGCGCTCCTCTAGCTCGAGGCAGCACGACGACCGTTCTCCCAAAACAAATGAGTTGGGGGATTCTCCCCCCCCCCCCTCCCTCTCCCCATCCACCTTGCTACCCCGGGGCGCCAGGACGTAACGTTCCACGCGGATGCCCCCCAGCACTGATAACGATCCGCGCTTACACCGGAAAAAAAAATAATGCAGACTAGTAAAACAGAGAGGATAACAATCGAACACTCGCGGAGAGCAGGCGTTACTCGGTGAAGTATACTAGAAAGACTCGCGTCACAACAGTGCGGGCTGATTCGGACACACCACACCACGAAATTGAAGCCTCAGTTTATGTCACGCCATCTCCGGGCATACTGTATTAAATATAGGAGGTCGCATCATAAACGTGACCATAAGTCGAGGAAGGGAGCGAACACTTTCGATTGAAGTGTCCACATGATTCCGAAAATACTGATGCCCAATGATTCTCATCCTGTCCACTTTTCATTATTCCTTATGATTTCTAGTGGAAGAAAAAAAAACTTATATTTACTATTTGGCGCTAAATGTGTGTCTCCCGTTAAGCTCTTTTGAAAAACGGACCGAACTCTAGTGATTTTTATCCTTATGATTCCTAGGCAGGAGTTTAAGTTGAAAGCTTTGCTACGCGGTAAATTTTTTTCTTAAAAAAAAAAAAAAATCTTATTTAGTGCCGCGGGCAACTGCAAATGGGCAAAACTACGTACTTATAAAAAGAAATAAAAAGAAGAAAAAACAGGGTGGTATTAGAACCTCTGTCCAACTCGTGCTTTCACCGGCGACGACATCAATGTCGATCGCGGATTTGTTTTGATTTATTTTTCCCTACTTAATCCTTTCTATCCACTGTCGTTGTGCCTCGGGCAACTAAAACAGACAAAGCTACTTCGAAAAAAAAATATTGTGATCGGTATTAGAACCTGTGCCCACCCAGTACTCCTAACGGTGACGATGTGGATACCAAAGTCGCCACGTGGCTGGGCTATCCCAGCAAGGAGAGCAGGCGTACTGATGACGCCACCGGTACATGTTCGTCGGCGACTACGGCTCTTCGCAGCGTCACCCCTAGTGGGCAGGTGTCGTGTACCGTGGCGTCGTGGCCGTGCCGGCTCAGTGGTGTCCCGCAAGCCGCGGAACCCAGGTTCGAATCTTGCTAAATATAAATTTTTCCGAGGACAGCAGCCTGGAGTGGAATTCAAACCCCCCATTTCAACGGAGCTCCCTCGTGGAATCGCCGACGGTCTAGTGGTCTTAGTGCCACGAAAGCCGCGGGGTGTCATGAGACTCGGCACTTGGGGCCTGGGTTCAATTCCCAGGTAGGTTCTTCACTGGCAGCGAAAGCGAGTTGTCAGGAAGTTCCGTCCCATGCCACGGGGGGTGGTCCCTCGTGGGGAAGTAAGGCCTATGAATCTGGCTCCTTAGTAAACAGCTTTTCCATGACCTGTGCGGGAGCGGGTCAGTACAGGTCTAACCAACCGTACGCTTACTCTTCCGCAAAAACTTCTCTTTCTGCTTTTCTCCCCCTCTATCGTCCTGCCTTGCCTCTACCTCCCACTGACCGGTCATGCGGTCCGGTGGTGCCCAGTCGTTGGTCTGAAATGCTACCTACGGCTTCAAGGCGCTGTTTAAATAGGGTAGTACGGCGGGCCTGACAGGCCGCCAGCCTTAAGCGGGGACTCTCCCCGAAGAGGAGAGGACTTCTCGTGCCCGCGGGGTGGCGGTCGCCTGGAACACACCGGATCCCATCAGAACTCCGAAGTTAAGCAGGCGGGGCTCGCAGGTTGCGAGTTAGGTAGGGGCCTACCAATTTTTCAATTCTTTTTTAAATAGCTCTTTAAAAAAATAAAAATAAAATAAAAATGAATTTGAGGTGTTGCTTAGTAACGACAAAATTTTTGACAGTGTATACGTTTGCGCAGTATACAAAACTAGCACAACACTTGATGTTTAGTTCAGCCCGACACCACGAAGTGCTCATTATTTGCACTTTGGAACCAAACACCAAATTAGTGTCAGACTTTCTACATTTGTGGTACCAGTGCACATGACTATTTTGTTGTTGTTGTTGTTTTAGTTGTTTTTTTTTTTTTTTTTTTTTTTTTTTTTGTGGGTGGGGAGGGGGTACTGCCCATCCGCGACGCATCGGTAACGATAGACGCGCGACGCGTCGGGGCGCTCCGCCGCCGGGGGCCGCAAGCGTTACCGGCGGAGCGTGACAGCCGGCACTTACAGGGCCTTGGGGATGTCGCGGGCCGCGGGGGTGTGAGCCGAGCCCACCCCGCGGGAGACAGAGCTGCGTGGGGAGGGGCGGGGCCCCTACGGGGAGACAACCCCCAGCCCAGGCGCGGGGTGAGGTGACCCGAGGGGTCCTTCACTATAAAGTCAAGCGTTCACCGATTTATTTTCTTTTTCTGGAGTTCCGAAATTTTAACTGATTCTTTTTTTTTCCCTCTGATTTTTGCCCTAATTTTCCCCTATGATTTTTTCTTGTTTTTTTTTTTATATTTTTTCTTAATTTTTGCTTGAACTCTTACTGATTTTGCTTTAGGGTGTACACTGACTTCTACTCTGAGGTAAATGACGCCTTGGGGTGATCCCCCAACCACTAGCGCATCGCTTTCTCTCTCGCGCACAACAAGACACCCGCGCCCTCCTGAGGACGCGTGCGACCAGCATGCCGATTTCGCACTGTGAAAAATAGTCGTAGGTTCACGGGAAAATTCTCCACGAAGTGGAGTTGTAAAATTACAATTACGTGTCGTAAAATTACAAGCACTCCCTATCTACTTGAAATTTAGTAACAAGCAAGAATAGTCTGCCGCAAATTTACAACATTTTTTGTAAGTCGTATTGTACAAAATAAATCGTAAATTTACGAAGATATTTTTCACAGTGCGCTGCCGGCACTCGTCGCTCTGTCTCACTCGCTCCCGAGGAGACTACCGGAGGAATGCGAGTGCCGGCGACGGGATCGCTCAGCAGCAGGAGAAGGTCCCCCTCAGCGTCCTCGTTAGAACAGTAGCGCGTCCGCGACGCCCGTCGGCCGACTAGCGGTTTCGACCCCCCGCGCCGGTCGGGCCGGCGACAACGGCTGCTTTACATTTGTATGGAGTGTCATTTCCCGCGCGCCTGAATACGAGCTAGAGCCAGGGGGAGAGAGGGGGAGAGAGAGAGAGTGAGTGAGAGAGAGAGAGAGAGAGAGAGAGAGAGAGAGAGAGAGAGAGAGAGGAAGAGGGGGTAAAGAGGAATTACGGCGCAAGGGGGAGAGAGGGGGAGGGGGCGGGGTCAGCCCAGGTCTGCAACCAGGACATGTCAACAGGACGGTGACAGCAGCCTACATAAGGGTAAGGCCGATGATAGAGTCAGCCAGCTTCAACTGTCTAATCCCCCTACGCGAGTTTGAGCCGAGTGTGAGGTAGTCTCCCGTCCTCACTCTTCAACCGACCCTGTCTCCCTCCCTCCCTCTCCCTCTCCCTCTCTCTCTCTCTCTCTCTCTCTCTCTCTCTCTCTCTCTCTCTCTCTCTCTCCCGGCAGGTCTGTGCCACCTGTCGACGGGTTTGCGGCTCAGCCCGCTTCAAAGGCCGCAAAGACCACTCCGCCGGGCACTTTGCGAAATTGACACGAATGGAGCACAGCGCGCGCGTCACCACAGCGCTTGCCAGAGCGGGGCGGAGCGAGTCAGGGCCACTCCCGGACGCGACGGCAAAGCTGAGGTATGCAGTTTGTTTATGACGGGGGGAGAGAGAGAGAGAGAGAGAGAGAGAGAGAGAGAGAGAGAGAGAGAGAGAGAGAGAGAGAGAAGAAGAAGCACACATTTTTCCCCTCGTTATTATTTTACCATATGTTGTTGGTGTTGTTTTGCGTCACCCGTGTCCTGCATACCTGTATTATCAGTGTATGTTTTCCATATCTAAACTGATTTCCTTTTTGAAGAAGAAAATATAGAAGGCCAGTAATTTTTATTTTTAAATTTTTCCTTTCTTTTTTTTCACAGTACGGGGATCTTCCTGAGCGCACGCTGCCATGCGACGCGCGATACGCACTCCGGGCGCACACAGCACGTCCCAGACTCACGGCCTCCACACGAACACACATACACACACAACCACCATGCAACGACGCGCACCTATACTTTTATTGCTGGCAGAATCTAGAACTAGAAGCTTCTTATCTCGCCATTACCAGCCCGGCTGGACTGTATATGGTAGGTTTCTCTAAATGCACAGAGTGCTGGCACACTGACGCCTGCACAGTTCTCTTATTACACATATTCTACATACGGTTGTTTCGTCCGTCCCAGACATACTCCAATTAGCTTTTCGAAACATGAACGTGAAATCCGTGAAGATTTCACAAAAGTGTGAGTTTTTTCACATACGTATCGTTATTATCTTGTACACTATTTCGTGTATAGGAAAAGTTCCACACATTGTGGGAAATTTCGCGTCCCACACGCGTATGGGATTTTTCGAAAACACTTGTATGGCAAAAATCCAATTTTTTTTCACAGTGTGTTCTACAAAGTAAATCGAAAGGACGCCTCAGCACAGCAGTTTGTTTCTCTTTATTAATTTTTTTTCCCCCAGTTTTTAAAGGAATATGTTTCTTCATAAATTTATATAGTTTAATTTTTTTTATATATAAGGAACAAAAGAGAAGGTACAAGGTACAGGGAGAGATGAGAGGAAGGAAGCAGAGGAAAGTATAAGGGCGGTCTAAAAGAGCTGCCACTCCCGAAACCCTCCCCTTCTCACACGTCGCGCCCTCCCCTCACTGCCATACCTGGAGTCGACAAGAGAAACTTGAGGATCAACACAGACGGGATGGCAAACACGTGCGGCGCCTGCATCATATGGCGGGGTGGGGGTAGCTGAGGCGGTACGCCCCACCCCACCCCACCCCACCCCGCCCAGCCCCGCTCCGCCTCGCCCTTGCCCCGCTCGCCGCACCACGAGCACACAGCAGGGGCGTTGCATCCGCAAGTCATGCATACTTCAGGTGGATTTACGGTTCAGGCCGACGGAGGCGATATGACAATATACGAGGCATGCGATGGGCGTGGTGGGGCGCGGTGGGGCGCGGTGGGGCACAGTGGGGCTCGCTGCAAGGCCGGGCGAGCCCCCGCACTCAACCGAGAGCGCGTGGGGCGAGTGAAATTAAGACTTTATGAGAGACGCCCCGGCAGGTCAACCCCGCACTGACCCCTCCGCGTATATCGCGCTCTGTTCCGGGAGAGATTTCCTCTTGGGGTCAGGGAAGGCAGGGTACAGGGAGTGTCAATTAAAAATCACGCTACTTTTTTTGTTATTATTATTTTTTTAGTAAAGCATGTAAGGAATGCTAGCTATGCCTAAACTCTCACAGGGGCACCGCCTAATTTTGCGTCCATCAGAAGCGTCTCCCAGCCGTCTGTTTCCGAGGATCGCTCTGGCACCTCCTTCGTCCTTATCGCACCTATGGCGGGAATGCCTAGAGTTGGGATGGCAGGGCCCCATGCGTGCGACAAGGACGGAGGCGCGAGAGCGATCTTCTGAATGAGACTGGGCTGCCCACAGGGGCGGGCGCGGCGCGCGGTGCGGGACCATGAGAGAAGGACGATCTGGAGAAGAAGCGAGAGGGCGTCCCTCTCTCATGGCGGGACGTGCAGGCTCCAATATCCCTGCTGTCTGAGCCGCTCCCGTCCCGCCGGCAGAGCCATACCCAGCCGCACCGCGGTACCTGGCTCAGGCCCGGGACACGCCCCCCCCCCCTCCTCCTCAGGACGTCAGAGATGACGTTTATATTGGAGCAGAAAAAAAATACAAAGAAAAAACTCAAGCTATAAGACACAGTGCGTTAGGCGTATTTCCCTTACCGCTTACTATTTCTTCCCCTCTCGTTTTTTTTTTGCCGTAAGAAAATAATAGAAAAAATAATGGAAGAGTATAAGGATAAAATGAGCAGCTGCGGGGCGTCCCTGCGCGTGCGAATGTGCGGGAAAACTAACCCACCCCGCCGACCCCCGTGCCCCCCTCTCGCTGCCGGCTCATACAAGGGTGCCAACTTACCGCCAAACTGCACTAAATTCGGGGCGTAACTTAGGCTCGCGCCTGAGCCCGGGCCGCGGACGACCTCGCCCACTTTCGAGTCGGGTATAGGGGCCTAAGGAAGGGGTTCGATCCCTGCAAACACAACCTCACACATCCAGAAACATTGCTGCAAAAAGTAAGTTACAGGTTTACAGGAAAATTTTCCGCGTAGTGGAGTTGTAAAATTACAATCGCAAATCGTAAAACTAAAACAGCACTCCGTGCCGACTTGAAATTCAATTACGAGCAAGAAGGGGTTGTCGTCAATTTACAACATATTTCGAAGATTGTAATTTACAAAATAAATCGTAAATCTACAAAGAAATTGTTGCATTGCCGTACAGACCGCCGTGTTTTTCCCTCCTACGGAAATGGAACGCAAGCACGCTAAAAAAAAAAAAGAAGGAAAAAAAACACTGCTGTTGAGCTATTTTTCTACCTCAGGAGCCAAGTTTTTAGATCGCGCCAAGCTAAACACGACAGCTAAATAAATTGCACGGGTGCTGGATTGGGCCCGCTAAAGCGGTTAGCTCCGGTCCAACTTTCACTTGTTTTCCGTAAAGGTTTAAGCTCATTTTGCCGCAGAGGTCTCCTCTCCTTCCAACATGAAGAATGCCATCCGCGCGTGCCTCTCGAACAGGCGTCGGGGAGAACAGTCATATAGTGGCCGCCGAGGTGGCCGCCGTATGCGGTGACTCCCCCAGTCCCTGCCTCTCTTGATTTCTTTTTCTTTTCGTTTGTTCTTTTCTTCCTTTGTCGGACACACCTCCCCGAGGACACCCCGCCCCGCCCCGCCCCGCCCCGCCCCGCCCCGCCCCGCCCCGCCCCGCCACACACAACCTTCTAAAGTCTCACGGGGCGTACGGCAGCGGTGGCGGCGGCGCGGCGTCAGCCAGCCGTCTGATTCCGAAGATCGCTCTTGTTCCTCCGTCCTTGTCGCATCCGTGGCGGTTCCCTATGTCAGGGATAGCAGAGCCCCATGAGTGTGACAAGGACGGGAGGCGCTGGAGCGATCTTCGGCATCAGACGGCAGGGCAAGAAAAGCGACCCGGTCTGCTTGCGGGGGAGGGGGTCCAGAGACCGACCGCGAGACGAGTCCTCCTACCCCATGGGCCCCGGGGAATCCCTGTGAAAACAGCTTCCCCTTGCCGCATGCCCGCCCCGCCCCACTCCGCCCCGCCCCGCCCCACTCCGCCCCGCCCCGCCCGTCAGCCTCGGCCTTCCTTTTTTGCCCGCTCTGGTGTTACAGTGGATGCAAAAACAGCGCAGCCGAAACAAACAGCCAAGCAGTGTCGCTTGATCGCCTCGCCTCGCCCAAGAAGCAGTGCGCCTTGAGGGCGGGTCGGCGAAGGGGAAACAGGTCTGAACATTTTTTTTGCGCCTACTTTTGTAACTCAGAAAAAAATTACAAATATTCAACGAACATTCGGAGAAAAAAATAGACAAAACTTGAAAGAAGAACGGTCAGAAAGACTCTGAAAGTTTAGATAATTTAAAAAAAAAAATAATTTAAGAACACTCTTTACGAAAAATTGCAATAACAATGCGGGAGAATTCACGAAAATTCATAAAAATTCAAGACGTTAGGACATCAAAATTCAGAGTTTTTTCTTTAGCGGCCGGCGTCCAAGCATCTTTTTATTCTCTTTTATTTTTCACGCCGCGCTTAAGCGAGCTGGCCGAACAACTCGGTAAGGGTTGCCCAGTAAATTGTAAAACGAGTGGACTGAGCTGCCGCTCGCTGCGCGGGCCTCAGCGCATAGCACATATATAACGTCATAGGAGTATTCCGCTCAAGTTAGCGCCGGCCATTCCGGGAGAATGCGCAGCGTCAGCCCCGCCCGTGTGGGCGTGACAACTTCAACGTGAAACAGCGGGCGCAGCCATTGCTCACCAGGGCTGTGGCCGCCCCACCCCACCCCACCCTACATCGCCCCGCCCCGCCCCGCCCCGCCCCGCCCCGCCCCACGGACGTGGCCGATCGCATGTCAATCTCTGAGCGGGCCCGTCAGCGGCCACCTGCTGAACGCGGGTCGGACGAGATGAGCGCCGCCCATGAGGGTGGGGTGGGGCGGGGTGGGGCGGGGCGGGGCGGGGTGCGGTGGGGCATGCCTCAGGGGGGAGATCCCCTGTGATTGTTTATGCGTGCAGCAGCAGTATAATGTTATGATCTGCACTGCAGCAAAGTACGCAGAGTAGGGAAGGGGATGGCAGGCGTGGTGGGGCGGGGCGGGGTGGGGTGGGGTGGGGTGGGGTGGGGCGGGGCGCGGTGAGGCGAGGCGGATGCCTCTCGGGCCCAGCCGGGCCCAGCTAGGGATGACCATAGTGAGGATCGAGCAGCAGGAGGGAGGTGGGGCTTAAATGGGATTTACAGAGTTTTGAGTCCCCCCGCCTCTCCTCTGGAACTTATACATAAACACATTTTCGACACGCACACGAGCGCGCGTGCACACACACTCACACAAATGTGAAGCATAAGATTCTGCTCGTTGGAGGTAGTTCGTGGCATATGCGGAAACTACATCGTTATCCTATAAATACTTTAGAAGAAAAACCAAAGGAAGAAAAGTGAAACATAGGCCCGCTCATGTTTCTTTCGTGTAAAAAATCTAAAGTCAAAACAGCAGCAATCAGCAAAATTCCACATTTTTAAATTAAATACTGAAAAATGGTAGTGTTTATTTAACAGGTGTAGTCTAGGCAGCTGGCAGGCACTAGTAGAACATCGCAAGAGAATTGAGATTAAACGCGATATATTTCATCTGTAAGGTCGTCCCGGCCTGCCCTCTCGAGATTGCTCGAGATTGCTCCACACAGGAAGAAAAACGCTCAGCTAAAATTAAATGTGAAAAATTAACACTAAGTCCAAATACTTTAAACAGCAGAAGAATGAGTAGCATGGTAGCTAGAAAATACGAATGGTAGATTTTAAAAAAAATTAGCTGCGCCTATAGCTACAAAAAATGGCACACCTGCATTTTATTTTATTTTTCTCTGACGCAATTTTTTTGTTTTTGTTTTGGCGTGCAACTGCTTACAATAAGAGAAAACTTTATTTTTTTTTCCAATTTGAAAATGTTTAAAAAGAAAAGGTCCGTTTTACGCAGCCCAGAAAAAAATACGACCAAAAAACATACTTTCCCTCACAGAGCTCTGGCAGCGAAACGGCTGAGGAGAAAGCTGTGAGCGTAATCGGAAATGGTGACCACCTCGCCAGGCCACTCCCCGTCACCCCCCCCTCCCCCCTACTACCACCTCTGCCGATTTCTCTCCCCCAGTCCGTGGTCCAACCCTCCATTCCAGAACCGTCAAACCAACTTATCGCTTTCCTAAGGTATCGCTTGATAAATGAGGGATTTCCCCACGTCGAGTATCGGCTGGCCTGGGCGAGGGGAGAAGAGGGACGGGAAGAGACAGGGTGCGGAGTGACTGGGGGGAGGGGAAGAGGAGGAGGGGGAGGTGCGGGGGAGGGGGGGAGGACCGACCGAGCCGGGGTTGTCGAAAACCCGATTTCCACGAGCTGATGGGGCTATTAGACCGTGTCCCGGTGTCAGTTTGGCGCCCCCCACTCCCCCCCCAGCCACAGCCACCCTCCCACGGCTGCAACCAACCCCCCACCCCCTTTTCCCCTCTCCATGCTGTGCCCTGGCCCGCGGACCACAACCGGGACATCTCCAACACACATGCGGCCCGCGTGAACACGAAAAATAAAATAGAGTTGGAATCTGAGAAGAGTGATATTGAAAAATAATCAGAAACAGCCATGAAAGCATCTGGCGCGCGTACGTACGCGCCGCTGGCGTTTACGGAATTGCTGTGTTCCACACCATTGGGTAGATGGGATGGGCCAGTTGAATAAATAGCAAACAATGATAAATGCTTCAACAAAAAGGACCGAGTAAATTGTTCTTTATGGCTTTACAACGGTTAGGGGCGAAAACGCTTATACCCACCTGACAACATATTGAAACGTGCTCCCATCACAGCGTGCGCAAAGCAATCCAAATGTTACACTGGAAAAAAATTCCGGAAAAAAACACGGATTTTTCTGTTTTAGGTACGAAGCCTTTAACGGCGTTTTCCTTTACTAGGCCGTATACGGAACAAAATACGGAAAAAAGGCGGTGCTTCATTGAGAAAACCAGCATTTTCAGGGGTTACGGTCTGAGGCACGGTCTAAGGAGAACCTCACCTCCTGCGTTCCAATCATTTACCAATACTATATCCAGTCACATAATTTTACGACAGAAATGTAATTAAAATGTACTGGACCTCTTAAAATAGCAAAATAGCGACTTGGTGCAGAACCTTATAGCCTTGTTTAAAGTTCGGTCAAATTTTCCTTCCAATCACAATTCAATCTTACAATCAGTGGACACCGCCTATTTAGGAAGTAAGGTGCCCTTCGGTACATTTTTTTACAGTGTAAGGAGCGATTTTTAGAAAGACTGTCTCTCAATCAATGACCATGCAGAAATAATAATAATAATAATAATAATAATAATAATAATAATAATAATAATAATAATAATAATAATAATAATAATAATAATAATAATAATAATACCTATTCTAATCATTTGGTATCATAAGTAACGGTGAGAAGGTGGTTATTTTCATTACAGCCATCAATCATAATGCGTCCGAGGAGCGGGGGAGTCTCGTCTCGCCAACAGCCTCCAACAGGCGTCATTAATCACAAACCATGCTGGGCGCGCAGGCGGGGCGGGGCGGGGCGGGGCGGGGCGGGGCGGGGCGGGGCGGGGCGGGGCCGCGCTTGAGGCTCAGTCGGTACCCTGCTGATCAACTCCTCCAGCAGGTCCGCAGGTGCTGAGCCGAGCAAGGGCTGGAGGGTGGGGGGAGGAGAGGGAGGGGGAAGGGAAGCAAAAGGGTGATTGATTCATTGGACCGAAAGAAAGGTTACGAGGGGTGTTGCCTCCGGGCGAGGGGCGGGGGTGGGGGGCGCCCGCTGCTGACCCTCCACACCCCCACCCAGGCAATGCTCAGTCTAGCGTGCAAAGGGTTTGGCACGTCGAGGGGATTGGCTAGAAAAGCTAGAGAGAGAGAGAGAGAGAGCGAGAGAGAGAGAGAGAGAGGGGGAGAGAGAGAGAGAGAGAGAGAGAGAGAGAGAGAGAGAGAGAGAGAGAGAGAGAGAGAGAGAGAGAGAGTGAGAGTGAGAGAGAGAGAGAGAGAGAGAGAGAGAGAGAGAGAGAGAAAGAGAGAGAGCGAGAGAGAGAGAGAGAGAGAGAGAGAGAGAGAGAGAGAGAGAGAGAGCTCGTCCTGAGGGGAGTATCGATGGAGGGGTAGAAATTCCAGCAGGTGGAGCTCGATGGGTCTGGCAGGGCCGCCGCAGGCCGGGGGCCCGAGGCCCCGGGACCGGCTTTTAACAATGCGGAGCACAGGGTGGGGTATTGTTACTAGATATCGTCCCACAGTGCCTCATCCTCTAGTCGCTCTTGACGCGGTACTTCAACCTCCTTAATCGCGGGCCCAGCGACTACTCACGCCCCGATCGAGTTTGCTTCAGCCGGCGTGGCGTAGCGTAGCGCGCGAGGAGGATCTGCCTCCCCGGCAGCGAGGCTGTGCGGAGCAGTTTAAGCTACACTGCGGGTGCCGCGGGTGTGCGCGGTCCAACGAAACTTTTCGTCCCGCCCAGAGTGCATAAGTGTTCCCGAGCGGTATCAGGGCGGGGCAGTGCGGGGCCTCGTGCAGTGGCGTGGGGTGGGGTGGGGCAGGACGCCGGCTCTCTGATCACTAATGTGCCCAGCGGCCGCGGAAATGCGCACCTGGACCCCACTAGCCCCCTCCCACCTCCCAACCCCCGCTCCCTCCCTCCGGGCCTCCTCCTGTGCCCCAGCCACCCCTACTCCCGCCCCCTCCCGCCCCCTCCCGCCCCCTCCCGCCCCCTCCCGCCCCCTCCCGCCCACTCCCGCCCTCACGACTGTTTGAATTCAATCCTCTCCGGGTCCAGCGGGCTGCCCCGTCCCACCGGCTGCTGGTCACATGTGAGACCGGCCAGCAGGGAGTCTACCCCCGCCCCTCTCCCGGGTGGTCCCTCGGCACCACGCTTCACCGTCCAAGCGGGAAACAAATGAAAAGAGTCGAGAAGAGCTCCCACGGCAGCGGAGGAGCGGCGTACGGCCTGGTAATCGCTGATCCGGAGGGCCCCGCCGGGGGTAGTAACACTCGGGACGACTCTGCGCTTCCAGCTATAGCAGAGGAAGCCTATAGGCTTCATTATCTCACACGGAAAAATTATAAAAATTAAAAAATAAATAAAATAGCTCGGCTGAAATTTGATGTGAAAAAGTAGCTATCAAAACTTGTAACAGCGGAAAAATGAGTAGCACGGTAGCTAGAAAAAAGCTGATGAGCAGCTTAAAAATTAGCTGCACCTTTACAGCTAAAACAGAAAATAAGTACACTCTTTGGCTCAGGCGCATTATTGGCACATAATTGCGTGCAGTCTCGGAAGCGAGAGCTCCCCGCCTGGCCTCGTGCTAACCTGTGCAAAACACTTGCCGTCCGCCCGCGCGCCTCCACACGACTTGTACGGATTTCAATCTTCTCAACAAGTATGTTCAAAGCTTACGAACTTTTTTTAAAAAAATAATTAAAGCAAAGGGCCGCAAAAGTAAAACCTGCATGCTTCAAGATTTTTCAGGCGAGACTTAAAAAAACGTATTTCCAATCGCAACAGATTTATCATATATAATCATACTTGAAACACAGGAAAACCTACTAAATTTGTCCAAAATTAAGGCACTTGACTGTATAAAAAAAAAAAATTCCAGCCACTTGGGAGTAGGGCTGCGGTGTTGAAAGCGAGGATATTCCTGCTGTGTGACTCGCGCTGCCTCCTCTGCTATCCTATCACGGAGCTCATTCATTACAGAACATCTGAGAACCCCTTTCCTCTCTCTTCCACCTAACTCCCCGGCACAGAGGCGCTAGCACTCGACCCATACGCAGGCGCGTGCGAGCACGCTTCGCGCCCCGCTCGACCCCCCCCGCCCCGCCCCGCCACCATTACACTGTAAAATAATCCATTTCGTAAACTAACTGGAAATATCAGCAATTTTTTTTTAAACGACCTGACTGTGAATTAAGAATTATGAAACTTTCGAAGAGAAATCCGTAACTTTACAAAAGAATTCCGTAACTTTACAAACTGTATCTGTTGTTTCACGATTTTTCTTGTTCACCTTCTAAATTTTTCGTCAAACTACAGGAAAAATCTGTTTATCGATTCAACAGCAAAACCTGTCAATTTGTTTCTGTATACTTTTTTTATTTCTTTCAACAAATTTTTACAGTGTTCATCCGCGAGCAGGCGTCTCAACAGCGGCAGCAGCAGCGTGCTCGTAAAAATAATTAAGTAGGCCCTCTGTACAATGCTCCAGCTAGCGTCTCTCACGCACCACAGGGGGCGGGGTGGGGTGAGGCGGGGCGGGGCGGGGTGCGGCGGGGCGCGGCCCCTCGGGGAACCCCCCCGGGTGGGGTATATAAGGGGCTTAACTGCGGCCACTCTCGGACTTACAATGGCACTGCACAGCGCGCTGAGCTGGACCGGCCCGGCCCTTCCGGCTAATTTCATGCATCCATCAACCAACCACGTGGCACAAGGGCCATTCAGAGGAGCGCCGCGGCTGCCTGCAGCGCGGTACCTTCTGCCGTCTGATTCAGAAGATCGCTTTCCTGTTTCCGTCCTTGTCGCACTCACAGGGACCTGCCATCAACAACATATAGGTCACCGCCATAGGTGTGACAAGGAAGGAGGCACGGGAGCGATCTTCTGCATCAGACGGGGGCGATGAGCGTGACCAACGCGGTGCAGCAAAAATTAGCTACATTGTCAGTAACATTTAATACAGCTTTGAAAATGAGTAGACGACAACTCGGAAACTGGACACCACACCGACAATTCACTGTGAGAAAGATATTCGTAAATTTACGATTTTCTTTACACGACAATTACGACGCGGAGTCGTAAATCTACGACCGCAGTGGTCAATTTATGAGAGCAAATTATTGACCGTTGAAGAAAAAACTAAGTCGACACATGATGTCAAAATATACTCGTAACTATACAACTCGAATAAGTCGTAACTTTACAATATTTGTCATGGAAATCTTATCTGTAACACTTACTACTAGTTTTCACAGAGTGTTAAGCCGGCGACTGAAACGTGAGAATAAGAAATTTCGCACATAGACTTGGTAGTCCCAAACACTGCAAAATAAGAAAATCATCTTCGCGAAAGTACAGCAAATCTCGTAATTCGTGATTTTAAATGATTTCACGAACGGTATCGTTGGTGAATTTACGAAAGTCGATTTGAGTTAGAAGGACGTAAGTCAATAGAGTCATTTCAATTTTTAAATTAAAATTTTAAAATTGCAGGTCAGCGACATTTTTTGATGAAAAACTATTCCGTAGCCCAACTACAAACATTTGGAGGAGAGGACCTCTGTCTCGCTGTCTCTCTCTCTCTCTCTGTCTGTCTCTCTCTCTCCCTCTCTCCCTCTCCCCCTTTCGCTTTTCTCTGTCCCTGACAATGATCCCGGGGTGTGCGGTCCAATACTGCTGCGCGCTGCGCACGGCTCAGCTGAGCCCGCCCACTGCAGAGAACACGTCACCCCCTACACCTCCACCGCCCGACAGCCTGTGCGCCGTAAATAATGAACGAGGTGTGGATAGCGGTGGCCCTGTGGCCGTGGGGACGAGTGGCGGGGCGGGGCGGGGCGCGGGGCGCGCAGACTGTTGAGGCAGCCGACAAGGTTTACTCGCGCACACCACCAGGATTTTTCTCCCGCTGGTCCTGCCAATTTCCTCCTCATCCTGCCCCCCCCCCCACCCCACCCTTTTTCCCTCCCCAAATCCCCACTCTACCTCGCCCCCCGTCCTCCCTCCCCACCTCCCATTCCAGGACGCTTGTCTATCTCGCGGCGCACGCGCCTCCGGGCCCCGCCCCGCCCCACCCCGCCCCGCCCCGCCCCGCCCCACCCCACCCCGCCTCGCCCCGCCCGTGTTTCCGCCTGTTAACAGAAAGGGAAGGCGACGTCGCACAAACAGCGTCGCGGCGTCCAGCGGCCGCAGGCTCTGCTACACGGTGAAAAATTCCTTTGTAGATTTACGATATATTTTGTAAATTACGCGACTTGCGAAAAATATTATAAATAATTTACGACAAGAGAGGGGAGAGAGGGAGGAGACGGGAGAAAGAGGGGGAGGAGAGGGTCGGAATCGGGAGAAAAGGCTCTGGCACGCATAGGGACCAGCTCGGGCTCCACCCGGGCTGCAGGACATATAGGGCGGGCGCTGCACGGTTTTATTTAAGACCACCGACCCCTGCCCCTCCCTCCCCTAGCACCCCACCACCCACCTCACCATTGTGTTTGCATCGGACATGCTGGGGGCGCGATGCAGCGGAAAAGCGCATTTACTGCACTGCGAGCGTGCGAGCGTGTGTGTGTGTGTGTGTGTGTGTGTATGTGCGTGCGAGTGAGTGAGTGAGTGTGTGGGGTGAGAGGGAGGGGGAGGGGAAGAGGGTTAGCGGCCTGCTGGCTGGACTGGCGCCAGCCACATCCGGGCAGAAACGACCCCGCGGGTAGGGGTGTGTGGGGGTGGGGGGCTCAGCCCGCTCCACCTCCCCAACCCCTTCCGCCTGCCGCCCGTCCTTGCCGCCGTTTTTCTTCATTGCGAGAGAGAGAGAGAGAGAGGGAGAGAGAGAGAGAGAGAGAGAGAGAGAGAGAGAGAGAGAGAGAGAGGGAGAGAGAGAGAGAGAGAGAGAGAGAGAGAGAGAGTGCAGTACCCCGCGCGACCGTAATTATTTCGGTGATGTAATAATTGCAGACACGTTCTACTTTCAGCAGTAATCGAGGGGGAATCACTCATTTTTTTGACTTTAGATTTTTTGTGATTCATTTGTTTTTTTGTTTTGATTTTTTTTTAGATTTTTCGGGAAATATTTCTGTCACTTTTGAAATAAATGTTGATCCGAATTTCCGAATTTCTTTAATTTTATTTCGGTTTTCTGTTCATTTTTTTTTCTGATTTTTCGAATTTTTCTGTATCTTTGATTTCAATCAGGTTTATCTATTTTTTAACGAATTTTTTGGGGCCGTAAAAGGATTTTTTCGAAGCGACTCTCCCCTCGAAAGAAATGTAAATACGCATCAAAATGAAAAAAAAAAAAAAAAATGACAGAGTTGGTGTTTGAACCTGTGGCATTTTGTTTCGCGGCTTACCTGTGCGGCCACGTGCCCCTTCCGCAGGCGCGGCAGGTCCGTGTGCGACCAGCTGGACGTGCCCCACGGCGCCACCTGCCGCAGGTCGCTGCTGAACCGGAAGTTGTGCAGCTTGTTGTGGAGGTACTGCCGGATGTTCCACGGCAAATCGTTGTGCCTGTCACCAAAATTATATACATAAAGGCGTCGTACTTGAAAAAATGAAAGAAATAAGGGAGGAAAACACGGGTTGGAAGATCACCGTCGGTGCGGCTTTCGACTGACAGGAAGTCGCAACAAGGAGACGGGCGCACTATGAACAAGAGCAGCAGCTTCCGGTGCGGATTTCGCTGTAAGGCTACATTGAGCCCTGCCGAGCGATTCCGAAGATCGCTTTCATACCTCTGCCTTCCGTCGCACTCATGGAGCACTCACTGTGAAAAATATCCGCGTAAATTTACGACATTTTTCGTAATTTTGATTTACACACTCCCGGCTTATGTTCCTTTTTTGTAAGTAGCTAAGGAAATCTATGCACATGCGTATCTTACGTAAAAATTTCTTTTATAATTATGCAAAAATTCTTAAGTAATTACGTAAAATGTTAGCCTTTTATGCGTAACTTTGTCAGAAATTTCTACGTAAGTTACCCCTTTTCCTTAGTTTTACATAGCTACGTAAAAAAAGTACATAAGCCGGGAGTGTGTACAAAATATGTCGTAAATTTACGTCAGCCCATTCTTGCTCGTCGGTCAATTCCAATTCGATAGGGAGTGCTTGTAAATTTAAAATTTAAAATTGCAATTTTACGACTTTTATCATTGAAAAATTTCCCCTTAACCCTTACGAGCACTTTTCACAGTGCTGCTATGGCCAGCATAGGGCACCGCTGTAGGTGCAACAAGGACGGAGAGAGGAGAGCGATCTTCTGAATCAGTCGGCTGCAGCGGCGCAGCTTGCGGTGGCAGTTCACGATGCATATCACTGGAGGCTGCGGCGCGGTGAATCACTGCGCCCCGTTTCAATGAGACACGACGCAAGAAGCGGCGGCGCGGGGCTGGAGGCTCGGGCCCCCGGGGGGAGCTCTCCAGGGGCCCCCGAGAGGGGCTCGGGGCGGATTTGGATCGTTTATCTGAGCCTAGCGTGGGGCTTCTGCCCTCCCGGCCCGGGGCGCCGCCGAGGCCCCACGCAACCACGGGCCCGGCGGAGGGAGAGGGGCTGCCGCGGACGACATCACTTTGCATTCAACGAGACTGGGCAAAAATTAAGTCGAGCCGAAGAAACATAGTATTGTTCAGTTATGAATCCCTGGAGCGGCGGGTTCGCGCGCGGCGAAGCACATCGGTTGTCCGACCTTTTTTTGTCCGACCTCGGGATTTTTGCGGCCGCCACCGTCACACGTTTCTTTTTGTCCGACCTGGCAATCTGGGTGTCATAGTTACTTTTTTGTCCAACCTCGTTTTCTCCGTCCCCAACGAACCGCTGGAGTAGCCTGCTATCTTCTGCGATGCAGCTCTACACGGTAAAAACAATGTCTGATTTTTAAAGGCAAAAAGGAAAACTTTCAGGACCTTGGATACTTTGAGGAAATTTCCTTAGATTTTGAGGAAGTCTCAACAAAACTTGTGGAGATTTCCCTTATTTTTGGAGGAGCCTCCCTCAAAATCTGAGGGGTTTCTCTCAAATTACGGAAGTTCCTGAAAGTTTTCCCTTTTTCCTCAAAAAATCAGACATTGCTTTTACCGTGGATTGTCTGACCTGATACTTTCCCCCAAATCTGAAAAAGTGGCAGGATTTTTTCCGACCATGTTTACACGGGTAAAATGGAGAATGAATATTTATCATGGTCGGCGGAGCATGCACCGAAAAAATGGTACAACACCTCGAATTCAATTTTTTTTTTTAAAGAATTTTTTTTTAAAATTGAAAAATTGGTAGGCCCCTACCTAACTCGCAACCTGCGAGCCCCGCCTGCTTAACTTCGGAGTTCTGATGGGATCCGGTGTGTTCCAGGCGACCGCCACCCCGCGGGCACGAGAAGTCCTCTCCGCTTCGGGGAGAGTCCCCGCTTAAGGCTGGCGGCCTGTCAGGCCCGCCGTACTACCCTATTTAAACAGCGCCTTGAAGCCGTAGGTAGCATTTCAGACCAACGACTGGGCACCACCGGACCGCATGACCGGTCAGTGGGAGGTAGAGGCAAGGCAGGACGATAGAGGGGGAGAAAAGCAGAAAGAGAAGTTTTTGCGGAAGAGTAAGCGTACGGTTGGTTAGACCTGTACTGACCCGCTCCCGCACAGGTCATGGAAAAGCTGTTTACTAAGGAGCCAGATTCATAGGCCTTACTTCCCCACGAGGGACCACCCCCCGTGGCATGGGACGGAACTTCCTGACAACTCGCTTTCGCTGCCAGTGAAGAACCTACCTGGGAATTGAACCCAGGCCCCAAGTGCCGAGTCTCATGACACCCCGCGGCTTTCGTGGTACAAAGACCACTAGACCGTCGGCGATTCCACGAAGCAGCTCCGTTGAAATGGGGGGTTTGAATTCCACTCCAGGCTGCTGTCCTCGGAAAAATTTATATTTTATAGCAAGATTTGAACCCGGGTTCCACAGCTCCCGGGACATCACCGTGCCGGCACGGCTACGACGCCACGTTACAAAACGGCTTTCCACTAGTGGTGACGCTGCGAGGAGCCGTAGTCGCCGATGAAATGTACCGGTGGCGTCATCAGTACACCTGCTCTCCATGCAGCAACAGCCCGGCCGCGTGGCGACATTGGTAAGCACATCGGCACCGTTTATAGCACTGGGTAGGCAGAGGTTCGAATATCGGTCACAATTTCTTTCTTTTTTTTCCCCTTTTTCTTTAAGAAGCTTTTTTTCTTTGCAGTTGCCCGAAGGGACGTGATTACAGTGGGTAAAAGGAAAAAGAAGGATTTACAAATTAAGTCAAAACGAATAATCCACATTCCATATTGAAAGAATGGTTCGAATACCTGTCACAATTTCTTTCAATATGGAGGGCGGATTTGTTTTGACATGACACACCTTCGAATTTCCTCGATTCGATCCTAATGCGAACAATATTCGCAGGCAGCCCTGCGATGTGACGTACCCGTCGATGAGCGGGGTCTCCCGGAGCAGGCGGGCGGCCATCTCGAGGCGCTCCTCCAGCGAGGCGCCGGCCTGGATCCGCATGGCGATGGGCACGCCGATGCCCGTGGCGGCCGCCAGCAGCAGCAACACCATGATGAACAGGCGGTGCTTCGACGTGAGCGAGAACACTGCGGGCAGGAGCACCAGGGCGTCACGCACTTTAAGCAAAACGTATCAAAGTAGGTGCCGAGGGGGCTTCGAAAAATCTTTGTAGGACCCCACGAAAGAAAAAAAAAATCACTTTAAAAATCAAAAACGATATTAAAAAATAAAATTAAAATCACAAAGAGTTACAAAATATTCCAAAAAATCAAAATGAACAAAATTGACAACAAATGCAAAGTGCGAGGGCAAATGCAGGAGTGAAAATTCACACATACACACTGGTAATGTAACAGTCACATTTCTCGCCCGTAATATGAGCGAAGCATTTTTTCATCGCTCAGTAAAAGTGTCGTTCGCTAAAACGACTCAAACCGAGTATTTTCTTGTATTTTGAAATCGCTCCAGTGGAGTGACGTTTGATGACTAGACTCAAGAAGAGTCATCAAAGTGACTCTAATAGAGCGATGTTAATCCGTCTCGCTCTTCCAAGAGCGACAAAGTCGACCCCTGCTCCATTTTCAGCGTACACTTGTGCAATTAAAAACACTCTCATGTTTGCCAAAAGACAACAATTATTTTATTTTTTTAGGGAACGTGTACTTTTATTATTATTTATTATTTCAAGGGGAGGGCACATTATTACTGCCATTTCCTATATACGGAACAGCGGTTGGCGTGTAGGATGTAGGGAATAGGGTCGGGGGAGGGGGAGGGGCGAGCATCCCGTAGCCGACGAGGCACAAGTCCAAGCGGAGGCCAATGAGGCCTGAGCGGGAACGCTACTTCGCGCTCCGGCCGCTAGGCGGCAGCACGCTCCCTGCCCGCTATGAGAAATTGTGCGCTCGCATGACTGATCTGTTTACATTCGTTTGCGAGGAACACTCTTGCTCAGTCTTGTCTTTGTGCCTCTCTGTGAACCATTTAATTAACGTTGAAAAGCTCGTGAGCAGTACCACATGTGGAGTGAGTAGGTTGTAGTTGAATGACGGCGGCGAGGGGCGTGGACGCATGCATCGTAGCGGTTTATTTCTCATTGCGGGCAGGGATCGTGCTGCCGCCTGGCGGCCGGAGCGCGAAGTAGCGCTCCCGCTCAGGCCTCATTGGCCGAGGAAGTCGGCACAGCGAAGGCGGGCTAGGAAAGGGGGGGGGGGAGGGGAGGGCGGCAGCGACTGGCGGCGGCACGGATGTAAGCCGCAGCCATAGCGCCGGCGACCGGAAGCGACACACCCCGCCCGACGCGCGCGCCAAGCTCAAAGTTTGTTTGCTGCGTGCTGCTGACTGCCCTAAAAACAAGACAATGTTTGTGCGGGGGCCCGAGGCCCGGGGCTAAGGGGTGACAAGGCACACACATTTTCTCTTTCCCTCCGCGAGAGCGTGGCAGGGCGCCGATGCTGTTTCTGCTGGAATTCTTCAATCCTGCTGCTCCCCTCATTTCTCCGCGGCAGATAACAATAACAATACAGCGCCGGGCGCGGGCGACCCCCGCCGCAGAAAAGGGACGGGCGGGGAGCGAGCGCCAGCAGACGACGTAGCAGACGACCGAGCAGACGACGTAGCAGACGACAACTCCATCAGCAGACGAGCAGAGTGGGGATGGAGACGGGCGGGCAGCCGACTGATTCAGAAGACCGCCGCTCTCATCTCTCCGTCCTTGTTGCACCCACAGCGGTGCCCTATGCTGGCCATGGTATCGCTCCATGAGTGCGACGAGGACAGAGGTATGGGGGCGATCCACTGTGAAAAATATTTCCGTAGATGTACAATATATTTTGTAATTCACTATGTACAACATATCTCGTACATGTACGAGTTTACACGTTACGACTTTGTTGGCTCACCAATCGATTCTGAGTTGATTCGCATAGTTATAAAAAATTTACAATATGAATCGTAATTGTACAAGACCTCTCATGGAAAATTTTCCCGTACCGGTACAAGGATTTCTCACAGTGTCTTCGGAATCACTCGGCAGGCAGGGCAGCCATCAATGTGCGTCAGAGGGGAGAGGGATGAGAGTGTGAATAAGAGCAAGAGAGAGAGAGAGAGAGAGAGAGAGAGAGAGAGAGAGAGAGAGAGAGAGAGAGAAGGGAGGGGATAGTATGCATATCGCTAAGTGGAAGTACTTGCGGCAGGGAATCCAAATAAATCGAAAATCTCCACCCCGTTGGTCGCGGTGCTGTTGTCAATTTGCACCTCTCTCTCTCTCTCTCTCTCTCTCTCTCTCTCTCTCTCTCTCTCTCTCTCTCTCTCTCTCTCTCTCTCTCCTTGAAATGAGTCCTGCAACGCGGGTGATGCGTGCCAATGCAGAGGCAATTAAAAACCCCGCCCCGAACCGTGTGTCCGTGACCGAATAACCGCCCTGTACAGCGCCGGGCTAAGCCCAGCGGCCTTTGCCTGTGCATATTTAATTCTGATTCCATTCGTTTTGAAAAGGTTCCTTTTTCATCCGCGGCGAGCTCGTGGGTCCGCGCCGAGCGACAACTCTCTGCAGCCGCAATCTGTACGCGCGTGCCGCTTTATTTGGGATTCATGAATGGCCTCGCTTGAGCCGAGCAGCCGGGCGGGGGAGAAAAGGGGAGTAAAGGAAGAGGTTGCGGGTGAGGGGCGTGGGAGGTGGCTGGTTGTTTTGTCGCGCAGTGGGGTCATGCCTTGGTAAATAATTAATTAGGGGTTGCGCTGCAGCACGCTAAGAGCGAGCGAAAGAGAGAGAGAGAGAGAGAGAGAGAGAGAGAGAGAGAGAGAGAGAGAGAGAGAGAGAAGGGGGTGGGGACGATCACAGTGGTCAGCTCCACCCGGTAGCGCACGTCTGAGAGGAGGGTTGCCTATCCTGGCCACTGAAGGAGCGGAAGATCACGCGGGAAAGGGAAAGTTAGAATGTGAGTCAGGGGAGGAGAAGAGAAAGGGAGGGGAGGGGCGGCTAGTACGGATAGATAGTCCATGAGAAAAGGTTGGACGGGGAGGGAGGGGGGGGGGAGCGTCGGCCCCTCCGCAACACCTGCTGTGAGCACTTGACAGAATCCGGGAAAACTTCCCCTCTTCCTGACCGGGCCGGCCTTGCCCCGGGCCGGGCCGGGCGGGGAGGGCCGACGGTGGGCCGAGCCTGAGATGAAGGAGGATCACTCACACAAAATGTATTTAATGATTTACTTTTTCCACCTTTGAATTTTTTTTTCCGGTTTACTTCTTTTGATTTTTTTTCTGTGTTTCGATTCTTATCCTTCACGAGAAGAATGAAAATTTCTGTCACTTTTTAATAAATTTTGATCCTTTTTTTCCTTATTTCTAAACTTTTGCATTTTTAAATTGTTTTTGTTGATTTGTTTCTTACTTCTCGGACTTTTTTTTCTTTCTTCCTTCTTGATGTGGTTTTGATTATTATTTCAATTCCACTGGAAAAACAAAGGTAGGACTTAATGCCTTTGTAGGGGTGTGAAATTTTAATGCCTTTGCAAAGGCACGAAATTGTCCAAAGGCATTAAAATTTAACACCTTTGGGCAGTTTTAATGCCTTTGCAGGGGTGCTAATTTTTAATGCCTCGGTAAAGGCATTAAAACCCTTTTTGTCCTACCTTTGTTTTTCCAGTGTCTTCTTTAGTTTCTGATTAATTTGGGGCCGTACAATGAGTTTTCGAAGTGATGCCCCCCTCCCTCGTCCTGAGCCGACCTGTGGTCAATAACACCACTCGTGGGCCGTATGCGCCTCACACACCGGCGGACGCCGCGCGCGCACCCGCAGGTGTCCGTGGTCGACGGGTCACTACCTCTACTGATTGAGTTTGAGCATCGCGCGCGCCCGCGGCCGTAACAAGAGACAAGAATAGGGGCAACAACAAGAAAGTGTACGTCGCTCGTTACATGGCGCGACGGGTCGGTAATTATCGTAAACACTTTTTCTTCCACAAGATATTTTTATTCGTTTTTTTTTTTTAATTTAATTTTTATTTTTTTTTGTTGGTGTATGATAGCTACGGAGCCAGAGGCGCTGCCATTACGGGCACACCCCGCCGGACTTGTTAAGCAGGTGGCTCCAGCCAGACCTAGCCAACTCAGAAAAAAAACATTCCCTCGCAGCTAAAAAAAAAAATAGCTCCATACGCACAAACTAACATTTTGAGCTTTACGTCTAACAAGTAAGCAGTACCACAAAAGAGCATTGCGTTTCGCAATATTGATGAATTTTTGCTGCACAGCTCCAAATGTTTAGGTACCCTTATCCAGCAAACTTTTTTTTTTTTCACAGTAGCCGCGCTCGCTCACAGGGCAACCTCACTGCGAGGAGGAGGAGAGACGGAAGGTAAAAGGGGGGAGGAGGGGGGTAGAGAGAGAGAGAGAGAGAGAGAGAGAGAGAGAGAGAGAGAGAGAGAGAGAGAGAGAGAGAGAGAGAGAGAGAGAGAGAGAGAGAGAGAGAGAGAGAGGGGGGGGGGTGGGATTGGGAGGAGAGCGAGATCCTGGGAGCAGCCGCCACTGCACCTGCACCTAGATTCCCCCGCCCTCTCCTCTGCCGCACAGTTGGCCCGCGGTGCGAAAAAGAAGCAGAGAACAAGTCGAACACCCGAATAAATTCTCTCGCGCGCCACCACATGTGGCCACTGCGCGCCCCACTGCATCTCACCCCCAGCCAAAGCGTCACCCCTACTCGCAGCAGCCCACTGCCGGCGAAATGGTAATAACGGCCCGGAGGGGGGGGGGGAGCAGGGGGGCGGGGGAGTCGAGTCCTCGGAGAACTCGCGACGCGAACGCCCCCACCCGGCCCGGCCCGCCCCATTCCACCCGTAAGTCCTCTTCGTTTGTTTTTTTAAAACCCTCTGGCCTCTGGACTGAGAGTGCCGACGAGCCCACCGCCGCTCAAACGGCCTGCTACTAAATTTTTATAGCGAGTTTTCTAATGAGCTGGACGATTTTTAACGGCAGAGACAGGCGGCGGAGCCGGCGGGTGGGGGGGGGAGGGGGGGGGGCGCTCAGAAGGGCCCGCCCGCTGCCTGTTTGCTGCAGTGAATTCAAATCAAACTCCCGACACCGAGTGGCGGCGCGGAGGCGCGCTGTAGGCGAAGGCAGCCTGTTGCCTGAGAAGTACAGAGGCGGATCTAGCCGACCCTCTCTAGATCGAGTAACAAAATGCGTTTTTATTGTAGAACGAAATGTCCACTGTGGTATGCTTTTTAGGTTAAACTAAGGGGCGCAGACATGCCGTGTCGCCTACAGAAAATCAGTGCGCACCTGTAAGATCAAGACAGACTTATATATGCGAGGAGGGAATAATTTTGGCATTTTCGTACCGCAAAAACTAAAATTAAAAAAAGGAAAGTTTATGGTTTAACTGATAACACTTTTAGGTGTGTGACGGGAAAATTGCATTCTAAAAAGTGTTTAACAGTAAATTTGAACACTTTAAAGTGTGTAACTTGAGGGTTAAACGTGCAGGTTTGGACAAAGTAAAGTGTTCAAATTTACTGTTCGACACTTTTAAGTATGCAAATTTCCAGTCAACACATAAAAGTGTGCAATTTAGTGTTTGAACACTTCAATGTGCACGCCTTCACACTTTCATTATCAGTGCAGCCACAAAAATACAGAAAGAACTTGAAATTTTTTTTTGAAAGGCTGATTTTTTTTCTTTGCATCAAAAATATAAGAAAAGTATACAGTCTAACACCTCTCAAAAATTAGGAAAATTTATGATTATAGGGAGATGCATATAAATTTTAAGAAATTTACACACACAGCCCGCCACGCAGCGCTCGGTTCTGGCTCTCCGGGCACTCCTCACCCCTTCCCCCCAACCCCAACCCCCTCCGTAAACTGGGCGGCATTTTATCAGCCCGTCGTGTCGCTCTCCGCCCGCCGCAGCGAGGATAGGCAACCCTCGTCTCAGCCGAGCGCGACAGGGACAGGGCGGGAAGGGACCGGACTGACCACCGCGCCGCGCAACTCCCCCCTCTCTCTCTCTCTCTCTCTCTCTCTCTCTCTCTCTCTCTCTCTTTCTCTCTCTCTCTGTCGCTCTACCTCCCCCTCGCTCCGATTCTCTCACATACGAGTACAAGAGCTCTTCGCCCCAAATGCCTTCAAGAAGAGATGTCTGTGGTAGCCCCGAGATAGGCAGAAAAAGGGGAAGATACACGGAGAGAGGGAGGGAGGGAGAGAGAGAGAGAGAGAGAGAGAGAGAGAGAGAGAGAGAGAGAAGGGCGTTGGGGCAAATAATAACAGGTGGGTGGCTTTCCGTTGAAATAATAACCCCGGGCGCCACCTCTGATATGAGCCGGCCACGGCCACGGCTGGAGGCGCCGGGGTGGGAAAATGAGATGCGCCATATTAGGCAATAACAGGCGCCGAATTAAGAAATATTTTTAGAACGAGATAAAAAAACAAGAATAGAAAAAGAGTGTCTGCTAAAGGCGCGAGTCGTGGTTCCGGGCAAAAAGTGAATGCAACACTACACTCTTCCATTCTTACAATGAAAATTCTTGTACTGCAAAGAATTCTGTGCCAAAGTTTCTTTGTTATACCAAAAAAAAAAAAAAATGCAATAAGACAACTATTTCTTGCAAGGAAATTTCCTGTAAATTAAGGTTACAGAGAACTCTTTCTATTATACGAAAAATTTATTTGTAAGAAGATTTAGAGTGCACACTGAGGAAAAAAAAAGACTGCATATGGATAACTAACATTTGGAGCTATATAGCTAAAACTTAGCAATATTGCTGAACGCTATGCTCTATAAGCTAAATGTTTTGTGGCACGCAGTAACGTAACAGTAGCAGTAACGCTCAAAATGTTAGCTGTCGGGGTGGGGGCCGGGGCCGGCATTTTTTTTTTTAATTTTTTTTTTTTTGAGGGAGAGACTATCGTCCGGGATGAGGCACGTGGTGCGGTGCACTGCACAGACCGGGCTGGAGCCTGGTACGCCTGGCACCCTTGTCGATACTCCGCGTGCGCGCCGCGAAGCCGCAGGTAATTATTTGCTCTTGTTGTGGCAGCCATGAGGGTGCGCCGAGTGGCGAGGCTGACGTCTAATTTAGCGCACGAGGGGACGGGTGGGCTGGGGGTGTAAGGGGTGAATCTTTCGCACGTGAGCGTTACGCGGAAAGTTTGATTAATCCCACCGCCAGCCACCGTCCACTGTGGGAGGAGCCGAGCCGCATCGCATCGTCCCGTGAAGAGAGGGATGGGTGGGAAAGAAAGGGGAGAGGGAGGGGGACGGGAGGGGGAGGGCGGGAGGGAGAGAGACAACAGCAGAGCACTCTTACTATTTCCCCAGTACGGACTCACTTACGGAGAATTTTGTGCAACCGTGAAATATAGATCATTTAAAAAAAAATCACCAGGAATACGGATAAAATACAGTTACGCTTGAAGAGGTTACGCTTGAAATGTAAGACGTATAGGACAGAAATTCTCCCATACATTGAGAGCGTCATCAAGCATCTCAGTGCGCTTACAAACGCCTTAAAAGGGGCGCTAAGTTAGGCCTAAGTTTTACCAGGAATGCCTACATCAATAATGTAAAAACAAAACAAAGTATATATATATTCTTTATAACCTCACTGGAAAAAAAAACATGTCGTAAATTAACAGGTAATATTTGTAAATTTTGTTAAACGACCTGACTGTGAATTTACTTTTAATTCGTGTTCGTTTACAGAAAAACTCTGTAACTTTACAAAAATATTCCGTAACTTTACAAAAGAATTTCGTAAGTTTACAAATTTTATCTGTTGTTTCGCGATTTTTCTTGTTAAATCACAAAATGTTTCATCAAACTACAGGAAAAATCTGTTCACCGATTTAACATCAAAACCTGTAATTTTTTTTTTTTTTTTTTTTTTTTTTTTTGTTTTTTTACAACAAATTTTTACAGTGCTATGAGTCAAGCTATATCTGTGATGCGGATGATTTTTGGTAGAAATTATATTTGCACAAAATTGTCCGTAACGTACGGTAGATCCGTGAAAGCAATGATAGAGTGGGAAGAAGGGGAAGGGGGAAAGGGAACAAAAAGGATGAGAGGCAGGGTGGAAAGAAGATGCAAAAAGTCAGTATACCTATCGTCGTTGGAACTTCTTACGCCAAGCCTCATGCCTCATGCCTCCAATATTGGTTTTACTCCACGCGACTCCCTTCCGCGAGGCAGTAAGTCTCGTACCGCAACACCAGCGCCGCCGCGCGCCTCGCCCCCGCTTAACCACCACACGGCGCCGCCGATTCATATCCGGAGCTTGGAGCCATGGAGCCGCGGGCGGGGGCCGGGCCGGGCCGGGCCGGGGTGTGTTCGAAAGGAGTTATGGAAGCGAACCGCCCCGCCCCGCCCCGGGCCGCCGGGGTAGGCCCGTCCGCGGGGACCATAAAGGGCGATTACCCCGCGCGGCGGGGCTGGGCCGGGCTGGGCGGGGCGCTGCTGGCCGAGATGATGGCATTCATGACGTCGCTGCCGTAATAGTCACGCGTGTTGTAAAGTGAAAACACTTTCCGGCAATATCCGATGCTCATCTCAGGCCCGCGTGACCGGCATAACGCCCTACCCCTCCGTCCAGCGGCTCCAGCGGCTCTGGCGCAGGGAGATGCGCGCGGCCTCGGCGTCACCGCCGCGCGCCCGGCCCGCGTCTCAGATGGTGCTCGGCATTCTCCACGCAGCGAGCGGGAGCGGGTCGCGCTCGCGTTGGCCTGGCGGGTCTGGCGGGCCGCCCCAACACCACCAGCCAAGGCTTCTCCGCAGTGAGAGGGGGCGAGCCCAGCGGGGCAGCAGCTAGCTATATCTATGGAGGTAGAGGCCGGAAGAGAACGGCTGTATGTGAAGTATCGGAAAACAAATTCATAATTTTGAGCATGATTATGATTAAGACTATGATTATTAAGATTATTATGATTATGATTAAGATTATGATGATAATTATTAAGACTATGATGATAATTATTAAGATTATGACTATAATTATTAAGATTATGATTATTGCAAGTAAAGGGATAGGGGCAGTTTTGCAGGCAGAGAAAACTGTTAGAAATTTTGTCGTAAATTAACGACGACCAAGTCGCTAATATTTTTAGCAACTGGAGTCATTCCGGAACGATTTGGTCGCGATAAAATAATCATTCCTCTACATGGTCGTAAACTTATTTCTATGAGTAAAAGCTTGCAAATTTCGGAAAACGTGACAATTTTCGTCGAACAATTTGTGTCGTAACTGTACGATAAAAATCGTCCTCAAGTTATAAAAGTCGTACATTTAATTTACGAGTGATGTTGTGAATTTACGACCGAAGTCGTAGAATTACGAAAGAAGTTTTAACTATTTGACATCCTGCGCCGGAAATTTACGATCTGTAGTAAATTTCGAATGGCAGTCGTAAATTTACGACTTTATTCGTTTAAAAATGAACTGTCTCGCAATACAAATTACGGATCAATTCATCGTTTACGAACGTCAAGAGTCGTGACTCGAAAGTGTTGTTCAAAAACGACATTACTGTTCTCAAAAATGTCGTAATTTTGCGACTTCTTTTTTTTAATAGTGAAGAGGAGATATTACTGTGACAGTGAACAGCAGTTTCCCCTGCAAGCGAGGCGGCGTGGCGCGGCGTGGCGCGGCGTGGCGCGGCGTGGCGTGCCCTGCAGGCTGGAGCGGGGCAGACTTATGCCAACATAATGATCGCAAGAAAAGGAGGCCCGGCCGGGCGCGGTGGCTCCGAGATCAAAGGCGGTAGACTGGGCGGCCAGGAGATGGGCCCCGCGCGGCGGGGCGCGGCGGGGCGGGGCGGGGCGTGGCGGGGCGGGGAGCCTGATGAGTTTCGGGAGCCACATTACCACCCATTCAAAGGCATGAGACCAGGTCGTTTCCTTTACGTGAGCAATGAATAAAATACTGACATAAATTGGTATTGCCGCGAGTTAAAACGCACAAAGCATTTCCAAAGTTGCGTGCTCGTGGTAGGATAATAATATTCCGGCGTATTGCGAAGCCGAGCGCGAGCACATATAGGCCTGCCCCTGCCCATGCACTCCCCCAACCTCCCCGACCCCACCCCAGAAGCATGGCGTGGGCTTCCGCAAACTACCCCACTGCCTCTTGGTCGAGTTATACACACCCGAACCACCCCGCCCCACCCCGCCACGCCCCGCCGCGAGGAACGCCGCACCCCCCGCCCCGCCTAAAGTGGACCGGGAGATAAACTGCAATGAAGCT
>JAHWGI010001090.1:55000-547500 GCA_029379305.1 Frankliniella fusca
CGGCCTGTCCCCCCGGGGAAAGAACCCCCCTCCCCCCGCAACCCCGCCCCGCCTCCGGTGAGCACTGACGCCTTAAATTCGCAAACGCACAGCAGCGCAGCCGCCGCCAGGGCCGCACGTTGCTCATGCCATTTGCACCCCTGCGGGGCGGGGCGGGGCGGGGCGGGGTGGGGTGCGGTGGGGTAGGCAGGCACAAGCTGCTGGTAACAGAATTATTCGCGAGGCTCCCCGCTCCCGGAGGGGCCACGGGGCGCGCGCGCTGGCCCCGCGGCGCAGCTTGTCCCGCCCCGCCCGGCCCAGGCCCCGGCCCCGGCAGACCCCCGGCCGCCGAGCCCACCCCCGACCGCGGTTGGTGTTACGCAGCCCGCCTAAGCCGCCCCGGGCCCTGCCCCAGGACCGCCCCCGGCCCCGCCCCCGGCCCTGCCCCCGGCCCTGCCCCCGGCCCTGCCCCCGGCCCTGCCCCCGGCCCTGCCCCCGGCCCTGCCCCCGGCCCTGCCCCCGGCCCTGCCCCCGGCCCTGCCCCCGGCCCTGCCCCCGGCCCCGCCCCCGGCCCCGCCCCCGGCCCTGCCTGCCCCCGCCCCCGGCCCCGCCCCCGGCCCCGCCCCCGGCCCCTGCCCCGCCCCCGCCCCTCCTCTCCCGTGGGGGCCGGCGCGCCCGCGGCTCCGCTGCGGCAAGTACCAGCGGCCAGGACGCCGTCTGTAAAATTGCTTCCCTTCTTTATGAGGCAAGTTATATTATGACAAGGGATTTCTTTAGTGTCGCACGGCAAGGGAATTCTTGTTCCTCCGCTTGTTCGCGTGGAGCGGGAGAGCGAGGGTGGCTCGCCTTGCACCGACAGCCACGGAGCACGGCAGCTCAAGCCGTGGCAGCAGCGAGTTTGCATCATTTGACATCCGGTGCCCCCCCCCCCCCTCTTCCCCCTCCCCTCCACCTCCCTCACTCAACAAAGTCAACGTCGAAAAGTGTCGCGACAGTTTCTAATTTAAAGACAAACTTTACGCGTTCCTCCAGCGTTGACTGCTCGTGGCCGCACGTCGTCCTCGACTCGTCTTTCTCTACTCCCCCCCCTCCCCTCTCTCTCTCTCTTTTGTTTCCATTCATTCGGCCGCCCCATTCACCAGGCGGGGGCAGCTGCTCATTTAGCCCGCGCGTGATGTCTGCCGTCGCCTGCGTCCGATTTCCCCGCCTCCTTCGGCAGGTCTGCTGACAGTAATACACAGCCACAAGACGCCGACGTGTTTTGCAATGAAAGGGGACAAAAATAACTTCATCAATAATACTTTACGGGAGGAGCAGATTTCCTTCACTTCACAATCTTGACTACGTGAGGGGGAAACAACTCTGAAATTTTTGTACACCTCTTCATTCAGAAAAATTTAGAGAAATTCAAGGATTTTCACAAAAACTCCGAAATATTTAGGTAAAATTCAAGCAAAAATTCACGGAAAAAATCAAGAGAAATTCTCAAAAATTCACAAAAATTCATAAAATGTGTATACCAACATTCAGAGTCGTTTCCCCTACAAGACCAGTATACTGCGATGCACTCCCTTTTATTGCATCCCACCAGATTTTTGTGAGTTTTGTTTTCATTTCATTTCTGTAATATTTCTGCCCTTGACTCGATATTCCTTATGTTTTTTTAGTGTTTTTTTTTTTTGTTTTTGTTAAGTGTTTTTTTTTATAAAAGCACAAATTTTTAGAAATTCTCCCCGCCGTCCCCGCGCGACGGGCCACTCGGCTGCACCCTGTTGTTTTATTTTCATTCATTCCCGGGGCGCGCAACACTGCCAGCTCCGCCCCCAGCTGCGGGGTCTCGCCAGGGGCAACTAATTCGGTCGGAACGCCCCCGCCCCGTGCCTTTTACAGCTCAGCTAGTACCCGCCCCGCCCCGCTCCGCCCCACCGTCGGAACGCACTACATGTCCTAGATGCCTGAGGTGTCGGGTTACCTCCGCCGCCGCCGGCAGCGAGGCAGCAAAGTACCTTATCCCCCCCCCCCCCAACACTACCACCACCACCGTAAAGTGACTGAAACGTAATACTCCTTTGCGCGCGGGTGGGGAAGGAGAAGTGCGCGGGGGCGGGGAGGGGGGCAGTAAACGAAAATTAAATTGCACGTGACACAGAGCGCCCGGATAGCGCGGACCTGATAAAATTAGCGCGAATACCATATAGCAGGCCGCTGAGGCGGGAGTATAACGGCCGCCCAGATCAGCAGGTATTAAAGTTTAGACCGCGTTTATAGTAGTTTCCCTTCTCCCTCATTCACTGGTGCTTTTATTTTGGCCGGAGCGGGTAAATAATAAAAAGACAAAACTTTCCCCCGCGCTGGTGATGTTGCGCGGGCAGCAGGGTAAGGCAGTCCCGCCGCACGTGGAAGCACTGCGGGCCTGCCTACCCTCCTGCCCGCAGGCGGCTGAAGGCAAGCCGGCTCGGCGGGGCAACTGGTAAGACAGAGGTATGTTTTTGTTTTTTTTTTCTTTTTTTTTGAAAACAATATTTACGTCCTATGGAGTAGGCCTACAATTGAATTGTAAGACTTATTATCGAAATCTATGTGAAATTCCGCTTATAACAAGCCTACCTGTGTAGGGTCCTGTTCACAAACGGCATGAATTAATTACATTTTTTGTACTTTTTTGACTTGCTTTTCGTGGGCTTACCGTAAATCAGAACCCTTGTTTGACGCGGAATTTTGCGAGGAATGCGGTAGTATGTGCTTAAATGTCATTCGTTTGCTAATCAAGAAACTATTTTGAAAAAAACTGAAAATGTACACTTGAGCATACCTCAAGGATTAGGACAGGACCCCTGGAAAGGTTGGACATCGCTTCTTTGCTTTTCAAGTGCAGGTGCGCGGAAAAAAGCGGATTAGCTAGGCAGTAGGTGAGACACTAGCTTGCTTTTTTTATCTGTACTTGAAAACGCCCAAATTCGTATAGCAAACTCTAGTATAGCTTTATCAGACAAAAGCTAGGTGAGAGAGTTTTATGTGCATATTTTTAATTGTGACAGCATTCACGAACTATTCGATCAATCAATATGGGCACGATGCGTGCATATAACACTGGGAGGCTGGCCCACGTACAGACCCTGCCATACGTAGCGGGTGAGCTTGATGGGGGAGAGGGGTGGGGGCGAGGGGGGCGTTGCTGGGCACGCCGCCACTCCGCACGCACGCCCGCACCCGCAAGAGTTATAGCAGCACCCCTCACAAAGAGCCTTCCAATTTTTTTTTCTTCCGCGTCTCTTAGACCATCATCTCTGAGAAAGAGGGAGAGGACCGCTCCCACAGAGCGAGGGCGCGCGCACGAGAGAGGCAGTTTCAAACGGTCGAGAGTCGGTAGTATAGAGAGGCGTCGCACGGAGAAAAGGAACTGGTTCCGCTGACTAAAATTTTATAGTTAATTTTACGACAGCAAATATTTTTTGGTCCCAAGTGTCAACGCTTTAGAGGCAAGAAACAAAATTTTCAACTAAAACTACAATTTAGTCGCTAAAATTTACGAGTTGGTTGCAACAGATCAAAAATATTTTTGCTGTTCGTTTCACTCTTGTAACAAACGCACTGATTTCAGCGACCAAATTATAGGTCTGGTGACAAAAATTTGTTTCTGATAACTACAGCGTCAGCGTTTGGAACTAAAACAGATATGTTGTCGCAAAATGAACAATCATTTTGGTCGGAGGAACAATTTTGTGTCCGTGCGGTATAGACAAGACGTTGGAGTCGCTACTCTGCTTCAGGTCCGCGTCAGAGCGCATCGGGGGGAGTGGGGGGGGGGGGATGGGGGGGGGTGGGCGGCGCCCGCTAGTCACCCCACGCGTCGTCACAAGTGCCGCCTTACAGCCCCCCCCCCCCCGCCACACTAGTTCCGTGGGGTGGAGACTTTAGCCGATGGATGTAGAGTTGAGAGGTACACACACACAGAGTGGCTTGAGTGCTTCCTCGCGCCCTCCGTGTTCTCTGTCTTCTCCCCCCCCCCCCCTCTCTCTCTCTCTCTCTCTCTCTCTCTCTTCCCCTCCACTCCCGACTCCTGAATGCGGCCGCCTCCATACTCACAGTGTGGCCAAATCCCCAAAACCATTTGGCTCAATATTTTACTGCATTTCACCCCACCCCACCCCCCAGAAAAAAATATGTTTCTACAATTCGTTTCTTTTTCTATCTCAGATTTTTTCTGATTGGTGAGGAGGAGGGTGGACTTAGATCTGCAGAAAAATGCCTTGGCTGGGTGCAGGGTGGGTAGAGAGATGAGGCATTGAGAGAAGTTTGTAGATTTACGATTTGTTAAGAACAAGAACAAATTACGAGATAAGTTGAGAGGCCGCGGGGAGAGGGTCAGTGAGAGGTATCTCGCGTCCCGTCGTCTGTTACACTGTGAAAAATACTCGTAAGGGTTACGGGAAAATTTTCCATGATAAAAGTCGTAAAATTACAATTTGAAATTGTAAATTTACAAGCACTCCCTATCGACTTGGAATTGACCGACGAGCAAAAATGGGCAGTCGTAAATTTACGACATATTTTTTAAATCAAAATTACAAAAAATGTCGTAAATTTACGAGGAAATTTTTCACAGTGTACAAGCATTGCCACAAAACGCTTCCCTCAATACTTACCAATGTTATACGTTTAAAAAAATTGTTTTACGGTAACCTTGTGCCTCTGTGCTGTGTTACCGAGTTTGGTTTGATTTTTAACACTCATATTACCCGAAAACCCATTTTTAAGAAATCCCATTTGACTGTCATACCGCGGATTCATCAGAGAGTCGTGTTCTCAGGAAAGCACCCACAAAATCCCATACCCAAACTATTCTACTGCGAAACAATCGGAAATACTTCATGAGGCGCCCCACCCCTACACAAAATAAGAAACGAGGGCGACAAAAAAAAAAAAAACGTGCACCCAGCCGACCATCCGTGCCACCCTCCTCCCTCCCACAACAAGCAGACTGTGTAGAAGTCCGAGGCCGTCCGCAGCGGCGCCCGCCCCCGTCCACCGCCAACTCTCCCTTATTATGTTAGCTACTTTTAATTAAGGTAAACAAAAAATGTGGCCGTCCACTGACATTCATTTTGCGACTGCGTTAATTATTACACCCGCGAAAGGGCGCGGGACGCCGGCCAGGTAAATGGTTCATGCCCCGATACTGGCTGGGGCAATAGGGCAGTGGGTTTCTACTGCGCTTTTTTCCCTCTCCTGGTATGGGGACTTTCTTTATTCAGTACACTTTCAAAAGGTCAAATGTAAAAAGAACTGAAAAACACGTTTTACTGGGAGGCTTCTTTTGACGCGTGTTTGTGAGCGGAGCTGACTTGAGATCGGGGAGTGCGGCTTATTGAAAATGCAAGAACGAGTGGTGGTCCCGCCCTTGCACTCCAACCGACTGACTGACTGACTGACTGACTGACTGACTGACTGACTGACTGACTGACTGACTGACTGACGCAGAAGGAGCCGCCCCGGGGCTCCGGCTCACCATCAACCTATGCTGTTTGACCCGGGCCCCGGGCGGCTCAGCTCGTCCCGACCAGCCACGGCGCGACTGGTCCTTTATTTATGTGAGAGAGAGAGAGGGAGAGAGAGAGAGAGAGAGAGAGAGAGAGAGAGAGAGAGAGAGCGAGAGAGAGAGAGAGAGAGAGAGAGAAGGGCGAGGGAGGGAGAGGGAGCAGGGAGGGAGAGCTTCAGCCTATGATATGCGCAGACGCGGCGCCAACACAGCACACACACTAACACACTAACGCACACAAACATATAGACAGTCTGGACACGACTTGTATACCTCACACACTTGTAGGTGAGCAAATTCGTGCATATGTCCTCCAAAGTGCTTTAGATCTCTACGCGATACTTTGGAGATTTACTTGCTCAATGACAGCACATACGGGTTCAAATAAACGACATTGAGACACTTACTTTGCATTAAATGTGAGCACTATGGAACCCTTCCAGCCTATACACTCTAAAGTTTTTTACGACCAAATTTGCAGAGTAACTAATAAGCGTCTGTGCTGCCATAAGTTATACAGAAATTCTTTTAGTATTGCTAAACTTTTTCCTAGTATTACAAAATCGTTTTTTCTAGTGTTATAATTACGGTGAAATTAAGTACTACGAACACGTTTAGTATTACTAGGAAAAAGTTTTGTAATAATTTCTTTATAACTTATGACAGCACAAACGCTTAGTAGTTACTAAGCAAATTTATTAGTATAAAAACTTTAAAGTATGATTACACGAATTTAAAGATATAAACTCTTACTTATTGAGACGGGCTTGCGGTCAAGGTAAAAATCGAGGTAAGAACGATTCCTTAACTGAAAGAATCTGCTAGGAAGATAGCGAGCAACCGTCCTTGAATTGGCCCGATCGTCCTTGGAAACCAAGGAGGCGTTTATACCAAGATGGTAAGCTCTCTCTCTCTCTCTCTCTCTCTCTCTCTCTCTCTCTCTCTCTCTCTCTCTCTCTCCCCCCCTTTCTCACCGGTGCTGCTGCAGTGTCACCGGACCCCTCCCCCTCCTGCAACAACACAAGGGAGCACACACACATCCAGAATCCATTACCCTTACCGCATCAGAACGAGTCCTCTGGCTGCCCCTAGGCCCTTTAGCCGCCCTCCCCACCAACACAGGCGTAATGGCCGGCCGCACTTGGTAACAATGTGTGTTTGTGTGTGTGTGTGTGCGAGCGAGAGAGAGAGAGAGAGAGAGAGAGAGAGAGAGAGAGAGAGAGAGAGGGGGGGCAGCTGCGGGCGTGGATGTCGCTGTCCACACCAGCCGCCATCCCCCGCAACACGTTATTTAGTTCATTTTTTCGTGCGTGTTTGCTCCTCGCGTCATACCTGTCCGCGGCGAACACCACGCGGGCTGACGGCCACACGCTTATATTCTGCACACGTCCCCCCCCCCCTCTCTCTCTCTCTCTCTCTCTCTCTCTCTCTCTCTCTCTGGAATCCAGAACGCCTACGCCGTATCTCCACATCGCGGAGGGGAGGGCACCGCTCGCCCGGGCGGACCAATCAGGCCGAGCCGGCCTGTTACAAGCACATTTCAAAGTATTTATTGCTACGTATGCGAGGGCGCAACATGCTTTTACACGATTTCCCCCCTCATTTTTCTGTTTTTTTGTCTTCTCTTTTTCTTATTTTTTTCTCTCTCCGTATTATTGGTTTTATTTTCAGCACTAATATTATGTAATGGACCGTCGTGCCTGTGTTCACAGATAAGGAGGCATTAAATAAATAGGCCGTAAATATGGGCAAGAAGTAAAAGACCGATTGGTTACCGATTGTGTTTATATTAGGACCATAAAAGACACCGTCCATGCGATTTTCAGATTTTTACCCTAGCTTTTATAAAAGCAAAATCTGGCCACAAAATTTTCGGCCAACTTTTTCCCGCCGGTAAGTAAAAGCAATTAAGGAGCCTAGAAGCACGGTGGAGCAAAACGGGCTGCATCTGCGCCTGTGTACTACACAGAAAATCTACTCTGGAAATCCAAGTGTACGAATGTCGCACACTTGTAGGTGTGCGAGGATTCATTCGTACACTTGGACACTCACACGTGTGAATATCCTAGAAAAATTCACACGTTTAAGTGGCCAAGTGTACGAATAAATTCTCGCACATCTACAAGTGTGCGACATTCACACACTTCGGTTTCCAGTGTACGAGTCGTGATTCTCGCTCCTATGATGGCGAAGAATTTAGGGTTAATTTTATTACTCTCTGGAGAGAGATAATTTTTTTTTCCTCGCTCTATTTGAGAATGAATTTTATAACCTCGCCCAAGTTCGCCCAACTTCGTCGTTGTTTGACTAGTGTAAGACGGGTTTCCCGATAAAAGTAGTCCGTACATAGAAGGCCGAGCCGCACGCGTCACGACGCAGGTGATAGCGCGGCTAAGTCATCCTCAGCCTAGGAGAGTGGCCAGTGGCCAGCCCGGATGGGAGCGCGTTAACATGAGAGTAGGATCTCTTAAGAGACTGCGGGAGCAAGTGAGAGCGAGAATGGTCAAGAGGAACGTCGTGGTAGAGAGGACGGGGGAAGAATCCCATTTGCCGATATCATAAACTTGCCCCCCCCCTCCCTTTTTCCATCCTGTGGTGCTAATGCATCACTGCTAATGCTGAAAGGGTCTCCGGTGGATTGCACAACTTATCTTAATAAATTTATCATGTTTCTGAGATTTTTAGGCTTGCAAGTGCGTCAAATGTATGCACCGCGATCAGTTAACTCCTTAGCTTAATGCAAAGATTGCACCTATTGCGTTTACACTCTAAAAGTCCATGGACATAATATCCTATAGAATTTTTTGTCCTCAGATGAAGTAACAGTTTAACTGTTACTGAAAACGTTGTCTACAATTTTGTTGACGACTAAGATCAAATTTGTTCGTAGTTGGTCACAAAATTTCTTTATTATAGACATAATTGTGGACTGTTAGGAGGCAATTTTGCAGACAGTCTACAGACATTTTTAAACGTTACCAACTGTGGAAAAATTAAAATTCCAATTGTACACGAAATTTGTCCATAACTGTGGACAAATTGTTCATTTGTTACCAGCTCTGGTCATGCTCAAAATTGTCCATAGTAAAGTCCATAGACATTTAGTGTGTACACCTGATTCACGGTGGAGTCTACTTTTATGCCCATAATGAAGTTTTGTGACCAATTACGAACAAATTTGTTCTTAGTCATCGAAAAAAATGCAGACAAAGCTTTTCGTAACAATTTCATTGACACTGAATCTGATGACAAAAAATCCTGTAATAGGAAATGTCCACCCCTTGGTTGCGGCCCCCTGGTGGTGGGAGGTGGAACTCACCGGAAGTGGAGGACGTGGAGTTAGAACCGCGCCGCCGCGGGTAGAACGTCACTTCCTGTCTGCTCTTGATGCCGAGATCCGCCGGGAAGGAGGTGATCTCGTCCTGTGGAGTAGAAACACGACGGGTTCAGAAGCTGGCTCTGTACCGTAGAGAAAGAACAATTTCGTTTGCAGAAATGTTGAGATTTTGTGCACATCACCAGCTTAGGACAAATTTGTTACTTTTTTTTAGACAACTTGTCCAAGTTTAGATACGTATTGAACCTTTAAATGCAGAATACTTGTCCCAAGCAGTTGATGTGCACAAAATCTGAACAGGTTTTGGGACGAAATTGTCCTTGTGGAGGTCCGGGGGAGGAAGGGGGATAATCTCCAGTGGACCGCCTGGTGAACCACTTGTGCTAGAGAGAGAGAGAGGGAGGGAGAGAGAGAGAGAGAGAGAGAGAGAGAGAGAGAGAGAGAGAGAGAGAGAGAGAGAGAGAGAGAGAGAGAGAGAGAGAGAGAGAGAGAGAGAAATTCGGTGGTGCCAACCTCTGCGTATCAAAACGTTGCTCCGTCTCACACAACCTGTCGCCCCTGTCGCCCAGGGGGCGGCAAACTCGAAAAAATCGTGTACACAGAAATACACATGTATTTCTGCGAAAAATTAAGAAATACACGAAAAATGCAAGGAAATAGATGATGATAAGTGATTCGTCAAAATGCTCTCTAAGAGTCTATGGACATTTCCCATGGAATTTTTTGTCCTCAGATTCAGTGGTAATTTACTGGTAACTAAAAGAGTTGTCTTCAATTTTGTTGACGACTAAGAACAACTTTGTTCGTAGCTGCTCACAAAATTTCTTTGCGGATATAATTGTGGACTGTTTGGCAGCAATTTTGAAGACAGTCTGCAGACATTTTTAAAAGTTACCATCCATGGACAAATTAAAATTGTGTCCTGTTGTACACAAAATTGGTCCGTAACTGTGGACAAATTATTCATTTACGTACATAAATTTCACTGGAAAAACAAAGGTAGGACTTAATGCCTTTCTAGGGGTGTGAAATTTTTATGCCTTTGCAAAGGCACGAAATTGTCCAAAGGCATTAAAATTTAACACCTTTGGGCAGTTTTAATGCCTTTGCAGGGGTGCTAATTTTTAATGCCTTGGTAAAGGCATTAAAACCCTTCTTGTCCTACCTTTGTTTTTCTAGTGTTGTTACCAGCTCTGGCCAAGCTCAAAATTGTCCATAGAAAAGTCCACAGACATTCAGTGTGTACTTATCAAAAATACAAGAAAAGTACCTATAAAATACATGAGAGTGCTGATTGGTTAGTTAGAGGCCCGGAGGCCGTTGTTCGATACCGGAACGTCCCGTTTCAAATTGCATCTTTGACTTATGGTCGGGTGGCAAGGTTGGCAGCGGCAGCAGTGGACTTCGTCCGTCCTCTTTCCGAAATGTAGGCAACCAACTACGCTTTGAGCTCGTGTCAGAGTAGAGCATTGAGTCCCCCGCTCTGGAGACCACCGCTGCACAGCACTATTACGTGTAAAGAGACAAGACGCCCCCCACACCAGAGCTTCTCGGCGCCTCATCGCCGCATTCGAGTTTTACAGGCGATCGCCTCGGAATATTGAGCAGCAGACGGGGCCGGGGGCCGGGGGCAGGTAATACCTCGGCGAACGGGCTCCACGGGCCCCAGCACCAAGCGCTTTTCAATTTTCCCGCGCCCCTCCCGCCCGTACCTCCGAGAACACTTCCGGTCGGAAAGTGAGGAGCTTCCTTGTGGAGTGGTATTGACTGTGAGGAGAGAGAACGGAGTATGGGGGTAAGCAGGATGTTCCAGGTCCGGACGTGATTATAGCTTTTTTTCCCCCTTTTTGTTTATATCTTATCGATTTGACGAAAAATATAGTTTGCTAGTTTCAGAAGTATGTCAGGGAGACACATAACGTACCACAGAAATATTGGGATATTAATATCCCCATCGTGGAAATGAAAATTGCGTCATATCCATCGATGTGAATTTTAATACCAATTCTTTTAACAGCGTTGACACCAACTTTAATGCAGATTGGTTCAGAGAGTCACGGAACAGGCTCAAAAAGTAATCACAAGATCGTCTCTGGACAATACAGACGATACAAAACACGGACACAACATACCACATTTGGACAATTTTTCGTGAAGAATGTGCCATTAAAATATATTTTATCGCCAAAAGGCTATTAATGACATGAGGTGTGGGCTAACAGGTCGAAATGTAATTTGCTTTTCGGAAACGTAAACTTTTTTTAAAAAAGTTTTGTCCGAGATTGTTGTCACGAATTTTTCCACATTCTTTTTATTAATTAATCGTATTGTGTATATCAGTCCCCCACATATTGTGTCCAGTTCCGCACCTTTCGCTCTGTACGGAGAAACGCAGTGTTCGACGCGCGAGACATTCTAAAAATGCAACAAGAAACTTCACGAAAATGAAACGTTTGTCGCCAGATTCGTCCCACAGACCAAACGTCTAATAATTTCCCCCCCCCCCCCCCCAGGCTCCCCCCTGTCCACTCTCTATCAATATCAGCCCGTCTCCAGGCCCGCCACCGGCCGGCAGCGTCGCGTCAGGGCCCTGAGAAGCTTTGTCTCTTTGCAGTTGCCCGAAGGGACGCGAGTACAGTGGATAAAAAGAAAAAAAAAATAACTTTTATAGATTAAGTCAAAACAAATTCACACTGCACATTGAAAGAAATTGTGACCGGTATTCGAACCATTCTTTAAATATGGATTGTGGATTTGTTTTGACCTAATTCATAAAACCTACTTTTTCTTTTGATCCACTGTACTCGCGTGCCTTCGGGCAACTGCAAAGAGACGAAGCTTCTTTTAAAAAAAGGGGGGAAAAGAAAGGAAATGTAATCGGTATTCGAACCTAAGCCTACCCAGTGCTAATAACGTTGGCGATGTGCATACCAATGTCGCCACGCGGCCAGGCTGTTGCTGCATGGAGAGCAGGTGTACTGATGACGCCACCGGTACAGATTCGTCGGCGACTACGGCTCTTCGCAGCTTCACCCCTAGTGGGCAGGTGTCGTGTACCGTGGCGTCGTAGCCGTGCCGGCTCAGTGTTGTCCCGCGAGCCGCAGAACCCAAGTTCGAATCTTGCTAAATATAAATTTTTCCGAGGACAGCAGCCTGGAGTGGAATTCAAACCCCCCATTTCAACGGAGCTCCCTCGTGGAATCGCCGACGGTCTAGTGGTCTTAGTACCACGAAAGCCGCGGGGTGTCATGAGACTCGGCACTTGGGGCCTGGGTTCAATTCCCAGGTAGGTTCTTCACTGGCAGCGAAAGCGAGTTGTCAGGAAGTTCCGTCCCATGCCACGGGGGGTGGTCCCTCGTGGGGAAGTAAGGCCTATGAATCTGGCTCCTTAGTAAACAGCTTTTCCATGACCTGTGCGGGAGCGGGTCAGTACAGGTCTAACCAACCGTACGCTTACTCTTCCGCAAAAACTTCTCTTTCTGCTTTTCTCCCCCTCTATCGTCCTGCCTTGCCTCTACCTCCCACTGACCGGTCATGCGGTCCGGTGGTGCCCAGTCGTTGGTCTGAAATGCTACCTACGGCTTCAAGGCGCTGTTTAAATAGGGTAGTACGGCGGGCCTGACAGGCCGCCAGCCTTAAGCGGGGACTCTCCCCGAAGAGGAGAGGACTTCTCGTGCCCGCGGGGTGGCGGTCGCCTGGAACACACCGGATCCCATCAGAACTCCGAAGTTAAGCAGGCGGGGCTCGCAGGTTGCGAGTTAGGTAGGGGCCTACCAATTTTTCAATTTTTTAAAAAAATTTCTTTAAAAAAAAGAAAACATTGAATTCGAGGTGTTGTACCATTTTTTCGGTGCATGCTCCGCCGACCATGATAAATATTCATTCTCCATTATACCCGTGTAAACAAGGTCGGAAGAAATCCAGGCACTTTTCAGATTTGGGAGAAAGTACCAGGTCGGACAATCGAGCTGCATCGCAGAGGATAGCAGGCTACTCCAACGAACCGTTGGGGACGGAGAAAACGAGGTCGGACAGAAAAATAACTATGACACCCAGATTGCCAGGTCGGACAAAATGAGGTCGGACAAAAAGAAACGTGTGACGGAGGCGGCCGCAAAAATCCCGAGGTCGGACAAAAAAAGGTCGGACAACCGATGTGCTTCGGCTATGACCCGTCATCTCCGTGTGGACTCACCGTTCTGCTGAGGTGCGTGAAGGAGGGCGGTGACATGCGCAGCGGCTGCGCCAGGGGCTGGGCGCTGGCCGGGGCCGTGGCCGTGGCCGGGGCCGGGACGGGCTGGTCGCGGAGCTCCCGGTGGTCGCAGGGGCAGCGGCACTGGTACGGGCACGCCGCCCGCCCGCCCCGCTTGCCCCGGTGCGCGTGGAGGTCGTCGTGCATGTCAGAGTCCTCGCCGTCGGCTAGCTCGAGGTTCTCCCACGGCGAGGCGCCCGCCCTGCTCGCCGGCCGGCTGTTGGCCGCCCGCCCCGAGCAGCCGGGCGCGCCGCCGCCGCCGCCCGCCACCACGCCGTTGCCCGGGGACGCCGGGGCCGGGTGCCGGCGGTCCCAGCTCACCACGCTCACCTCGGAGGCGCAGTGCCGGGGGTAGCCGATGAGCCAGCAGCGGTCGCCGCCGTTGACGAGGTTGTCCGCCGAGGACAGCCCCTGGCCCTGACAGCCCTGGAGGTCGTCGTGGTACAGATAGTGCGGGGAGGCTCCCGCGCTGCGGTTGCGGTAGTAGGGGTCGTGGTGCGCGGGGGTGAGGGCGAGGCCGGGGCCGGGGCCGGGGCCGGGGAGCGGCGCCTGCTGGTGCCACAGGGCGCCCAGCTCGTCCCCGAGGTACCACGCCACGTCCGTCATCTCCTTGGGGAAGGTGCGGTGGCTGAACCTCGACGAGTACAGGTGGTCGCCGCCATCCAGGCTCACATTGCCGTCGCTGGCGACGCGGTGCTTGGCGCGGGCCGCGTGCCCGCCGCGCCACGGGTGGCCGAGCGTCGCCGACCCGTCCAGGATGCAGTCCTCGCCGGCGACGCCCCTGCGCTGAGAGCGCCGCCGGCCGGCCGGCGCGCCGGGCAGGCCCGGCAGCTCCGCCAGGGTCGCGTCGTCCAGGGAGTCCACCAGGGCCTTGACGACGTCCTGCTGCGAGGACGCCCGGTGCTGGGCGGCGTGCGGCCCCGGAGACGCGCCGGCGGGTCGTCGTCGCGACGCCTGGCTCCGCGTCACGGGGCGGCGCCCGAGTCCGTCCGGGGACTGCACCATGCCGTCGTCGGCCGGGTACGGGCTGCGCCGCGGCGCCCGGGTCGGGGCCGCCGGACCGCCGCCCAGCATGCACCTGCGAGGACAAGAGCGAGCTAAGTCAGCAGAGCGATTCCGGTGCGCGCACTCCCCGCTCTGTCTCTCTCGCACTCAAGGAGTGGGCCTCCGAGTAAGTACGCTTAACATGGCGGCCTGATGTTTACGTTCTCGCGGCGTCTTGTACGGTCTCAGGTTCATTGGAGTGGAAGAGAACTGCTAAACCACTGTGAAAAATACTCGTAAGGGTTACGGAAAAATTTTCCATGATAAAAGTCGTAAAATTACATTGTTAATTTACAAGCACTCCCTATCGACTTGGAATTGACCGACGAGCAGGAATGGGCAGTCGTAAATTTACGACAAATTTTTTCAATCAAAATTCCAAACATGTCGTAAATTTCCAAGTATATTTTTCACAGTGACTTGTCTTACTCATCTGCTGTTGAAAACGAGAGTACGATTTATTTCTTCATCAAATTCAACGTTTGGTGAGTGTTCAAGTCTCCTCAGACTCTGAATTCGATCATCTGCTAGCACCGGTAACAGCCAAGAGAACGCTAAAAATTGGCAGTCATGGAAAATTCTCTGAGCGGATGAGTAAGACATCGTTGGCGTTTCTCTGCGTCACTCTAGGACTCCAAGCGAGGGGGAAATAACTTTCGAGAAAAGTGTACACCGCATTATCATTTCCAACCATTTCCAGCCATTTTCATTCATATTCATCCTTCTTAGTTTTCTATTTTTCACGCATTTCCACACATTTTCATGCATTTCCACACATTTCTACCATTTTCAGCCATTTCCATGCATTATCATACATTGTCATTCATTTTCGCGTATTTTCACACGTTTAATGCATTGCCCTATTTTTTGCTTAAGGCATTTTCGGCCATTTCCATCCCATTATCATGCATTTCCAGTCATTTTCGCGCATTTTCGCGCATTTTCACACATTTTCCCTATTTTCAGCATTGACAGCCATTTCCGACACATTTCCGGTCCATTATCGCACGAAGTGTATACACCATTTTCGCGACTTATTTCCCCCTCGACTCCAAGTCAGGCGGGAGCTCAAGGAGCATCTCTACACGGGAAAATATTCAGGCAGAAAAGTGGCAGTTCAATTTAACTTTTGGTACACACGTCACAGCGAGCTAAAAGATGCCATCCGTTTGATCCCGCACAAACCTGCCGATACCGCTGGGTGGGTTCAGCTTCAAGAACTTATCACGTGGCTACTAAATCTCATACGATAAGTCGGTGCCCCTTTTACGATGCGCGGCGTACAGCACCTGCTTTGGGAGGGGGGGGGGGGGAGCCCACACCACAGTGTCACCTGCAGCAGGTTGTTCGTGACGTTCGGGGGAGGGCGAGGGGGGCGCCGCCGAGGAACCCCCGATTGCCTCCAATCTGGAATGCACAAACCCTCTCTTGTCTCGTGTTGTACATGGGCGGTCGCTGCGCTGAGGCTCGTCTTTTTAGACTCGACGGAAAATTGAATTAGGGCCTGTGACAGGCGAGCTATTCCGATCACGTTGGCCCCGAGTCGACTTGACTTGGAGTCTTGGGCTTCTCCGCCTCGCCTCGTGTGGGGCCCGGGCCGGCGGGGCGGGGCGGGGCGGGGCGGGGCGGGGCGCCCAGGGTGCGCGGGGAGCTGGAGGTAGGGCAGGGGGAGCTTGTAGAGCAGCAGGACGGGGTGAGGCCGCACCGCACGGCACGGGTGGACTGCAAGTTGGCCCTCCTGTCCGCTCCAGCCCAGCCTCTCCCCACCTCCCCAGCTTCCCCCGCCATCTCGAGGTTTCTCTAAAGGGTGCCCAACACATACAAAACAAAATGAAGGGAAAAAAAACGGGGGGAAAAATCAAGAAAAATTATAGAAAAATCAGACAAAAATGAAGAAAAAATTAGAAAAAAAGCAAGAATTAATTCGAAAAAAAAACAGTAAAAATTAAGGAAAACCACGACAAAAATAGAAAAATCAGAGAAAATACGCTTGAATTTATAGTGGCAGACGCAACAACAGAGCGGCATCATGGGAAGCCCGGCCCATTATGGGGACGGTGCCACACATTCAGAGCGGGGCGTCTTCACCCCGTTATAGAGTTAACATGGGACGAGCGTGACCACATGGCCGTCACACCGTGCCCTGATGTTTCAGATGTTTACACTGAACTCACTGAATGAGTCGGAATGAGTACAACCTCGCGAAACACAGCACACTATACTGCATCTGTCGTCTGCTTTAAGTGGGAACCAGGACCAGGGACAAACTATACTGACACTCGGAGCAAAGAGCCGCGACCACCATACGGTCACGAAATAAAAATAAAAACACCACAAGATCACTTTTGCGCAGAGCGTGTTGCAGCGTCGCCATTAGCCCGTCGGGGGATCACTTCGAAAAATCACTGTACGGGCCCGAAAGAAATCATTTAAATTTTTTAAAAAAATCAGAATGAAATCAAGAAGAAAGATACCACAAAATCCGAAAAATCAAGAAAAAAATTACAAAAAAAAATCGAAATAAAATTAGACAAAATTCAGTAATGGGGGTGAATGAGCACAACTTATCAAAAAGTGACAAAAATTTTGCTGGAAAAATAAAATTAAAAAAAAATCAAAAGAAAAAAATCGTTGTATGAGTGATTTCTACCCCCTCGCCATTGCCGGCCAACAGTCGTGCCGTGACAATTTCATTCACGGGCGCGCAGGGGTGCTGGGGGAGGAGTGGCGAGGTGGGGTGGGGGTCCGGGTCCCCCGGGGGTGGCGAGCGAGGAGCGAGGCCGGGGGGCTTGGGAGTTGGCCTGCCTGCCTGCCTGCCTGGCCTCAGCCGCTGGTTTAGCTGAAGGTGCGGCGGACCGGAGCCGGACCTGACCAGGACGGGGCGGGACGGGACGGGCAAGGACGGCGGCGGGGGGTCGCCCCCAAGTTGGACTGGCTCCGGGCAATCTGTGTCCGGCCCGGCGCGGCCCGACCCGACCCTGCCGGAGGAGCCGGAGGTCACCTGTGCCCAGTGGCGCTGCAGAACAGAGCCGAAGTCGGAGCCGGGGCCGGGGCCGCACAGTCGTTGACTGCGTTCCACAATTTTCCGGTCGCCTTGCCCTGGTGGCGTCCAGCGGGGTGAGGGGGGGGGGAGAAGGGGGGTTACTCCCCTCGTCTTTACGTGACCGTGTTCCTCTAGGAGGAGCATGGCGAGCATGGCGACCCAATACACTCCCGCCGCGCCAGTATCACGTCAGGGCCAGGAGCAAGGCAGGCGAGCGGGGGAAAAAAAATCAAGACGGCGCAGCTGGGATTCGAACCCACAACACGACACACGCGGTGTGGAGCAGGGAGCGGGGACAGTCCGAGTCCGGCCCGGGCGTGGGCTGCGGAAGTTGAATTTTCCGTCGAACGAAAAGTGTCGATACCGAGCTCCAGTGGCGGTGTGCATGACGAAATCCAGTGACTATCGCTTCCCCCTTCCCCGCTCAGTGGCGATCATCTCTGCCCCGGCTCGGCTCGGCTCGGCTCGGCTCTGCTCGGCTCTGCTCGGCTCGGCCGGGGGCTCTAGCGATGGGGGATGCTGCAAGGCGCAGGCACAGTGTAATGTGGGGAGGGCCGGTGGTGACAGCGGGCCTAAGTCCCGCCCGGCGCCCTGGACACGACCCCCATCAGCCTTAGGGGGCGCAGGGTCCCGCCACGCCCGCCCACACCCCTCAATCCCTTGGGGAGCCGCGCAGCAGGCCGCCGCGAGGTGGGCTGTTGTAAGCCTCACCTCACCTCACCCCGCCCCGCCCCGCCCCGCCCCGCGCCCGGCCTCACACCCTACCCGCGGGCTGGTCGCTAGCATAAAGTAAGACAAGTGGTTATGTTTGCCAGGAGCGGGGCGGGGCGGGGCGGGGCGAGGTGGGGTGGGGTGGGGCGGGCCGGGTGGGGACGCCGGGGCTGCAGAGTGCACCGAGAGGGGGGGGGGGGGGAAATCAGTCAAATTAAATGTGTACAATGATTTTTTTTATTTTTAGTGATTTTTTATTTTTTTTATTTTTATTTTTATTTTTTATTTTGATTTTTCTTTTAATTTTTCAAGAGAGGAAAGAAATTGTCCGTAACTTTTATGAAAAAATTGTTTTGTGTCTCGTTTTGTTTCTCAGTTTTTGGGGTCATTTTTTCTCGATTTTTCGGATTTTCTGTAACTTTTTACTTGATTTTATTTTGATTTTTTTATTTTTTAAATGTTTTTTTTGGGTCTGTACGATGATTTTTCGAAGTGATCCCCCCATCGGAGTGCACCACACCCGCCTCCCGCGATGGACACACGTGAGCTACTCTTCCAACATTCAGAGCTTGAGCTTAACATACGTCTTAAGCAGAAATTTCCAAGGCTTAAAAAAAAAGTGGAGCGTGACAAGGAGTATGCTTTTGTGGCAAAACGATGACACAACACAGACATAGCCATTCCCAGACAGCGGTCCTTATTGATGACAGGGTAGGGTGTGCCTTTCTCAAACCAACTACACCCCCGTTCCCACCCCCGTTCCCCAGCCCCCCGGGTTCCCCTCCTTTCGCTTTGCCCAATTCGGCAAGAGAAACACTCGGCCATAAGTTTTATTCGCGCCACCCGCTGTGCGTTGGCGAGCGGGGGAGAGGGGAGGGGGTGAGGGGGTGAAGGGGGGAGGAGGTTGCGCAGCCTTCCTCTGCTCCGGAACCCCGCGCCACCCGCCGCGCCGTCACCTGAGAGATCTCGGGAACATAAACGGACCCGTCCGACGGGAGAAATTGGCGCGGCGCAAGTCAAACAAGGTACCGGTGCTGCTGACCTGCGGGCGGGGGCCAGGGCCGGGGCCGGGGCCGGGGGCAGGACCTCCCGCACACCGGTGCAGGGTGGGCGCAGAGAGGTACCCGCGCCCCGGGACACATCGGGGAGCACCCCAAGGAGCACCGCGAGTACCTATCCATCACTCTTCGCACCGCTTTACGAAGCGCTTCCGCGGCGGTAGCTTCCCAATGGCGCCCCTCAGAAAAGATATTGAGGGGGAGACAACTTTGAATTTTGACGAGCAAATTTTTACAAACTTTTGAAAACTTCCGTGAATTTTTGCTTTCAGTTTTCTTAAGTATTTGCAAATTTTCCTGAATTTCTCTGAATTTTTCTAAATTTTGCTGATTTTTTTATCTTATTTTTTTTTAATTTTTTCAGAATTTTTTCTAAATTTTCCTAATGGTTTCCGACTTTTTCTAAATTTCTCTGAATTACGATTTGTACAGCAACTTCAGAGTTATTTACCCATCAAAGGACACCCTCCAAAATCACTCTCCCGCACAGCACGTACTTCTTCCAGCTTCAAGAAATCGATGTTGAAAAGAAAACTTCCAATTTTTGAATCGTCCTATTTGTCCTAATTGTAAGGTTTTTCAAAGACGCTAGAGCTTGTTTCGTCCGCTGCCTGGTCTGTCCAATGCTCGCCTCACTGAACATCCGTGTGGGCGAATTTCCTTTCGTTCAGGTACATGCGTACGGGCAAATTACGAATTTTCATACGAATTCGAAATCACGGGACAAATAGGCGACTGGAAGTTCACGAGTATGTGACACTGACAGCACTTGGGCACCAGGAGTTGAACACGAGAAAGGGCTACCGACCTGGCGGGCCTCACTCCCGACTCCGGCTGCGTCCGGAGCCCCCGGGTGGCGGTTCGCGGCGGCGGCCTCCACGAGGCACTAGCTCGCGTCCAGGATCACGGCCATCATGAGTATGGCGCGGCGGCGGCGCGCCGGCGCGTCGAAGTGGAGCACGTCGCGGCGCGGGCAGCGAGGCGGGGCGCGTCGCGGGGGGCGTAGCGCGGAGCGCGGGACGACCTGCGAGCCGACGAGGCTGCCTGCCGACTGGCTGGAGCTGGGGGGGACCTCGCTGCACCGCGGGGCGCCGAGCGCGCTCTGGCGAGGGGTGGGGGCAGAAGCGCACCAGCACCACCACCACCTCCACCACCACCAGCACCACCACCAGCACCAGCACCACCACCACCACCACCACCAACCACAACCAACCACCACTAACCACCACCACCAACCACCAACCACCACCAGCACCCATCTTGAATTTAAAATTTCTCTCAGTTTTTCCTTTTTAGACAGTCCCTTAATATTGTAAAACCTTGTTTCACGTTTTTTGGCATTGAGTGTTGGCCACGTCTCACGGTCTCTCGCCTGGAACTTATTGGCTTCCTTCCCGTCGCTATCCCCTCGTGCTTTCTGAGAGGGCTGAGCATTTCAAATTTTAAGTTTAAATTTAAATTTAGCTCCGCCAATTATTAATTAACCCGATACTCCGGCTGACTCTGATCGAACTTCCTCTATTTGGACCATCAAACGATCATGTATTCTACAGACAGTTTTTTTTCCCTACTATAATACAAAATCACAACAAATCCTATAAAACTGCACCATGGGCGTAGGAGCCTATGGGGCCGCGGGGGGCACGTGCCCCCCCCCCCGTTTTCAGAGGTGGGGGGACGTGCCCTCCCACCGTAGGCTGGGCCTAAGTTCAAAACTGATGCTATGTGAGGTCCAATAGTGTGTTTCGATTGGAAAAGGGAGAAGAATAGCGGATAGAACAAAAGCGTCCTGATTGGCTGAGCGCTTCACGCCACTCGAGCGCGCTAGTGGTGGTGGGGGGTAGTGGTGGGGGGCTCAGCCAATGAGGACGCTTTTTGTTCTATCCGCTATTCTTCTCCCTTTTCTAATCGAAACACACTATTATTTGAAATTTTGGGGACCATGCAGCGAACCCCTCTAACTGTTGAACCAGCTATAAAGACCTAACTATACGGAGATAGGTGACTCAGGGGGAAAGGCTGAGGCAATGTCTGTAACATCAGCCGCAACAGTGGCTAACAACAGAAGCGACCTGAGGACCTTTATGGTCAAGTTGCGGGGGTTTGATAAAAGTGTCGCGGACGGGACGTGCACAGTTTCAAAGTGCACACTTCAGAGAGTGAAACTGTGCATATCCCGTCCGCGACACTTTTACGAAATCCATCCAACTTGAACACAACCAGGTGTTACAGACATCGCCTCAGCCTTTCCCCTGATGGCGCCCCCACAATGGCCGTTACCGAGGCGGAACGCCTGCGACAAAATGGATAGCCCAACCCGCCAAGCACTCGTGTGAAGGTAGCGGCCTACCCGGAGAGCACAAGCGCAGGGGAAAGCAGGAATTAAATTCCTGGTACCCAAAATTTCGTACCGTCACCTCCCAATAGACCTTCTGAGCGGACCCCATACCTAGTTATTTTAAATCTAAATAGCGTGTAGATTCTGAATCAAATATAAAAACGGATTACACATTCGGATTGAACGTAATAAAATTGAGATTAAAGTGTTTTCAAATATTGAAATTCATCCAGAATTACAACGTTTCTAATTGTGCATACAATTTGGCTCAGAAGGTCTATGATTGTGGGGGCACCTTACCTTGAGTCACCTATCTCTGTATAGTTAGGTCTTCATCTCTGCTCCCAGCTTTTCTGACTTCCGGTCCTGATCTCGGGTACTGTCTTGAAAAGAATCTTGGAAAGGACTCGTGATCCCGATTCTCTGAAATTTCAGACTCAAATCAAATGTTCGCGCCACGGGCAGGCGCCAACCACGTCGACCACATTGCTGTACACTAAACGCCATCCATCGGCACCCATTCACATTCACATTCGAGACAGTAAGACCCGTCCCATCAGCACCCATCAGTCCCGTCCTTGGGATATCGTTTCTGTGCAACAAGAAGACTGCAAGATGAATTTTGACCAAACACTACGAAATTAGAGAGGTTTGGTTAAAAAGTAATCGAAAGTAGAAGTCCAAATGCAGTTTGCTTTTCTATTCCTAGTGTCTATCTGCGCTGACACGCATCAACTCTGGAGGCACTAATGCCCTGAGGACAGAAGCAGAAGAAAACTAACCTACGATGCTGTTTGGAATTTCGAGTTTGTAATTTCTTTTCGTTTGAAACAATGAATAGAAGAACGTTGCTGACCTGGAGCTCGTTGAATGCGAGACATTTCTCATCTTCGGTTCTACTTCATCAAAAATCTGCATCTCATTATGAGACTCTTGGTATTGGGAGGCATGCAAGTCAAGCTGACATAAAGGCAGCTTTCTACAAACTCTCTAAAAAGTATCATCCGGATGCGAATGTAAACGACCCCACGTCTACATCCAAATTTCAAGAGATAGCGGAAGCTTATGAAATCCTTGGAAATGAGGATTCAAGAATGCGGTACGACAAGGGAATGGGATCCATACCAGGAACTACAGCAAGACGAACAGGGTTCAAAACTGCAGACGATCCGAAAGCTGCTTTTTATAAATCAAGACTTATTAACAAGATGAACAGTCCAACAGTTGGAAAAATGTACAACTTTGATGAATGGACAAAAGAACACTACAGTAGGTCAGTGGTTAGTAACAGATCAATGAAAGAGGAGATGAAATGGAGGACTCCTCAGGACTTCATGAAAAAGAAATCAGACCCTTCCTACTTTATAGATAATTTGGCTAAATATATTATAATATTTATTGTTATGGGATTTGTAACTTCAGGATTTTTACAGGGTACTGATTCTGTTAAACCTAAATAACATCAGCTAAAATCTTCAATTGTAAGTTTAGTGCAACAGTTGAGATGATAAACTAATTTTAGCGCTGCAATATCTATTAGCTAGGAATAATGAATGCAAACTGTTTCTGTGAAAAATATGTATGTGGCTGTGTAAATATTCTTTCCTAAAATATGATTAAAAGAATTAGAAATGCTGTACAGTCATTGTACCCTGTTCTATCTTTCCTTGTCATTCTCCTCCCTACACAGTGAACAGAGTTGTAATGGAACAACAAGGGGTGGAAGAATACAAATTTTAAAAATTCAACTCTGAAATATATTACAACAAGAAAGAAAGCACCACAGTAATAACATTAATTCTTAATTCTTAACATGACTAATAACGAGGCATAGGGTAACCGCCAGGAAGTGGCATGTTGAAGGGTCCTGTAGGGTATGGCGTGCCACCTACAGGCGGAGCTGGTGGGTAATATGGTACTCCTCCTGTTGGATAAGTAGGATAGGGAGCTGGAGCAGCACCAGGACCTCCCTGTTGTGATGTTTGCTTTGTGAGAAGATCCGACATCTTATCAGCTTTCACACGGCGAAGATGCATAATTTTTCGTGTGTTTTGAAATTGGTCAAGAAATGAATCAATATCAATGTCACCTTCAAGGAAGCGATCTGCTACTTTCTGGTCAAATAAACAAAAAGGAGTGGATCAACAAAAATAAACAAATTATCACAGCTGATTGAATGAATCACAAGTACCTCCGATTCCTCCTCCATTTCAGCAGCAGATGTTTGAAGAAGAGCCAGGACCGTCTCCGCATTAGTTGAGCCTGATTTCTCCTCTAGAACACAACAATAAAATATATAAGTAAAAAGAAGTAGATAAAACAACTACAAAAACAATAAATTGAACAATATTATAAGAATGATAGTTTATTATCACAGGAAACAAACTGGAAGCACTCACTAAGTTTAGAAGCAATACTCTCTATACTGTCCAAAAGTTTCTGCCCCTCCTCACTGACTTGCTGCAGACGACATTTTCCATCGGTCAATTCTCTTTGACGCGATAAGTTGAATTCTGCAAGAGATCTATTGCTTGCTAGAACCATCTCTTTCTCCGTTTCCAGATCTTCCAAACCTTTGATCTGTAAAAACAAAAAATAAAGTAAAAGATGGGCTTTCAACTTATCTGCAGCTCAGTACGCAGACAAAAGATTTTGATAATAAGACTGAATTTTGTCATCCTACAGCTAACCTGCTTTTGATCCTTCAAAAATGTGTCCAATTTAGCATCATCTTCGAGAAACTCTTTCAATTCACTATTGCTCAAAGTTGCAAAAAGAGCCAGGACTGACGACAGATCCCCATCGGAATGATTGTTGGAATACATGTTCAGGATTCTCTAGGTTTCTTGATCCACAATTCTCTGTCTGTTTCCTTCAAATGCTGTCATCCTCAAGTCTGAAGTGTGAGTCAAACAACCAACAATATCGAATCACAACATAAACAAACGAGGAAAATGCCAACCTATTGTATCTCTCTTAGAAATAAACCTGTCACACATTTCCGAATTTTACTATTTTTCTTTGTTAAAATACTTTTAGGCCCACGACGAATTTTTTACTTTGTAATGTGATCAAGGAAATCATAGGAAAGGACAAGAAAGATTAATAAAATAACTGCTGCATGTTGGCCTCCTCGTATGATCCGAGATCCGAGCTTGAAATCCTAGAAGGCGCTCACATCGATGCATTTCTTCTTTCGCGTGTTCTTCATATATTTCCAGTAATTCGTACAACGATTTCATGATCTTTTTTCCTGACGTCATGTGTAATGGAATGATTTGCTACTGATAAGGACTGATAATCGTAGTATCTTTTCCTCTGACACGCAGTTCTGGAAATTCATCTATTAATTCACGGCGCATAACAAAACAAATTTTTGGTGAGTTGTAGATAAGAAAGTGGTTTGTATTATTTCCTAGTGACTAAAATCAAGGCTAGAAACTTTCGACTCTGACAGATAGACAATAATATTTACTAACGAATCCTAGAAAAGTTGCGTTACCCTATGATTCTAAAGAAAGCTTTAAAGTGAGTCAGCTACTACTGACGTCCTATTGAGTTGGAGAAAGTATTCTGGGTTCGAACTTAAAAATTGCGCGTTCATTGGTCATTGTTGATATATTACTTATTAAAATATTTACAAAACGTTTAAATAATTCTTTACTCGTTTTCTAGACGTTGGTTGAGTTGCATAAGTATCCTCTGATTTCGACTTTGTGTTTGCTTAACTAGGACGATCCCTGGTAGGTTAGTTATTTTAAATGAAGTTATCAAAAATGAATTATCTTAGACTCATCCTCTGGTAAATACTATTCTTTATTTCAAAATCTCTTGTCAGTTTTCAGTGGCCAGCTGAACACACGTTTGTAAGCACTTGTTTCATGTAACAGTTGTATATGTTTTGGTAGGTTATGTTATTGTCTAGTACACACTGCACTGTCACCAATGTTTACAAATCCGGGAAACTTCTAGTTTTTTTATGCTCTCTGTAACGGTTTAAATGTGCCACCTTTCCTTGTTTTATGTTGGAGTTTCTTCCTTTGAAAAACGAGAAACTGAAGTGACAAAATTACTAATTGGACCAGGGACTTTCCTGACCTTACCAAGAAGATACTTTGTGTGGCGTGTTTGTGTTCAACAAATATATTGACTTTATAATATCTGTTTCAGTCGCAGTACCTGTGCCTAATGTGATCTCAAAGATCATAATAATGTCAGAACAGGGAAACCCTGGGTTTCAGCCTCTCAGTATAACAAGTAAGTGGTGTCAAGTCCATATAACTGTTATTGAAAACATGTTGGTTTACTAAATTGTTCTGTATTTGTTGCCAGTTGAATGTGCTCATTTAAAGAGTCCATCTAGTTTTTTAAAACCAAATCCGTATGTTGAACTTGTTATTGATGACAAAGCACCCAGAAAGACTGAGGTAGTTAAGTGCACTATTCAACCAAAATGGAACGAAGAATTCACAGTGTAAGTGTTCTCTGCAAACTTTTAAAATTTCTTTACATGAGTTGAAGTTTAAAATCATCATTCCTCTATGTTAATTGCAACATATTTCTGTACTTTAGGTTGGTTACCCCTCACTCTTTACTTCATTACCGCGTTCTGGATCATTGCTCTTTTCGAAAAGATTCTGTTCTGGGTGAAAAGCGCCTTTGTTTGTATGATATATTGCATATGTGCAATGGGAGATGTGAATATTTAGAGATCACATTAGACCTATATCGAGGTAGCCCTGCAGATAGCCAAAATGTTGCTGCTGTCAAAGTTGGAGAGCTAATAACACTCATGCATGGACTTAGAATCGATCTGAGCTCTGCCAATACTCCATCAGCAATTCAACCTTCAATACCAACATCTAGTAGGATACCGGATCCAAGAAACTCAGGTAAGAAGAGTTGTATTGTTTAGTAACCATTATCATTTTACATGTACTATAATATTTAATTTTTATTCTAGGCTCTGGCGGGTTGTCTAATGGAGAGACAGGAGGTATCAGAGGGGGATTGAATGGTGTCAGATTTCGTGTGCGACCTCATGGTAATGGAAATAATGTATCAAATGGCACCGTCCAGTCTCAAATTCGACAAGGAGCTGGTCCTGTTAGTCACTCCCATCAAATGTTGCATGCTGGTAAGAATGTGTGATAAATGTTTGCATTGCTTAGAACATTTAATATGGCAGTCTGACATCTCACCATTATATGTATAGCTCCATCAATTTGCAATTTGCCAAAAGAGGGGAAAATTTTTAAGTGATCATAATCTATTTTCATATTTCCGGTTAGAGCAGTCTAAGTTAAGATAGATTTTTTTTTCTCATAACCATATGTGTCTTTACTTCAAAACAAATTGTCTTCTCCATGTGATAGCGCTAACTCTGGACCCATGTCAGCATCAAAACAGACACCCTGATGGATTTGATAGATTGCCTTATCCCATCATCCCACCGGAGACAACTAGAACAACAATAGGTAGAGTTCTTCTATCAAAGGGACTTACCAGTTGCACTCCTACCAGATTATACGCCTGCTTCAATTTAATCAAACTTGCTTCACCTGTCATCTCTTAAACCTTAGTGTTATCGTCATGCCTTGTTATCATACAAATAGAATTTTATGTGTATATGAACATTTAAAAAAAGTATACTCGTGCACTTTTTTTTTCATTTCTTTTTTTTTTCTGTTCTAACAATTTTTTAAATGTTTAATTTGAAGGTTCATGCACATCATATCTCTGTTTGACACTGCTGGTTGTAATCTCACATTTGAATTCTTATTGATTTGCAGATCTTTCTACTTTAGCAGCTCGCGCTGCTGCTGCAGTCGCTGCTGCCTCTCAGATGTCACAAGATCAGGCACAGGCCCTTCCCCCCAGTCACCACCATGCCAATGGAGTCCAGTCATCAGAACATCCTGCAGAAGGGGAATCTAGTGCTAGTCCAAGCACTAGCGGCACTGCACTTGCGAACGGTATTGTCAATCCTGGAGCTGTCGCATCCAATGTAGAAATGGAACCAAGGGTACCAAGTTCCACTGCCACTGTGGTCGAGGAGCCACTACCAGCTGGGTATGTATCATCCAGCAGTCCATTTGCCATTACAATTAATGCTTACCTTTCGCGCTTTAAATTATTTAAATTTTATTCACAGGTGGGAAATGCGTTACGACGTGTATGGACGGAGATATTATGTGGACCACAACACACGCAGCACCTCATGGGAGAGGCCCCAACCACTCCCAGCTGGCTGGGAAATCCGACGTGACCAGAGAGGACGCATCTACTATGTGGATCACAACACAAGGACAACTACATGGCAAAGACCTTCTACTGAACGTTTGCAACATTATCAACACTGGCAGGGTGAAAGAGCTCATGTTATGTCTCAGGGAAATCAACGATTCCTTTACCCACAGGTGTGAAAAATACTGGGTTTTCAATGATGATATGTTTTACATTGATAAACTGACTTGATTTTCTATCTGTCATTATTGTAGCACCCAACTACTCCGCATCCTGACCTCTCATCTATTGCTGAGGAAGAAGACTCCTTGGGGCCACTTCCAGAGGGTTGGGAAAAGAGGCTTGGACCAGAAGGTAGACCATACTTCTGTAATCACAAGAACAGAGTTACCCAATGGGAAGATCCACGTACCCAAGGGTTTGTGCCTCTTTCATTATTCTCTCAATTATTTCCTTTCTCTGAAGTCACAACAGCAGCAAAATTGTATTTTATAAACTTTTTTTTTAAATTATTTTTTTTTACTTTAAAGAGAGGAGCTGGGAGCCGATGAACTCCCTTTGCCTCCTGGCTGGGAAATAAGACTTACAGAAGATCATGTGAGATATTTTGTGGACCACAACAAAAAGACAACAACATTCCAAGACCCAAGACCAGGTGCACCTAAGGGGTAAGCTTCTAAATTCTGTTTACAAATCCTAATGACAACTTATGTTGGTATCTAACGTTATTTCTGTCTTGTCTGTTACAGCATGCCTGTTGGAGCATACGGTGTTCCTAGGGCTTATGAACGCTCTTTCAGGTGGAAAATCAGTCAATTCCGGTATCTCTGCCAAAACAATGCAATTCCTAGCCACATCAAAATATCAGTATCACGTCAAACATTATTTGATGAATCATACCAGCAAATAATGCGATTCCCTGCCTATGAACTAAGGAAACGATTGTATATTATATTTAGAGGAGAAGAAGGTCTTGACTATGGTGGGGTTTCAAGGTAAGACTCTTTGAGTACTTCTGAAAATGTCTTTTTCAACATCATGGTGTTCTCTAATTTTATTTATTTTATCCTCACAGAGAGTGGTTCTTCATGCTTTCTCATGAAGTTCTTAATCCCATGTACTGTTTGTTTGAATATGCAAACAAAAGTAACTATTCATTGCAAATCAATCCTGCATCTTATGTGAATCCTGACCATCTTCTGTACTTTAAATTCATTGGGAGATTCATCGCAATGGTTAGTATTTACGACTTAAAACTCCTCGTAGTTTTCAAAATCATTCAAATTATTTCTGATCCTGATACATCATTTTGCAGGCATTGTATCATGGCCGTTTCATTTACTCTGGATTTACAATGCCCTTTTACAAGCGCATGTTAAATAAACAGTTGACTATGAAAGATATTGAATCTATTGACCCTGAGTTCTACAACTCCTTGGTATGGATAAGAGACAATAACATTGACGAATGTGGTTTGGAATTATATTTTAGTGTTGATTTTGAAGTACTGGGTCAAGTAATGCATCATGAGCTGAAAGAAAATGGGGATAAGGTTCGAGTGTGTGAGGAGAACAAAGAAGAATATGTGAGGTATGTTAGTCAAACTTAGAAAGGAAATAATTTTAGGCTCAGCAACACTTAAAACCATCTTTGTTCCACACAGATTGATGACTGAATGGAGGATGACTCGTGGCATAGAGGATCAAACTAATTACTTTCTTCAAGGTTTTGATGAAGTGGTGCCTTTGGTTTGGCTAAAGTACTTTGATGAGAGAGAACTGGAACTAATGCTATGTGGTATGCAAGAAGTTGATGTTGATGACTGGCAGAGGAACACTATTTACCGACATTACACCAGGTCATCCAAACAAGTTGTTTGGTTTTGGCAGGTATGATCACTTCAAGTCCTTATTCTTAACTGTTTTTGTAATTTTTTCCCTCGCTATTTCTAAATTAAAAATATTAATAAATTGTTTGCTTTGCCGTTTACAGTTTGTTCGACAAACAGATAATGAAAAACGAGCCCGTCTGCTACAATTTGTTACTGGAACCTGTAGAGTGCCAGTTGGAGGCTTTGCAGAATTAATGGGTACCTAAGTTTTTAAAATTAATTATTTGTTTTCTTCTGTGTGAGATGATTGACATTTTGATCTTTTTTATTTATTTTCAGGGAGCAATGGACCCCAAAGGTTTTGTATAGAAAAGGTAGGAAAAGACACATGGCTGCCTCGCTCTCACACTTGTTTCAATCGTTTGGATTTGCCTCCTTACAAGAGCTATGAACAACTGGTCGAGAAGCTTATTTATGCTATTGAAGAAACTGAAGGATTTGGACAAGAATAAAACAACAACATTTCTACTGCTTTACCTGTCTGATTCAAGTGATACAAAGGATAAAATCATAGCTAATTTTCCAATTCAATCTTGCTCTCACACTTTCCATATTCCAAAGCCATGAAAAGAATTTGAATATTTCCTCAATAAGAACCCCAGCTTCTTTAGAAATGGAAATGTTTGGATATCATTTGTTATCAAGAGGTATTTTGGTGTTAAGTTAAGACTTGAAGAATTATTTTATATATGAGGTTATGGCTTTTGTAAATGTCCATGTTGAAGAAGTAATAGTATTGAAAATAGTGTACTGCTTATTGGATAATCTATAATTTGTGGAGAATTTAATGTCTTTCAAAGATGTTAATAGAAAAATAACGGAGTAGTTATACAAAGTGAAATAACTTAGATGTGATAATGTTATATTCTCTTGCATGTTATTGCAACTTGGAGAAATGTAAGAAGAATTCCAATTAATCTCCAAATAACACAAATCCAGTGGCTCATAGTTCCTTTTTCCGACTAAAAAAGCTGGACTTATTCATATTTTCCTCAATGCTATAAAGTGTTGTAAATGAAATGATTTTGCTAGAAGTTATAGTTTCTTTGATTTACGATAGATCTGCGCTTTTGAAAATTAAAGGAAACTTACTTTTATTCTGTGGTAACTTTGATTTTACTTTCTCTATACTGATTTAGCTTTCTATTCACCAAGTTAGTTCATCAGATAATGCTTTTCCTAAATATTGATTTCCAATTTGGTGTCTGTTACTTTTAAGCCCAGCACAGTGTTCACTATGGTTTTAAAATCATGTTCGGACCAGAATGTAATGAGAACATTCGAATTGCCCTCCTTGTAAATCCACTGTTACTGTTAAGACGAAAAGAAAATGTTTTGGGGTTTAATGTAAACTGTTCAAATTTTTTGTGTTGAAAATTAAGTAAGGTAATTGGTTGTTCCAGTATGTAATAGAAGGAGAGGAATGACAGTAAAGCTTTTTTCTAACACATAGGTGGATACTGTGCTTATCTAATACTTACTGTATTAATAACACACAGATTTTGTGATGATATGACACCTGGTTCTTAAGTCCTAGTTTTTTTTTAACATAAAGAATGTAGGTCATATTCTGCACCATGAAAAAGAGGAAAATAATATTGTTGTGATGACTGATTCATGTAGATAGATTCTTATTACTTAGGAAATAAGAGCCGTAAGCTGTGATAATACTGACGGCTCTGGGATGGCACTTGTGGTGTGTCATAAAGGTATTTTTTCTTGTTGCATCAATATTAATTTTCTCTGACAGTTTTGATAGATTTTACTGAAAAGTAATCAATTCATTAACAATCATTTAATTGGTTTTCTCTCCCACTCTTCACTTTGTTGTAGGCTTTCTTTTTGTACTTTTCCAACACTTTCTCAATAGGTGCCACATTTATTATTGTTTGTTTTTGTTTGTATGTAAGACACTATGATGGTCAGTGCATGTAGTAGCTTGTTTCCATATCTGCATCTAATGGTGGATGAGAAATGTGTGGGGAACATATAAATATATGTATACAGTATATTAGCTGTTTACTAGTAGATAAATCATGAGGCTGACATTTCCAGCCAACTTAGATAATGTTATAAATTCTGCCAACACACATTTGCAATATACTTTGAAGAAACAAAACTTAAAATTTCAATTGAGTTAATAGTAAATGTTGTAGTTGACCTTTTTGCTACTACTTTTGGCATGTTGCTATTTAGATCTCTCACTGCCAAATCCAAAAGAGGACATAGCAGTCTTGAAGGTACATATTTATAAACCAACTTTTTGTCAGAGCTTTGACTTACAGTCTTGTGGCAATAAGTAACTATTTTTAGTCATCCCTTGTTCATAAAAATCTTCCCAGTTTTGAGCGATTTGAAATTATACTTATTGTGCATTAAGTTTTGTGTGGGTTTTGAAAGATATTTTAGGTAACTGCTTCATGCTTCATCAATATTGCTTAGGATGCATTCATCAACAACCAGCACCCAGCAGAGCACACAGCAGGGACTGGATGGGAAGAGCAAAGATTGTCAGTTAACCATGTTTAAGGAATATCAAGTCTTATTTAATTGTGTTTGTCAAAGAGTTTTGTATTTTGTAGCAAATTCTGTTAAGGTTCTCTCAAGCTCCAAAACAAATGTGATTCAACTATACTGAGTCTGGTCGACTTGCAGATCGTTACACATATGTGAATCTATGTGATTGTTATACCTAGTGTGTATGTATGTATGTATACAAATGTATATTACTTATATTGATTAGCTGTACAGAATTATCAGAAAACTCATATAAATGCTACAATCATGTTTTGCCGGCTATGCTAAGTGGGAATTAAGCTCTGAGAGATGTACAGATGGTTATGGTCTTTATCTATGTGATTAATGGCAATCTTGATAAGATGTAAGTGATAGCTAGGATTATTGATCATTCTAGAACTGTTACTTAATGTCATTCATGTCCATGTCTCATAAAGTACACTTTCTCAGTACAGAATTGTCCCAGAATCTAGAAGTTCCAAAGTTCAACCCGCCTTCAAACACATCACTGAAAGTTTTTTGTTGTTGCAATGAATTGCCCAAAGATACTGTATATATTCTCATTGTTGTTTTTTCTTTTCAAAGTTGTCAGGGGAACTCTTTGTAAATAGCCCTTACCCATCAATCAATAGACTTTGGTAGCAAGGACATTTTCAAAAAAGGTAAAAAAATGAACTCTTACATTATTTTCTTTGAATGTGTTTTCCTGTTGTTATGATTTGCATGTACAATATTTATATTTTAAACACTTTTTATTGTAAGTTATGAGATTCAGTTTATATTTGTTGCTTTCATGACACAATTTTTAAGTATTTTTGAATCACTGTTTTCTTGTCAGCATAGCATGCTTTTTTAGTCAATCAGTTGCATTTGGTATCAAGGGCATATTTGTATGTGGCTGTGGCTAAGTTGTAGGTAGTTACAGTATGTGTTGCCCAACCCATTTGAGGGAAATTAAGAAATCTTCGGGAAAGAATTGCTTTCTTTACCTGCTAATAAGTTTTACCTTTCATTGCTGTTAAACAACGAACAGTACTTTTCAACTGTTGCAGTGTTTTAATTTTTTTTCTTTTACAAATGACTTGTTTGAACAGTATTGAACAGAAAATAAAGCTTAAACTTTCAACATTTTCAGCAAAGAACTTTTCCATCAATGTAACTTCTTAAGAGATATTTCATAACCACATATTCATCCAATATAGTTAGCCAATCTAGTCCCACACCAGTTTTGCTACTCAGTGAAATCAATTGATGTAGCTAAATTGACTGGAAACTTAGTGGGCTGCAACCCATGCCTCTGCAGGGGTCTCAGACTGGCGGCCCGCGGGCCAAATCCGGCCCCGAGGGAAAGAGATGGAGCGACGAGGTGAGCGGGAGTGCGAGCGAGAGGTCCCCACCCGTCCGGCCCGCGCGTCGTCTGCTGTCTGAGACCGCTGCTCTAAAGTATTTTTTGCTGTTTTAGTTGGAATTTTATATTTTATTTTTCCCACTGAGGCACACACCAATGCTATTTCTGTTTTATTTTCTTGAAATGAGTCTTAAAACTCTTGCTCATTAATTGATACTACCAAGATCAAAATTTGAATCGTATGAAAAGGGGCCACATGCATGTATCAGAATGTTATATAACTCATGTAGTTATAATCAGACTATGTAATATGCTTGAGGTAAGAATAAATGTATCAGTTGTAAAAAAATAAAATAAAAATAAAGTCATGAGAAAAGCTCAGCACATTTAGTCCTTGTCCAGCAAGGCATATAAATAGTTGGGATGTGTACAAATTTGAATACAGCTCCATTAGCCAAAATCATCCATCAATGGATGAAGAGAAAAAGAAACTTTTCCTCTGCTTTGATAAACAAAAATGACAGATGCATGCTTCATCCTTCAGATTTTTCTTTATACTTGATCACACCCTTTTCAATCAAATCGGGAATTTCGACAGCCAGCCAAGGTCCAAGCTGTAGAACAAATATTAAAACATAAAAATCAACAATTATTATTTTTTATTTTTTAAATCTCCTGTTGGTAGTTGGTAAATACTTACTCCAAGGGCCATGGCATGTGCAATTCCAAACTTTGGTGCATTTCGTGCCCATAACGGCTTGAAATGATCTGTTAGGCATATTTTTCCACCGCGGTACATTTTAGCAGTTTTTCCATCTAGCTCTGGTAAAGCTATTTCAGGTGCTGTAGAGGGATATGTAACAGGTATCTGTTGAAACAAAATATTGTTTCAAAAGATTAATTTCCAACATAATAATTCTGATCTCCTAAGTCCAAAGATATTTGAGGTCAGTAGAAAAAAGATCTTACATCAAATTCAACATCAAATTCATATTTGAGAAGGTTGTGTATGTACCAGCATTTGCCAAACCATCGAGTTCCCTGATCATTGGATTCCAACCTAAACCAGTCATTGTCTGCACTCTTATTGTTTTGCACATACTGGAATGGAAAAACAAAATAAGTAAATAGTGTTTTTTTATAATATCTCAAAAAATCTACAATAAGTTAAATCTTAAAATATGAATGGCAAAGACGTAGCATATGGAATGCAAACACAGGAAAATAAAAAAGGAAAACTCTTCAAACGTAGTACAAACAAAGAAACCAATAGCAAAAAAGCATTAGAAAACGCGAGAATAATCTTGGTAAAACAAACAGAGACATTGCCACTCTTTACAAGAAAGACTACCTGAATTAAGGCTTGATACTCTTCTTTCAGTCTTTGAACCCATAGCTCCTTTTCCCTGGGTCCTGCTTTGGTTTTTAATAACGGAATGCAGCTTAATGTTTTTCTCGTGGACTCGTCAACCATGTTGATTTAAGAGGAGGACAACAATAATTGGCGAAATAAAACAACCAGTGACAATTCGAAACAGATAGCACACGTCTGCAGCATCAGCATACACGACTTGCAAACAACTCCACTCCACATCACATCCACAACAGCAAACAGCTGCACGCAGGTCGCATTCGCATTGGTCGCGTGGTCACATCCGCCCCGCGTATTTCAAAATGCTACGGGTTACAGCCAGGAGCCAGGTATGACAAATTCACCGCTCGGAACACTCCAGCCCAGTTTCGGGGATCGTGGGGCTCGGCGTCGGCGTCTCGACGCCCTCGTTCTCGTTCTCGTTCGCAAAGATGAGCAAGTGACAAATATAACCGCCACCGGTCATGCCGCCAAATCTCCCCGTCCCGTCCACCTTGACCTCTTGACTGAAGAAAATTCAGGGCGAAAAACTAAAAGAAGTTTTAGAGAAAAAAAAAATCAATACCGTGATGAGGTATTTTACCCCCGAGACGAAATCGGAAGAAGTAGTGGAGCCAAACAAGCCTTCAAATGTTCGATAAAGTCGTCTGCTATAAGCTAGAAGAGCAATCGAAGGTTTGATTGGCTCCACGGCTTCTCCTTATTGAACAACAGCATTAGGGATTGTTTCCGGCACTCCAGTCATGGAGAAGGACAGACTCTCCATGCTCCGCTGCTCGTCGCCGGGGCCGGGGCCCGAGGGGGGAATCACTTCAAAATATTATTCCCCCCCCCAAAAAAAAACAACAACAAAAAACAATCAATTCAAAAAGGAAGCTTCTACAAAATCCGAAAAATCGAGAAAAAATAAACAAAAAACCGAAATAAAATTGAAAATATTCAGAAATTGGGGTTAACGACCAAAATTTATCAAAGAGTGAGAGAAATCCTCCCTAAAGGAAAAATTAAAAAAAAAAATCAAATCAATCAAAAAATTCAGAAGTTAAAAAAAAAAATCATTGTACATTGTACTGGGGCGGCTGGCTGGGGCTGCGCTGGCCGCGGGCCGGCTACTCACCTCTCTGACGTGTGGTCCACCCACGCCCCTACCCGACCCGACCGCCGTGTGCAATGTCGGCTCATTGCTTTGATGAGATTCCTCATAGCGTCCGATGGGGGGGGGGGGGGGCATATGGGGTCACTATCCGGCTCTCTAAAGGCGGCTCGGGGTGGCGGGAACGAGGATCAAACTGACAGCAGTCCAGGAGTGGCGAGTCATTGGGCTTGGGTGGGGGGTGCCCGGGGCTGAAGGGAACCAGGCGCACGCCAGCGGGCTGTGTACTATTTTGTGCATAACTAGATGTATACCTATGCACACATGTAACTTACGCAAAATATTCTTACATGATTACGCGCAAAGCCGTGAATTTGTACGTAAATTACGAATTCTTTCAGAGGGGCGCAGGCAATAGCTACCACACTGTCAAAAATCCTGTACCAAAGGACTGAGTATACGTATAACTGTGGTGGGCAAGGTACAGCATCACCGTACCTCATTAATTGTGGCCCCTATAAGACACCATGCTAAAAATAACTGTGAACCGTACTGTAAGGACCGTACTTCAAAGACCGTACTCGTTCAGGTACAATCTGATCAGGCAAATTGTTGACCATACTTTACCGTACCAAACCAAACACTGTTTTTTTTTCTGACAGTGCAGGCAAGTTGCTACCAGGGCTCTCGCCTACGTGCACGAGTTGGTGCCGAGCAGGATTATTTTTTCCCTCAGTGCGCCGCGTATAGTAGCCGACCCGGATCTGGTGTACACGACGTGTCCTAAGAACAAAGTCCGATCTGTATGCGCGACGCTCAACAAGGTCCGATCTGTTTGCGCGACGTTCAACAAAGTCCGATCTGTTTTCGTGCGTTTCAACAAAGTCCGATCTGCTTTCGGCCGCGCTCGGGTGGTGGATGTTAAGATCTCTGTGACAATTCTGTTACTGTATCTTTGCCTTTCATTTTTTGTATCAGCTTTTCTTTAATCTTTTAGGATCACGCAGCATCCATTACTTTTTCTCTTCTGCTAATATTAACGAACATATAAATAAAATAAGCCAGCGCTGCAGAGCGCGGCTGAAAGCAGATCGGACTTTGTTGAAACGCACGCAAACAGATCGGACTTTGTTGAACGTCGCGCAAACAGATCGGACCTTGTTGAGCGTCGCGCATACAGATCGGACTTTGTTCTTAGGACGCGTCGTACAGCTAATTCCGGAAGTGGCGGAGCGCGCTTTTACCCCTGCCACACAAAACGGGAATGTGACCACATGATGGCCATGTTCGTAAACACAAAAACAGAAAACAGACGACCTGGTGAACTTTGAATGCGCTCTGTCCGTCCCGTCGCGCGTCGCGCCCATGGCGCCGCCGCCGAGGGGGCCTCAACTCCTGAAATCATGTGTACACAATCGCTGATATCTTCGAAATCATTGTAAAAAAAACCTGTGGATCTATTGCCGAAAAAAATTTGAGTGGGTATTTTGGTCTCATAAAGCTCAAAATACGCTTGTCTTTACTTCACGAATTATTTCTTTAAATTATAAGAGGTCTAGTCGGGTCTAGTCATGTGAAATCATGTGAAATCGTGAAATCATGTGTACAAATTTTAGGTGAGTTGAGGCCCCCTCGGCCGCCGCTTTACACACAGATGTCGGCCGGTGGCTCGCGTCTCATTCCGAACATCGCTCTCGCGCGCCCACAGTACATAACCCGGGAGTGTGTGTCCTTGTCGCACTCATAGGGCCCAGGGCCCTCCCCGAGGGGGGGATCACTTCGAAAAATCATCGTACAGACCCAAAAAATCATTTAAAAAATTAAAAAAAAAAAATTAGATCAAGTAGAAAGTTACAGAAAATCCGAAAAATCGAGAAAAAATGACCCCAAAACGAGAAACAAAACAATTTTGTTTATATAAAAGTTATGGACTATTTCTTTGCTCTCTTGAAAAATCAAAAAAAAAAATCAAAATCAAAAATCCAAAAAATCAAAAAAATCAAAAATTATTAAAAATCAAAAAAATCATTGTACACATTTCATTTGACTGATCCCCCCCCTGGGCCCTCCCTGCCGCTCCCAACATATGGGGCACAGCTCGGGCACCGCCATAGGTATGCGACAAGGATTGAGAAACGAGAGCTATTTTCTGAAACAGTCGGCTGGCGGCGGGTCCAGGGTCACCCTGCGCAGCCTCCAATCTCTCCCGCCACTCGGCCTCCCGCGAATCCAAAATCTGAGCGCGCGGGGCCGAGCGGGGAGGCCTGGTCTAGGAGTCGCGGCGGCGTGACGCCGGCCTGCCATTGGCCGCGGGGCGCGGAGCGGCGCGGGCGCCTGCCCCGTGATTGGTCGCGGCGGGCTGGCTGGCGGCGCGTGGCGCAGCGCGGCGTCGCGGTCTCGCGGCCCGTGCCTCAGCTCAGGCCCTCCTGCCACTCTGAGGCTGAGGACACGACGATATATAGGACCCCGCGGCGGGGAGGAGTCCGAACAGCATCGCGAGACCAGGAAGAAATGCGATAACCTGAGAGGATCACTCATACACAACGTGTACAATGACTTTTTATTAGATTCTCAATTGTTTTTTTGAATTTTGATTTATTTAGTAATTTTGTTTTTAATTTTTCAAGAAATTTTTTTAATACTCTTAGATAAATTTTGACCTCTTTCCCCCCTATTTCTGCCTTTTTTCAATTTTTTGATGATGAATTCTCGATTTTTCTAGTTTTTCTGTATTTTTCTTCTTTTTGAAGTGATAAGCCCTCCCCCCCCTCACGCACCCCCGAGAGCATCGTGACTGTATCGTATACTTGAACAAAAGAAGGTGTTAATTTTTAAAGTAAAATTATACTCATGGAGGGACAAGTGTATGACTTCAAATACACACTTTTACAAAGTGTGCGACATTCCTCACACTTTGTTTATCTATGCATGCTCTCTATGGAGAACATGTATCTGGAGCACATAATTCCGATCGTTATTAGCACCAAACTTACTTTTCTAAGCTCTGTCCTTCTATCAATGTAATAAAAACTGACAGCTGACACATTGGTTAGCATATGATTGGATCTGATGTCACGTTCGTTGCAGCGCGAGAATCACTGTGGAAAATATTTCCGTAGATGTACAATATATTTTGTAATTCACAATGTACAACATATCTCGTACATGTACGACTTAACGCTTTTCGACTTTGTTGCTCACCAATCCATTCTGAGCTGATACGCATAGTTATAAAAATTTACAATATGAATTGTAATTGTACAAAACCTCTCATGGAAAATTTTCCCGTACCCGGTGCAAGAATTTCTCACAGTGATCGGCAATGCGCAGCTGGTAAATTCGGCAGTCACATTCTACAGAATGTGACGATTACATCTGAACAAATCTGACTTGTTTTACCATGGAAAAGAATGTGACGTCACACGTCACATGAATTGATTAACAGTGTGCGTGCGATAACATTCTGCAACCACAAGCATTGCACGCTTAAGGACAATAAAACAGAAAAAAATTGAAAAGAATGAAACTGTCTATCCTTTGAGGTTCCCCGTGATTTGTTCGCGTGCTCAGCCTTATTGGCGATTTGAATCGGATCTGCTCCGGCGCTGCCCCCACCTCCGCCCCCGCCTGCGCCGCCGGGGGAGGCCGGGAAGCCGCTCGGGCCGTACATCATACCAGCAAAAGCGATGGCCGATGGCTGCCCGACGGCTACTAGGTAGCGCGGGTGCGTAACGCTACCAAACGAGGAGGCAGCCCCCTCCGAGAGAGGGAGGGAGGGAGAGAGCGAGCGAGAGAGAGAGAGAGAGAGAGAGAGAGAGAGAGAGAGAGAGAGAGAGGGAGAGAGAGAGAGAGAGAGAGAGAGAGAGAGAGAGAGAGAGAGAGAGAGAGAGAGAGAGAGAGAGAGAGAGGAGGGAGGGAGGGAGAAAGAGAGCGGGAAAGGGAGCGGGGAGGGAGGGAGAAAGAGAGAGAAAGAGAAGGTGAAAGACGACCCGGCATGGACGCCACCTCAGTAAAGGCGTTCACCGGATACGTGCTACATGTCGTCTGCATGCACGCCACGCCGCGCCGCGCGGTCGGCAGCCGTGTGTGTTGTGTGTTTCGATAAATCGTCTTATATACCTCCTTTCGATGCGATCTTGCGTCTCGTCGGGAGAGTGAATACTCCCCCCCCCCGCCCCGGTCGACCCCCTAGCGGAGGGCACAGCACAGACACGCGGCACACCGTCGCATATATGTATTTCGTCTGAAGTTTAAGCTACTGTACCGTACCCCGAGCCCGCGCGGGGCTCACGCTGCTCTCTTGTCCCGTGAGCACATCCCCAAGGCTCCTGGAACTCCCTATATCCACCCACGCCTGGGAGGACGACTGACGGACAAAAAGCATTTGCGACAAATTATTACCGAGCTGCCGCAGAGGACGGGGCCAAAACGCGTGCAGCACCCTGAATAAATTTCTATTGTTTTACACGGAAAAGTACGCGGACTTCATCCTTACGACGGAAAGGTAAAGAGATTTTCAGTCCATTCATACGCACACTTCAAATCAAAAGCTTTTCTCAATGCTTGTAAAATGGTTTGGCAGTACAATTTACGGAAAATCTCTGTACATTTCCGTGCAAAGGTACTGAAAAAACACGGAGGCTCCGGATATTTGATTGACCAGACTTTCTACGTAGTTTTTTTTTCCATACACTGTGTTAACAGTGCAGAGCCGCGAGGAAGCGGCTGTACGACACGCAGACGGGGTGACCGCACAAAATACGAAAAGCTAAATCCCCTGACGTTTCCCCGACTTTTCCCTCAGGACATTTGTGTTTCTCCCCGACATGAATGCGACAGTTTAGGTGATAGATGCGTGGAGAGAAAGGTTCGTCAAAAGACGAAAACGTTATTTATTTCTTAGAGAAGGAATGACAACACTGGAAAAACAAAGGTAGGACTTAATGCCTTTCTAGGGGCATGAAATTTTAATGCCTTTACAAAGGCACGAAATTGTCCAAATAAAGCATTAAAATTTAACACCTTTGGGGCAGTTTTAATGCCTTTGCAGGGATGCTAATTTTTAATGCCTTTGTAAAGGCATTAAACACCTTCGAGTCCTACCTTTGTTTTTCCAGTGAAAATGCGAGTGAGATAAGCAATTTTTCAGACATGGAGACGATGATCGAGCTTTTATCACATTTCCCTAGCCACAAATTTTTCGATAACTTCCATTTTTTCTCCGCCGTGACTTTCTTGACTTGAGCCATAGCCTGAGGGACGAGCCGCGCAGAGACCGCTCGGGGTGGACGGTGACGGGGAACCGCTCCGCTCTCCCGCCCCGCGCCACCCCACCACTTCCGGCCCAGGGCCAGCCGGGCCGGGCCCAGCCTGTGCGGCCGACGCGGGGCAGACGCTCGGCACGAGCCTTGCACGAGCCTATAACACGCTCTGAGCCGTAATGAGCTCCATACATTACGGGTCAGGTCGGGCTGCAGCCGCTGGAGCCTGCCGCTGGAGCCTCTAAAGCAGCAGGAGCCTCTGGAGCCGCTGGAGACTCTATAGAGCCGCTGGAGCCGCAGGAGCCGCTGGAGTCACTGGAGCCCCGATGTAGCCGCAGGAGCCTCTGGAGCCGCAGGAGCCCCGATGTAGCCGCTGGAGCCCGCTGGAGTCGCTAGTGCCAGAGGAGCCGCTGGAGCCGCTGGAGCCTCTGGAGCCTCTAGAGCCGCTACAGCCACTGGAGCCTCTAGAGCCTCTAGAGCATCTAGAGCCGCTGGGGCCACTGGAGCCTCTAGAGCCGCTGGAGCCGCTGGAGCCACAGGAGCCTCTAGAGCCACTGGAGCCGCTGGAGCCACTGGAGCCTCTAGAGCCGTTAGAGCCACTGGAGCCTCTAGAGCCTCTAGAGCCGCTGGAGCCACTGGAGCCGCTGGAGCCGCTGGAGCCGCTGGAGCCGCTGGAGCCACTGGAGCCTCTAGAGCCACTGGAGCCGCTGGAGCCACTGGAGCCTCTAGAGCCGCTGGAGCCTCTGGAGCCGCCGGAGCATCTGGAGCCTCTAGAGCCGCTGGCCCGGGCTGGACCCCACGCCACCACACCACCGCCGCGGGCCGTATGAGAAATGAGGCGCTTTGCTGCCGGAGCAGGCCGACGACAGCGCGCCGCGGGCCGGGCCGGGCCGGGCCGGCGGAGAATAGCCGAACCACAGCAGGTCAGGGTAATAAATGAATTGGGCGCGCACGCACGCGGCTACGCGGCTCTCGTACGAACCGCGAGGGCCCCCGCCCCGCCCAGCACCACGCTCATTCACCGCTCCGAGTCGTCCATTCACTCGAATGAAGCGCGGGCGCGCGCGGGCCCGGCTGCATGCGCAGCGCAGCACTCCTGCGGCCTGCGCGGGACGCTACGAGCTCTGAGCCACGCGGCCGAGGACACCAATTCAGGCGGTCAAAAATTAAAGCATCTAAAAATAAAATGAAAATGAAAACGTACTCAAGCAAATGCAGAAAAGGGAAATGTGTGAAAAATTTTGACCCCAAAAGTCGTTCTAAAAATTATTGACAAACGTTTGGAGGTGCGGGGAGAAAGGGGACATGCAGCATGAACATGAGCTCCCTGGCCGGTCCCGGGCCCGGGCCTCGACGGGAGGTCCGCGTGGGGTCTCTTCCTGCCCCCAGGGACTCCTCCGCCCCGCCCCGCCCCGCCCCGCCCCGCCCTCGTACCGCTGGACCAGACCAGCAGATCATCTCATCGGCGCATCTCTGACAGGAAGCGAGTCCGCCCCGGGCCGGGCCGGGCAGGGCCCGCTAATCCACGCCCCCGCCCGCGCCCTGCCGTCTCATTCCGAACCTGTCTCGCCCTGTCTCTCTCGCACTCATGCGCTATAGGTGCTATAGGTGCTATAGGTGCGAGAGAGACAGTACGAGGGGAGCGCTCTTCGGAATAAGTCGGCTGCTGCCCTCTGCCCCCCGCCCGCGCCCTGCCCCGGCCCCTGCGCCCCTGCCTCGGTCCCTGCAGAGCGATTCCGGTGCACGGCGAGCTCCTGCGGGCGCAGGGCGCACTCCTTGAGTGCGAGAGAGCCAGAGCACTCTCGCAGCCTCGGCCGACTCCCTGAGAGCGAGAGAAACAGAGCGAGGAGTGCGTGTGGCCCTCGGACCCGCGGACTCTGTGCGCCGCGCGCGCAGCCGCGCAGCCCTCGAGCACCTCACCGCCCGAGTAGGGCTGCCGACGGCGATACACCCGCGTGCTGATATGTCCTGGCCGCGCTCCACGACAAGGAGCTTGTTACCCTTGTTGGGGTCAGCCGCGCGGCGGCTCGCGATGAGGATATTCGAGAGGACCGCGCCGGGCGGGGCGGGGCGGCAGAGGCCCTGGGGGAGCGAGGCGTGGAAAGTAACAGGTGGTGCGGCCGGGCAGGGCGGCAAGGCGGTGTGTACCGGCGCCGGCCGCCCGGCCCCGCCCCGCCCCGCCTCACCCCGCCCCGCCCCGCCCCGCCGCGCCGCGCTCGCGTCCCGCAGCTGATGGGACTGCCGATTGTTATGGTAATGGCGATAAAAAGCTGATAGGCATCGTGGCCCGGTTGACCGGGCACGAGCGTGGCACGGCGTGGCACGGCGTGGCGTGGCGTGGCGCGTCCCGGGCTCGGCGACCAGCCTTTCGTCCGGGAGGGAAGGGAAGAACAACACTCGAGTTAGATGTACTTTAAAGTTATTCAAAACATTCAATATTACTTTTATATTTTAGATTTTCATCTAAAATTTTTCTCCTGAAATTTTTCCGAGTTTTTTCTCAGCTTTTCTTTCTTTCTTTTTTTTCTGCTTTCCTTACTTTTACTTCAGTGTTTTATGTTTCCTCTGGTGTGCGAGGTTTTCAAATAATACTTCCGCACTGTCATCCGGGTTCTCGCCCGTGCCCCGGCCTCTTCCGTTCACAATGGTAACGATGCAGCACCACTGACCACTGCGAAGCAGCAACAATAGTTCCCCGTCGAGGGGCACAACCACCCTCTGTTACACGTGCCCCGCGTCACCTTATTGGCTGTCGACACAAACCAGCCCGAGCCCGCACTGCTCGATGAGTAGTTCGAGAAAACGCCGTAATTTATAGGCTGTTCTCTGCTAGTTATTGCACTTGTTTGCACCGATAACGTTTCGCGCCGTTGTCTCTGTCCCCATTCCTCCTCCTCCTCCTCCTCCTCCACCTCCTCCTCCTCCTCCTCGTCCTCGTCCTCGTCCTCGTCCTCGTCCTCGTCCTCTTCCTCTTCCTCTTCCTCTTCCTCTTCCTCCTCCTCCTCCTCCTCCTCGTCCTCGTCCTCGTCCTCGTCCTCGTCCTCTTCCTCTTCCTCTTCCTCCTCCTCCTCCTCCTCCTCCTCCTCCTCCTCGTCCTCGTCCTCGTCCTCGTCCTCGTCCTCCTCCTCCTCCTCTTCCTCTTCCTCTTCCTCCTCCTCCTCCTCTTCCTCTTCCTCTTCCTCCTCCTCCTCCTCCTCCTCCTCCTCACGCTCATCTCCCTCCTTGTCCCTTTCCTTCTTTCTCCTCGTCCTCATGTGCCTATTCTATCCCCCCGGTACACCTCCCCCGCGCAGGCCCGCGGGCCCGTCTACTGCCGTCTCATTCCGCGAGGATCGCTCTCGTACCTCCGTCTTTATCGCACGTATGGCGGTGCCCTATCCTGGGGATGCGCCAGGGGCCAGGGCTCCCGTGTGTGCGACAAGGATGGAGGTGTGCGAGAGCGATCTTCTGAGTCAGGCGGATGTTTCATTCATCTCGACCCTCGTGTGACTTGAACGCCCGCGAGGCAGGGCGTGGCTGCACCACACGCAGGTTGTGATTGCGCGGCGTACAGCGAGCGCGTACACGGCCGTCGTGTAAGACTATTGACCTTTATGAATGGAACGCTCGACATCAATGAATGTCGCGGAGCGGAGCTGCGCGCGTCCCCTTCTCTGAGCTCCGCGAGTCCCCGCCCCGCCCCGCCCCGCCCCGCCCCGCCCCGCCCCGCCCCCTTCCGCTCCTAGCGTGGAAGGCCGAGCCCAGCCCAGCACAGCCACACGCATGTCTCCCCTGTACAATCCCCCGTCCCGTCACCTCCAAGCCTTTCTACGCTTATAGCTTGACGCTCGACTGCAAAAGGATTACGCATACTCACTCACTCACTCACTCACTCACTCACTCACTCACTCACTCACTCACTCACTCACTCACTCACTCACTCACTAACTCACTCACTCACTCACTCACTCACTCACTCCAAGTCGCCGAAACCGATGCAAACGTACCGAGGGGGAAACAACTCGGACATTTTTGTACACCTCGTAACTCAGAAAAAAAAAATTAGAGATTTTTAGGAGAATTTAGAAAAAAATAATGGAAAATTTACAGATATTCAGGGATGACCTCAGAAAATACACGCAAATCTGATCCAAATTATTTTCTCAATTACATGATTAAATAGAGATTTTTAGTAAATTATTGTGAATGATTTCTATTTATTCCAAATGATTGGAAATTAACTTGCAACTGCGCAAAATAATCATAATTATTTCAATTTATTTTTTAAAAAATTCAGAAGTAAATTTTGCTCTGCAATTGAAAGGGTGGCGTGAAAACATGGAAAATTTTTGCGGCAGTAAACCTCCCGAAGGAGGTTGCGGTTCCCGCCAGGCACAGGGCTTTAACCCCCTGTGGCAGCCAACTGCTTCGGTGTTCCATGGGAACCGGCGCTTTGCTGACTGCGATCCTATCGCGCAATTCGACAGATTTGATCCCCGTACCACCATTGGCCTACCCCTAGAGGTACGAGCGGTGTCAAGGGCGTTAGACTTCCTGAACCCAGTTTCAGAGGCCTTACCTCAGAGGGGTACGCGGGATTCGAACCCACAACCCCGAGTGCCGACACGTAGCCAGAACAGGAAGCGACCCAACGCCCAAAGCCACCGAGCCAACGGCGGTGAGACGTGTTTAACTTCTATTTGACCTGCCATCCAGCTGCGGCCAAAGGGAATGTCAAGCGCGAAAAACACTTTCCCGAGTGGGAGTCGAACTTCAGACCACTCAGCTCGGTGTTGCGTGCTCTACCAGCTGAGCTACGACGCCACGATGACTGTACAGTGCGCCGGGTTCGAGTTATTTGCCCTATCCCCCAGCCTCCAGCCAGGAGGACAGGGCAAATACAACTCGAACCCGGCGCACTGTACAGTCATCGTAGCGTCGTGGCTCAGTTGGTAGAGCGCGCAACACTGAACCGAGTGGTCCGAAGTTCGACTCCCACTCGAGGAAGTGTTTTTCGCACTTGGCATTTCCTTTGGCAGCTGCTCCAGGGCAGGTCAAGTAGAAATTAAACACGTCTCACCTCCGTTGGCTTGGTGGCTCTGGGCGTTGGGTCGCTTCCTGTTCTGGCTACGTGTCGGCACTCGGGGTTGTGGGTTCGAATCCCGCGTACCCCTCTGAGGTAAGGCCTCTGAAACTGGGTTCAGGAAGTCTAACGCCCTTGACACCGCTCGTACCTCTAGGGGTAGGCCAATGGTGGTACGGGGATCAAATCTGTCGAATTGCGCGATAGGATCGCAGTCAGCAAAGCGCCGGTTCCCATGGAACACCGAAGCAGTTGGCTGCCACAGGGGGTAAAAGCCCTGTGCCTGGCGGGAACCGCAACCTCCTTCGGGAGGTTTACTGCCGCAAAAATTTTCCATGTTTTCACGCCACCCTTTCAATTGCAGAGCAAAATTTGTTTCTGAAAAGTTTTAAAAAATAATTGAAATAATTGTGATTATTTTGCATTATTGCAAGTTAATTTCCAATCATTTGGAATAAATAGAAATCATTCGCAATAATTTAATAAAAATCCTATTTAATCATCTAATTGAGAAAATAATTTGGATCAGATGTGCGTGTATTTTCTGGGGCATCCCCGATATTTACGCAAAATTCAAGCAAAAATTTAATAAAAATTCACAAAGTTATTCAGAGTTGTTGCCCCCTCGAAACGTTCGCAGCTCTGCCGTCGGTACGGTTCGGCTCAGGGGAGGGTTGTCTCCGCCCTCCGTAGGTTCTCGGCAGAGGCGCGCGGGCGCTTATGCTCGCAGAGCTAGGCGGAGCTAAGGCGGGCCCGCTCGCCACCGCTGCCTGCCCGGGCCCGATCCCGCCTCAGACCTATGCAAGCACGCACGGTGCACTACCGGCCCCTTTAGTGCTCTTTTTGCAACTGAACTGTCGTAGGTCGTCACATTTCCGCATATTTTCCAAGAGGCTTTCCTTACTCTCCTCCTCCTCCTTCTTAATTGGGTGAGCTAAATTTGAAAATTAAACTTCAAATGAAAATTTAAATGCCCAGCCCTGTCAGAAAGCACCAAGGGAGACCGGCGGGAACGAGGCGTGAGGCGCCAGGCGTGAGACGTTGGGTGGAATGACAGAAGCGGACAGGCTAGCCAAACGCACAAAAATATTTTCTTTCTTCTTCTATATTTAACTTCCAGCTTTGGCGCGCGCCGCAGGCCGAGGTACGCGCACTTTCATCTCAGCTTCACACGGTTTTAACGTGCGTCTACCTCGTTTATAAAATAGTGGTCGCCGCGCCGGGTCCCCCTACTCCGAGGGTCCGCAGTGATCATGACCCGAGCCGCGGAGGTAGACAATGGTGGAAAATGACTCGGGCGCATAAGGCATATCGCTCAGGGCGGGGGAGGGGCGACACCTCGACAAAGAGACTCGCTTTAGGGCCGTGAAGTAAAGAAACGCGCGGCCCGCGGGGGGTGGGGGTTGGGGAGTGAAGTGAGGGGGTAAGGGGGGGGGGGGCACACCGCGTAGGGTGCCCCCGCCCACCCCGGCGCCACCCACCGCGAGGACCCGCGAGGCAGAGGGACAAAGTGGCCCTATTAAGGACAAACAGACACCCTGCAGGGTGTCCATCATATTTCCTGCCCCCCCCCCCCTCTCCTACTTTGTCCCATCAAAACAGAGAAAAGAAAAAAATATTAAAAATAAATGCAACAGAAAACATCAGAGTGAGTCATCTTCCCGATCGCGCAAAGTGAGCCGCCCTCGACGGTCGGTCGGGTGAAGCAGGCAACCTGGGTGACGGCCGAGCGGGCGGCCCGCCTATGTCACAGGCGCAGGTGCATAATTTTATTTTTTCGCTAGTATCTCCACACGCCCACTGTTATAAAAAGACACATTAGCAAAAACCGTAAACCTCAAAAAAATCAGTGTACACCCTTTAAGAAAATCACAGCTAGGAAAATCAGAAAAAAAAATATCAAGGAATATAACAACAAACCAGGAAAACTCAGAAAGATTGGTGCACGATTGAATCTGTAGAGGACCCCTCGGTAAAACGACTACACCTCGTAATTCAAAAACAAAATGAACAGGCTCTCAAAAAGATTTAGAACTTATATTGCAAAAAAAAACAAAAAAACACAGGAAAATTAAAACGTACGGTATCAAAAATTAGCAAAACATTAAACATTTTAACAAAATTTCAAAAAATTTGCACGGTAAACGAAAACCTCGGAATCCGAGAGCACACCTCGGTATAGGATGCGATTTTCTTTTTCTCTCTCTCGCATAGGGATAGAGTAGGACAGCGCACCCAAAACCGAGGTGCGTTCTCGGATTCCGAGGTTTTCATTTACCGCGTGTTTTCACGTTGGGCTTTTCCAGTGTGCCCCCCGTTGGACGGGCATTTAGCAGAGAGCTCGGGGGCCGCCGCGCCGCTGCGCCGCCGCTGCACGGCGACAACGCACTTGACGTGGGCGCGGTGCAGGGGCCCGGGGCCCGGGGCCCGGGGCCCGGGGCCCGGGGCCCGGGGCCCGGGGCCCGGGGGCGTGCGGTCCCCGCCGGTCCCACTCACGGGACGGGGCCCCCGTATCTCCGTCACGCATCGGCCGCCGCGCCGAATTTTGGTCGTCGTGATGCAAGTCAAGTCGCATTGTCCCCGGCCCCGGCCCCGGCCCCGGCCCCGGCCCCGGCCCCGGCCCCCTCCAGCACGCAGCCTCGTGCTCTCCAGCTGACGCCTTGTCATCGACGTCACTACCTCTAATTTTCTCCAGAGAGGAGGACGCGCGTATGGCGGGACCCCCGGCCGTCGTGCACAGAACTTGCAAGTCCCAAACAAGTGCCGCAGGCGCGGCGTACGGAAAAAACGAGGGGGTACTTACTCCGAGAAAACTTGTTCAGAGTACTCCGTATTACACTGTATTACGCGGTATTACACCGGTATTACATAGAAAATGTTGCAATCGTAGAGCATATTTTGATATTTTTTGGTATTACATTACGTGTAATACCGTGTAATACCCAGTCAAGTGTACAGGGTGTTACAGAAGTGAATACCCCCTCGGGAAAAAAATACGGGCGAAATAGCTATACTTCATTTTGGTCTATTGTCGTGTATAGCTAATAATTTAGCTACCTTACAGCTAATTTTCAGCGGTTACTGCCGAAATTTTGGCTCTCACAGCTGCATGGGGAAAAAAGAATAACAGCGCAAAAGCCCGATACCGACGGACGACGGAGCGGGGCGGAGAGTCCGCGCATTTCAATCTGAAGAAAAGCGCGCGCGAGGCAAACGGCGACCCGCCCTTCCCCCTCCCCATCCGCCATGAGGCCTATGCTAATTAAGAGCTCAGGCCTTGGGCGCCGCGGGCACCCCAGCTCGGCACCCCAGGACACCCCAGGGGCACCCTGGGGCACCCCAGGGGCACCCTAGGGGCACCCCGCCGTGGCGTGGCGCTCGTGGCCTCATGATGATTGCACTGCACCGCGAGTGAATGGAAACCAGGAAGCCGCCGCGAGCGGCTCATGTCAACTGACGCTGACGCCACGGAGAAGGAGGGAGAGAGAAGAGGAGAGAGAGAGAGAGAGAGAGAGAGAGAGAGAGAGAGAGAGAGAGAGAGAGAGAGAGAGAGAGAGAGAGAGAGAAAGAGAGAGAGAGAAAGAGAGAAAGAGAGAGACAGAGATGGCCTCTTTCTCTACACCTCTGCCCCTCTCTCTCTCACTCTCTCTCTCTCTCTCTCTCTCTCTCTCTCTCTCTCTCTCTCTCTCTCTCTCTCTCTCTCTCTCTCTCTCTCTCTCTCTCTCTCCACGTCGAAAACTACATGTGACCTGACACTCGCTGCAAGACCTCAAGACCTTCAATACGCGCATGTTTTCAATGCACCGCGGCCACCCAGATGTGTGAATTCCGCAAACTTGTAGGTGTGCGAAGATTCATTCCTTCAATCAGCCACTCAAACGTTTGATTTTCCCTAAGATATTCGCACAAGTGAGAGGTTAACTGTACAAATTACTCCACGTACACATTCACACACTTTGAGTTCGAAGGAAAAAAAAAAACAAGAAAACAAAACGCAACATACAACAAGAATCAGCGCGGTGGCTGTCGGGCCTGCTGAGCTCTCGAGGGCAGCCGGCTGCACAGCTCTGCAGAGCTGTCTCCCGCGGACTCTTCACTGTGTAGGAAAATGAGCCCTGACAAGGACAGACCGGACGCGGATATTTTAAACGCTATTTAGTTTGGAGCGGACGACAAGCATAATCTGTTATAGTAGCAACACAGATTGTACGTTTCTCCTTCTCTCCACTTCCCCCCTTCTCTCTCTCTCTCTCTCTCTCCCTCTATCCCACTCTCCTCCCCCTCTCCCTCTCTCTCTCTCACACCTACAAACACGGCCGTGCGATGCTGTGGCGTGTGGTCACGAGGATGTGTGTGTTTGTGTGTGGGCGGGCTCAGAAATTAAATATGTTAATTTGCCCGCGCCTGTGTGTGTGTGTGTGTGTGTGTGTGTGTGTGTGTGTGTGTGTGTGTGTGTGTGTGTGTGTGTGTGTGCATCGGAAGGGGAAGGGCGCTCTCCATTGTGTCCCGGCGGAGGCTTATGAGATTATGACTCCAGCGCAGAGGTCCGCTCTGCACTCCGTGGAGCTGAATGAAGCGATAAACAAAAGTTCACGGATCACGTCGAGTTCGGTCCGGGCGGGGCGGGGCGGGGCGGGGCGGGGCGGGGCGGGGCGGGGCGGGGCGGGGCGGGGCGGGGCGGGGCGGGGCGGGGCGGGGCGGGGCGGGGCGGGGCGGGGCAGACCTGCCCGCGGGGACCCGCCGCGCGCCGCGCCGGGCCCAGAGCATATGTAAGTCGGAGGCCATCTCCAGAAAATAAAAGGAGGCGCGATCACAGAGTTGGTTGATTCCCTTACGCGGCCTCTCGCGGCTGGCTGCACCAACAACACTTAGCTTGGACGCACTGTACCGGGGAAGTGTGCAACTGGGGAGTTGAACACTTTAAAGTGCACGACTTCTTCGTTGAACACTTGTAAGTGCACAACAACTCTGTTGAACACTTCTATTAGTTTAAATGGGATTTGAACACTTAAAAGTGTTGAAGGGTTGAACACTTGATTTATCAGTGCAGTTGTACACTTGGTTTATTTACAATGAACACTTCTCTCGACCGTCTACGACTTTGGCACACACCCCCTTTGGATACGGATGAGTGCGAATAGCCAGATTGGACGACCAGTCTTCTGTGTGCGAGTGACACGACGCCCCCCCCCCCCTCCCCCCCCCCACACAGACTGCAGTGGATGCCCCTCTCAGGCCCAAAGGCGTACCTACACACTCGAGGAGTGTGGCACAAGACCAGAACACCGCCGGTATATACCGGTAGGGAGAAGGGAACAACGCAATACTCGCGGAAAGCCGAGGAGGAGGTCGAGGACACACACACACACACACATACACACACACACACAAACACACGCGCGCGCGAGCTGGTGGTAGGTGGGTGGCTGGGCGCAGAGTAAAAAGGACCATTATGGACAGCGGGAGAGTCCGTATATATAGAGAAAGAGAGAAAAGAGAAGAGAGTAAGAAAGTGTCGTGAACAAATTGTCATGTCTGGCGATTCCCAGAACGCGGTGGCCCCGGCCCCGGCCCCGGCCCCGGCCGCTCGTGGCTCGCGCTGGAGCTGGAGGCGGATAGGACGCGAGGTGGTCCAGGGTGGAGGGGCCTCGAAGGGGTGCGTGAGGCACGGGGCGAGGGGGTGGGGAGGGGGCGGTATGGTGGTCGCCTGTCTGCAGGCGCTGCAGCGGGCTGCATCCGAGGAGCCATGCCCCCCTCCCCCCCCTCCCCCTTTCATTTGCATACAATAAGAGGGGTGCGCGCCGCTGGGCGCTGTATGGTGCGGATGCTGCAAGACCAGCCGGACTTTATTCCGAAGAGCGCTCTCCTCGCTCTGTCTCTCTCACACCTATACGACGAAGCCCGTGAGTGCGAGCGAGACAGGGCGAGGAAAGTGCTTTGCGGAGTGAGTCCGCAGCGGGCCGGGGCGGCGCGGTGGAAGATGCTGCACCGCGGAGATGCCGAGCCGAGGCCTTCCTGGGGGGCTCCTCACCTCTCTCTCTCTTTTTGTTCTCTCTCTCTCTCTCTCTCTCTCTCTCTCTCTCTCTCTCTCTCTCTCTCTCTCTCTCTCTCTCTCTCTCTCTCTCTCTCTCTCTCTCTGAAACACACCACCCTCTTATTCCATCAGCCGGCCCACCCACCCCACCTGAGATGAAGGTGCGGGTCCCGTCATAAGTTGTTTTTTTTCCCAAAGCAAAAAATAAAAAATAAATAAAAAGAAAATACTTTTTTTCGAACTAAACTTTTTTTTCTCATGATTTAGTTCAATTAAAAAATGTTGAACCTACATACCCATAAAATTTATCCCTCATAAAAACTACAAAAGGTTTTGCATACGTACAACAACAGTGGTACCGCGATCACAACAAGTATTCCACATTAGCGTACTAAATTCCAAATTCATTGCGTACAGCGTATACAGTATACAGGCCTCCCTCACCTCCACACCCGACACACACACACAAAATTATACTAATAAAAACTACTGGATGAGCACAACCGTTTCTCGATGAGAATATGCAAACGGTTCCGCTCAACAGGTGCCCAGTGAGCTGCTACAGTAGAGGTGCTGCTGGCCGCGCTGGTGACACGGTGTGACCTCCACGGGCTAGGCCCGGCCGCGAGCTCACCCGTCCGGAACTTGTACATGTATGATTGCGCGAGTGTGTGTGTGTGTGTGTGCGTGTGTCATGAGATGGCGACGTAGCCGCAGGAAATGACAATTATCATACATTTCACACGTGAGTTGCGCCGCGCGCTGGTCGCAGCACTTCATGGGACCCGATCGCGAGACCGCTCCCCTTACCCCTAACAGCAGCCTGGCCCCTGCGGACACCGAAACGGAAACCACTTCCAATTTCTGTTGCACCGATATGACGACAATTTTACAACAGCAACAGCTTCCCACCCCCCACCCCCTCACAAAATTGAAAAAAGGCAAGATCTTCTTTTTCCCTTCCGGTTTTGGTGACACTCGGTAAAAAAGATTGTCACTTAAGAGCGGCGATTTTTTTGCCTACAGTTAAGAGTGTCGAACAAAAAAAGTCCATGGGCACGAGCAGGTAGACAGGCGCAAACTGTTCTACACTTCAATTGGCAGAGCAATCTTGTTATGAGGTCGCGTCGCGTACCGCGGGGAGGGAGGGAAGGAGGGAGGGAGGGAGGGAGGGAGGGAGGGAGGGAGGGAGGGAGGGAGGGAGGGAGGGAGGGAGGGAGGGAGGGAGGGGGAGAGAGAGGGGGGAGGGGGAGGCAGTGGGCTTGGCCACAGCCGCTAGGGAGGTCGTGCTTTCCTCCGACGAAACAAAACTCTCCGCGGCCGGGACAATGGGTTATACTACCAACTTCGGCTGATTGGAGCCCCCCCCCCTTTTTTTTTCGTCTGCTAAACTACACGCGATAGCATATCGCACATCAATCTCCCCTCCCCCACCGCGCGCGGCGCCCATGCGCCAATGAGATCCTGTGGACCCCATCGCGGACAAGAGCGTCCCCCCGCTTTTTCCCCCCCTTTTCTTTTTGTTTTTTTTTGTTTTGTTGTTGTTAGCGGTGTATCCTATGGGAGGAGGACGACGTGGCCCCCGAGGGCAGCCCGCCGAAGGAGCAGCGGAAACAATTTGGATATGATTATGTGAAGGCTGCCCCCGGTCATTCCGCCGCCGCCCCGCCCCGCCCCGCCCCGCCCCCGCCCCGCCCCGCCCCGCCCCGCCCCGCCCCGCCCCGCCCCGCCCCGCCCCGCCCCGCCCCGCCCCGCCCCGCCCCGCCCTACCCGGTCAACTAAGTGTGCGCTAAAACTTCTTTATGGCCCTTTTTATTCGTAAATGATAAAAAATTTGTCCATACTTGCGCATAAAAAATGCAGAAGATAAGTACGTGGCAAGATTTAAAACACACACACACACAATTACAACTTTGTAAGTTACACACTGTTAAGGTTTGTTGTAAAAAAAAAATAATCTTACACAACTTTACAGGTCTCGCTGTTAAATAAGTATACACATTTTTTATGTAGTTTGATGAAAAATTTTGTAGATTAAAAAGAAAAAAATCGCGAAACAACAAATGAAGTTTGTAAAGTTACGCAACTCTTTTTTGGACGGTTTCAGAATTCGTTTGTAAATGAACACGAATAAAAAGTGAATTCTCAGTCAGGTCGTTTGACAAGATTCGAAGATATTTCCTGTTGATTTGCAAAATGATTATTTTTTTTCCGTGCGAGTAAAAATATCAAGGAGAATTTAACGTGTTGTGCAAAATTACGATCACTTATCGTAAAATTACAGGCAGTACCTATCGACTTGAAATTCAATTGCAAGCAAGAATGGGCTGTGGTAAATTTACAATATTTTTCGTAAATCGCAATTTGCAAAATAAATCGTAAATCTACGAACATATTTTTCAGAGTGGCCGATAGGTCCCATACTGCGAGGAGCAGTGCAACAGGTTGGGGCGGGGCGGGGTGAGGTGGGATGTGGCGGGGGTGGCGTGGGAGCAAGAGGGGAGGGGACCTCGCGCCGGAACTGCTCGACCGGAACCGAAAAATGAGATGGTGTCCGTGACAGGGCGGGACGGGACGGGACGGGACGGACAGCGGACATCAGCGCACAATTTTGACGCACGGCTCGGCTCGGCCTGACTCGGCTCGGCTCGGCCTGACTCGGCTCGGCTCGTGTCGGGGGTCACACCGTGTCGACATGCAATCAGGAGCCGACCTTCGCCTCTTCCCCGCGGGAGTTGGCGCACTGAAAGGCACAGGAGTTCTCCCGGTAACTCATCCCCCACTTTCCCCGAAAATAATCTTTTAGCACCGATGATCAGGATGTGTTCACGAACTGACCCATTTTCCTCTTTTTTTATGAACAGTGAAAAGTAGATTACAGTATATCATGTCGACATTATGGCAGACAAAGGTTGACTGGCAGGTGGCAGGTGCAGGCAGATCGCGAGTAAGGTTGGTAAGGTGGTGAGACAACCGAGCCGATGCACTTCTAGTCGCTCAGCTAGTTCGTCATCGTCACGACTCCATTCATTCGTGAGGCGAAGAGTAGGAGAGTGAGTGAGAGAGAGAGAGAGAGGAGGGGGGGGGGGAGATACGGGGGGGGAGGGGAGAAACGGAGGCTGGGATCAAGGCGAGGAAAACTCATTGTACGGCCCCAAATTAATCATCTTAAAAATCAAAACAAAATCAAGAAGAAAGATGCAGAAAAATCCAAAAAATCGTAGGGGGGGGGGGGGATAAACAAAACAATAAAAAATGGAAAAAATTAGAAATGGGGGTAAAAGATCAAAATTCATCGAAAAGTGATAGAAATTTTCCTTGAAAAATAAAAACAAGCATCTAAACAACAACAAAAACGATCGGAGATAAAATTACTGTTCATATTTTGTATGAGTGATCTCCCCCTCGCAGCAAGGTGTCGCGAGTCAGGAGGAGAAGAGGCCGCCGCCCGCAGGGCGCGATGGAGAGTCGGACACGGACACGCGGGGTAGGAACAGGGGGAGGGAAAGGGGAGAGGGGGGGGGAGAGGGGGTCGATAGGATCGCGTGTCGAGATCCCAGCTCCCGATTAACTGGCCGCGCCACTGCTGGCCAAAGATCCAAGGGGGGGGGGGGGAAGCCCCCATGATATGTTTGCAGCGGTAAGAGGTGCTGCTGCTGCTGCCGGGCTGGGCGCGGTTCACGAAAATTCTAATAGCTCTTTCATAGTAGCAGCAACACTCGAGTCAAAGTAGGTCGAGGGAGAGAGGGGGGTAGGAATAGGAGGGTTTTACCTCGGTGTGACCCCTCCGCCGGAGTCCTCTGGGACAGAGTTGGGGGGGGGGGGGGGGGATGGAAGCCACTGGAGCGCGTCCTGCCTGGAGAGGAAGGAAGTGTATCACTGGAGCGGAGGGAACAAAATGCACGCCGAGTTTAACTTGTCCAAATAATTGATGCTTGCTCAGTCGCCTGTGTAAACACACTCGTTTATTGTGAGGGGGAGGGGGGGGGGCTGCATCAGGACGTTATACGGCCTATACCCGGGTCTCTTGGATGGCGCGGGAGCAAAGGCACGAAAGAGGCCACTTCCTCTGAATTGAAATGTGGCCCGCGTGGCTCCTGACTCCTGAGGTGACTGAGAGTGTGTCCATAAGCTGGTAGGCGGGTAGGAACAGTTTTTGAATTTCGCGCTCACCACATGCCAGCAGCGTTCCTTGCGCATTTGCGCCAGTTTCCTTTTCCCTTCACGACAACGTCTCGCCCGCTAAATGTTTGTCCTTTTCTGCGGGAATGACTCGTCGAGGTCTGCCATGGCTCATGAGGGAACGAACATCGTACATGAGTGGTGATAAGAGCGAGCGAGCGAGAGAGAGAGAGAGAGAGAGAGAGAGAGAGAGAGAGAGAGAGAGAGAGAGAGAGAGAGAGAGAGAGAGAGAGAACAGGGAATGAGCAGCATGTCGTTCTTGTCACCCTCCACCGCGGCGTTGGGGCTTTCCCCGTATGAATGAGCCCGCAGAGCAGACCGAAAGGGACTGAGAAAGGGAGGGAGAAAGAGAGAGATGGGGAAGGGGGAGGAGGGACGGCGGCATCCCGACGGCGTGGACGTGTAAATGAGGCTCGATCGAGTGTGCCTTGCATCTTTATCCCGCATTATTTGAATCTTTCCCGCGCCGGCGTGTCTCGGACATCACACGTTATAAACACCTGCTGCGCGGCGCGTCCGGTCGACGGTGGCAAAAAGAGCGTAAGTGGGTCGTTACGTTCCAAGGGGGGGGGGGGAGGGCGCCACACAGGGATTGTCACATTTATTAATGAAAAATCGCCCATTAACCATTTTCGTTTTATCTTACAATATTTATCGTGCTAAAAATTTTAAATCTTTTTTTATCATAATGTTTTTAATTTCTTACGAACAGCGCTTATAAATCCCCGGATAAATCCCTCTCGGCCGGTCCACAAGGTCATACAGGTGCAGCGCGCCCCGCCCATACTGTCGTCGAAACGCAGCGAGCTCCGGCGACAGCAATTTTCCGTAAATGGCGACTTGCATTGTGTTTGCATCCTGATGGCGGCCCGGCCGTTATTAGTTCCACCGTGAGCTTCTGCTTGTAGCGGCGCGGCGGTACTGCGGGCACCCCGCGCCACGCGCCCCGCACCCCTTAAATCACGCCTGGAAGAAACACACGCGGTTCCTCCATATTATCACCGTCTAAAAATTCTTGCCAACCGCGCGAGATCATGGACTAAACAGGGGGACAAGTTTCTGCTGTCGACCCGCGGCCCCGCGGCCCTGGCCCTACCCTTCGCCTTATTGTTAGCGCTGCGTGCACGTCCTAGACGACACGTCCTAGGCGGCACATCCTAAACGGCACGTCCTAGAAAGACGGCAGGGTCAGTCACGACGCAGGCCCATTACACGGGATCATTTCACAGCAGGCAATTTCACACACATACACACACACACACACACACACAGACAGACACAGAGTCTCCCTTTAGGGGTGCCTATTGCCTTTTAATATCAGTCGAAACGTTAGTCAGTTGTTTTACATTGCCCCTATGGGACCAAAAAAAATCTGGCCCTAGGAATTTTGGTAAAATTTACAACAGTTATAGAATTGTATATTCTAAATGCAATTTCCAAGCTTCGTCAACCGCTCTTTCAGAAATTTTGGAAATTTGATTTAAAGTTCTGGTTTCTATGGTAGTTCGCGACTTGTTTTTCTATAATTTTAGTTCCTGAATCACGATGTTTCCGAGCTGTTTCCCCTGGACCTGGGGACCTGGGGTCGCTCCATCAAGGTCGTAACAGTTTGCCTCTGATGAGACTCTACTCTCCTCCGGGGAGGTCGCATTTGCCTCCGCCTCGCCAGCCGAGGGTGACAGTCTGCTGGGGCGTATATGAGTGTAATGGAGGCCACTGAGGCACGGATACGGACCGGAAGCAAGCGATTTTCATGAGGCGCCGCGTCGTCAGTTTCCGGGGGAGCAGAGTGGCGGTGGGCAGGGTGGGCAACTGTGTAGCTCACCGCACAGCGGGGCAGACTGTGGCCGCCATCAGCGAGCCGACCGTGTGACTTTATGACCCGTGTCCACGCACCACTGCAGGGCTGCCAACTACTTCACCATCACCAGCAGTGCACTGATGAACCGAGTGAGCAACTGCTCAACACTTGTATAAAGTGCGATTCCAAGTAACTTACACTTAAATTTTGTTTCCAATAACAACCCCGCGATTTGGAAAGTATCAACCAACTGGTTCTCTGCGTGTGCCAAATTGAAAGTTCACCCTCGACTCGAGTGAGGAAATGATAATGTTAATCGTATTTGAAAGCCTAGACGACATAAGGAAAAAAATAAAGAATTAAAATTTAGGCAGCAACAGCCTAGGACAGGGAAAAAGCCTCGCAAAACTGTGATTCGCGCGCCTCTTCGAAGGAGACCTGGTTTGCCACGGCGCGGTGGGGTGAGAGTGTAATTGAAGCGGAGCGTGGGTGGTGGGGAGGGGTATGGGGCGGGGCGGGGCGGGGCGGGGCGGGGCGGGGTGGGGCGCGAGATGGCCCCCGCGGGCGACGCGCCCTGAGTTATCGTGCCGACACATGTTTACCATCTAGATTGGAGACATGCCTTTTGTTTGGTTTTATTTTTTTTTTTATCGCCCTTTTTCTTTCCATTCTCCCGCGTCTACTCACACGCAGTGCCGTCTCCCACCTTTTCGCTCGCCGGTCCAACTCTTGGAAACCAGTATATGAATTTCAATTACAGCTTACTCGGTCTTCCCTCTCATTGTGGGGTTCGTCCGCAAAAGCTGTGATTTTTCGATATTTTCTTTCACAATTACATAGGGGTTTCCTGACTGGATTTCGGCTTAAAATTCTGTCTAGTTAATTTTGCACAACACATCATAAAAATATAAAAAAAAAATTTTTTTTTTTTTTTAAATCATGGATAAATATAGTTTTTAACATACTACAACATGGCCACGCGGCTAGAGGTTTACTTCTATCACCGTTACTTAATAGAAACAAAAGGCACACAAGAAAAAAAGAGAGAAAGAGGAAAACTGGCATCTTGTTAAGAGGCTATAATTCTTATATTCGTATTGATTTCTAATTTCCTTCCACCGATACGTTATGTATACACATATATAAAAAGTATAAACCCCCACCCTTTCTTCGCCGTTTTCGATTCATGGCTGTCATATCGCCTCATTTATTCGTTATTTGCTCCGCCGTGTCGCTGCTGCGCCTCAATTGCAGTTTTATATTGCATTACGCAAAACGCTGCCAGAATTCGCAATGAGGAGAGTTTCGCGCCGTCACAGCCCTACAGAAGGATCCCGCTCTCTTTCTCTCTCCCTCGCTCGCTCCCTGTCTCTGTGTATCTGGCTGTCTCTCTTTCTCTCTCTGTCTCTCTCTCCGTAGGAGGCCCAGCCGGGGCAGACACCGCCATAGTGTCTCCCCAGACAGCATGTCTCCGAGAGACACTGATTAATCTTCTCATTTATTATTGCGGGCCTTGATTCATCGCTCGATGGACAAACACACATTACGCATCCGTAACGATATCGTTTACATTAACATTTTTTCTTATTTTCAAACATCGTTACGTCCTACTTCGCCGTCACCCGGGACGAAAACTGTAAAAAGAATATAATGTAAAAATCACTACTGCCAGCACGTGGGGCGTAAAACTTTGGTCTACGGACACAGCACCCCGCATCTGAGAATAATGAGCATAGTGATTATTCGCAGATTACATTCAAATTAGCGCGGCGGATAAAGGTCGCGGCGCGCGGAGTTGCGACACGACACAGCGGCAATAATAGGAACATCGCGCGCCCGATATATTTATGCGCCGCTCGTCGCTCGTAGCTCATTATTGGCACTACGAGCGAGCGGGTCCGCCTGCGAATAACGACCTCATGCGGCCCGGCTGGAGGGCTTATTTTCAAGGGAGGAGAAACCTCCACTCTACGGCACGGGTTGACGTAGGGCTCAAGTTCTTGAAAAATGTGACGAAGACTATGAGAGACACTCAAAGAGAATTTTAAAAGAACATATTCTCTATACATTCTGAGGTAACTACGCGGAGTGAACGCCGGCCGAGGGGCCGGCGAATCTCATATTACCTGTACATTACCATATATTACTTGTACACTACCACAATTTTGTCTTGATTTTCAAGACGTTTTGGAAAAACCAAGACCTCTCCGATGTCGTCCTGGAAACCAAGACGGTTTCCACGACATGGTATTAAAGACGTCGTCTTAAAATTATAGCAATTTTTCAAGGTGACGTCTTGAAACTATAGCATTTTTTCAAGACGTCTTGAAAACCAAGAGCAATGTCTTGGAGATCGTTCAAGTCTTGTTTTAAATCAAAACGCCTTGAAAACCAAGACGCCAGTTTTACCGTACTATACCCCTACATTACCCTACAGTACTTTATATTATTTTGTATTAAAAACATATTATCTATTTCACTGGTAATATGGTATATACTCCCCCGTACAGGGAGTTGTCGACCCCTCGCGGCCGGGACCACGCCGGCACGACGCCGGGGGCCGCGCGCGGGCCGCACTAAAAGCCCGTCCCTAATCGTGTTCCTCTTCCCCTCTCTCTTAATTCTCTGTCGTCCTGTTCACTCATCGTCGGCTCCTTAGGAAGGCGCGGCGGCGCGGCCTTCCCTATAAATGGTTGTGTTTCCAGGGGAGACCGGGCGGCGGGCAGTGACAGGGCAGATCGGCCACCCACCTCAAGCACGTGTCAGGTGTAGGGTGAGAGAGAGAGAGAGAGAGAGAGAGAGAGAGAGAGAGAGAGAGAGAGAGAGAGAGAGAGAGAGAGAGAGAGAGAGAAAGGTGGGCTCTTCCAGGTACGCTATCAACGTTCGGCTCTAAGGTGCCGCTCGCCGGCTATCCTCATTCTGATAAGCCCCTCCCCGGGCCGGCCCGGCCGGGCCCCGGCCGTGTGTTGTCGGAGAGTATTGAAAGACGTGGCGTGGCGCGGCGCGGACGTCCTAGACTCATCGCCGCCGCGTCAACGCGCGGCCGCCTTTGAAGTCTCCCTAGGCTCGGCCCTCTTTACCTCACCGCGCGCAGCAGAGAGCGAGTGAGAGGGAGAGAGAGAGAGAGAGAGAGAGAGAGAGAGAGAGAGAGAGAGAGAGAGAGAGAGAGAGAGAGAGAGAGAGAGAGAGGTAAAAGGGGGTGGGGGATGGGGGGAGGGGGAGAGAGAAGGGGAACGATAGGCACGTGCCGATGCCATGAGCTGTCGTGATCAGCTGACCGGGGCGGAGACACGCGCGGGCCCGAGGCCGAGCTACCCCTCTAGCACGGCTGACAACATGGGGCAACCTAGGGGGGCTGGGGATTTTATTCAAAAACTATTCATCTATAAATTTTGTATTCAAAGTTCATATCCGGTCAGGGTTTTTTTTTAAAATTTATTTTAATTTATTATAGTAAAAATAGTGTCTTGTATTTCAAGATCTGTCTTGGATGTCCACAGGTATTCTCCATAAGATACAAGGAAGATCTTGAAATACAACAAACTATTTTTACCGTGATAAATGTAAGTAGCGATTTGATGTGCAAAGAGAATTTTTTTTTTTTTTTTTTTTTTTTTTTTTTTTTTTTGAGCGTCTGCCTTTTGGAGCCTTGGAGAAAACCTTTCAGAGAGCTGTCGAAAAGCTTTTTTGAGAACCAGTCGAGGTGCACCTGCGGTTGAGACTACGAAAATTACTCTGCGCTGAGCTGTCTTTACTAGTCTAAGTCTCTAAGTCCAAGCAACGGTTCACACCGGTTGGTCCACGTAAACTTGTCACAAGCTTTCGACATTCTGAACGGAAAAAAAAGAAAAAAAAAGGTTTAAAGTTTTATTTTGAATGAAAAGTGTTAGATGACTCGGGACATATGAAGATATGCCTTAAACGAAAAGTGGTGAGATGACACGGAGAGCGATCTGGCAGCGAGTGACAATAAATCCAGCAAATTCAGTAATGCATTCTCAATTATTGTGACGTTATCAGACTTCAAGGCACGGCAAAAAAAGGAGAGGAGGGGAAAAGGGAACGGCAAAGCGAGACCCTCGAAATGGTCTGCCGCGCTGCGAGATAAGGCTGTAACTGTGCGCCATAAAACATCGCATCTCCGCGTCCCGCTCCGCACATTTGCGAGTGTGCCGCGGACTACAGCGGGCAGGGCCAGCAGGCCAAGAACGCCCCCAACCTGGAGCTGTCGCTGCCGGGCTGGAGCCGCCGACGGGGTAGAGGGAGGGAGGAGGGGTGTGGGGGGGGGGGGAGAAATTACTCAAACAAAATGTGTACAATTATTTTTATAAACTTTTGATTTTTTTTTCAAGGAAAATTTTGGTCACCTTTGGAGAGATTTAAATTCCCCCCCGCCCATAATTTTTGTTCAATTTTTTTAATCGATTCTTCGGATTTTTCTGTATCTTCCTTCTTGACTCTACTTTTATTTTATTTTTGAAATTAATTTTTGGGGGTTGTACAGTGACTTCCCCCTCGGGAGCCGCTGAGGCGGGCGGACACGCGCAGTAGGCACCGCTGCGCGCCGCAGCCCAGCCTCCCTAAATCACTCTCTAAGCGCTACAGCTGTATCCCATTACGCTATCGCACCGTGGGCTGCAGGCTGCAGGTGTGGACGGGGGAGACCTTCGCTCCGTTTTCATCATTTCTGTATTATAAATCTGGTAGTGGACCCTTGTCATTGGCATAAGTGCGCTTGATGCGAGCAAGTGTGTGTGTGTGTGATAAGGTTTTGTTTTTATCTCTCTTTTAGGCAGCGGAGTTGTCTTCTAAAATCGCTGGGAAACGTATCTCAATTGTTTTATATGGGAGGGAAAAATCTGCCCAAGGGACTTTGACGATATTATCACTGTGAAAAATAGTCGTAAGTTTACGGGAAAATTTTCCACGAAGTGCAGTTGTAAAATTACAATTGCAAATCGTAAAATTACAAGCACTACATATCGGCTTGAAATTCATTCACGAGCAAAAAAGGTCCGTTGTAAATTTACAACATATTTCGTAAATCACGATTTACAAAATTTATCGTAAATCTACAAAGACATTTTTCACAGTATACCTATATAGAAAGTGTTTAATTTTGTAAATTCACTTGTAATGTTTAATTGATTTTTTTTTTTATCTTAGACAGTGTCTCGGTACGGCAGTATCTTCTCTACTTCACTGTGAAACTACTCCCCCCCCCCCCCCCACACACACACCGCACCATGTGCCCATTGAATCGGTCAAAGGTCGTTTCCGAACGCTTTCCGTCGTCGTAGGTGCTTCCCGGAAATCTAAAGTCCACCAGACCGGAGATGTCTGCAAGAGGCACTCGCCCTTGCTGCCGCCGAACAAACGGGTACCAACCACACGGGTACCACGGTACCACACGGGTACCACACGGGTACCACACGGGTACCACACGTCTCGGGTCGTTTAAACTAGCTGAACACGACTGAACACAACTACTCGCTCCTCACACACAGGTATTATTAGGTCACGAAAAATATTTCGGCGCGACACCGGGCTATCGGTGAGGACAGTAACTCGCCGTGTCCCTCACTTATACTGCGTACCTTTCGAGCAGGGAACCATAGACAGGCGAGCAGGAGAACTCTTTGGCTCTGTTCCAGCGACTGTCGCCGCTCGGAGCCCGCGGCAGCGCTGGAGCCGATGGAGCCGCTGGAGCTTACCTGGAACCACAAAAATAAAGAGTTTCACTAAAAAGGCCTGCTGCAATCGCCTAGGTAAGAGCCGAGGGGGGAGCCACTTCGAAAAATCATTGTATACAGCACCCAAAAAATCATTTCATAACAAAAAGTAAATAATCAATATTAAATATGAATGTTAAAGATACAGAAAAATCTAAAAAAATCAAGGTCAAATAAACAAAAACTGACAAAAATCTTAGAGTTAGAAATACGAGCAAAAGATCAAAATTTATCAAAAAAGAGACAAATTTTCTTTAAAAAATCTAAACAAAATATTTTTAAAAAAGTCAAAAACGAATTTTGTCAACATTTTGTATGAGTGATCACCCCCTCGGTAAAAACGTTTATGTTACTGTAACGCAACGGTAATGGCTCTTTTAAAAAAAATTGCAGAGCTAAGAACACATATATGACAGCTGCCTAATACCCTTCCCAGTATATTTACTGTTCACCTGTCGTATCCTGCACACCAATCACGCCGAGTGTACCTTCAGGGACAAGCCTCAATAACAAGTTGTTGTTCAAACCTCGTAAAAGTAAACATATTGGTGCTGGGCCTGACCCGATGTACACTCCCCCGCCCAGCCCCGCCCCGCCCCGCCCCGCCCATTTCGCGCAACGCGAGTGGCAGGCCTGTCCGCACCTTCCGGACGCCTGAGTGGCATCCGAAAACAAGCAAAAAAGCCTTGTACAATGAGACCTCCCTGTCGCACCCTAGGGAGGAGCAAGGAGGCGACAGAGACGGACAGGGGTCACTTTGAGACGCAGTCGAGCGCATGTAGGCAGGCAGGGGCAGCAGGATGAGGAGGAGACTTTAACGCAGCGTCCTGTCCTGGAGAGGGGTCGCCTCGCCTCTCTGTCGTCTGCAGCGGGGAGAGGGGGGGGGGGGGGGGGTAAGACGCACTGCAAGTCAACCCAGGAGTGTGAATGTCACACACTTGTCGGTGTTCTGATTCCCAATCGCATGCATGGTAAAAACAATGTCGGATTTTTTTTTAAAAAAAAGGAAAACAATAGAAAATTTTGATAGTCACTCCGTGACTTTGAGGAAACCCCTTCAGATTATTTGAGGAAGTCACCTCCAAAAATAAGGAATTTTCTCTAAGGGAAACTCTCTTAAAATCTGAGTTTTCCTCAGGTAGTCTTACCGCACTGCAAATGGAGGAGTCGACTTTATAGCACTCGCGAGAGCGACTTTTCTCTACCAAAATTTCATGGCACTGGGAGAGCGAGACTGATTAACATCGCTCTATTAGAGTCACACTTTGAAGACATGTGCTACACTCTTTATGAGTCAGAGGTTTTAAAAATACCAGGAAAGACTAGATTTAAGTCGCACTGTTAAAAGCTTACGGTGAATCTCACCGTAAGCTACGGTGAACCCCTGCAGCACCGTAAGCTACGGTGACATTCACCGTAAGCTACGGTGACATTTACCGTAAGCTACGGTGAATATCACTGTAAGCTACAGTGAATATCACCGTAAGCTACAGTGCTGCAGCAGTTCACCGTTGCTTACGGTGAAATCCACCGTAAGCTTTTAACAGTGCGTTTTAGCGTACGTAACTTTTACAAAGCGACGAAAAAATGCTTCGCTCTTTACGGGCGAGAAATGTAACTATTACATTTCTAGTGCTGTCTCGCCTAAAATTCCCAGGGTATTTCCGAGTACGTGTCCTACAGTCAGTCGCGGAACAGGCGCGTGTAAGTACTGGGCGAGGAATCCGCACGCCTACACGTGTGTAACATTCACACAGTTGGGAAACACAAGCTGCGGACACGCGCGCGGGCCCGCACGGCGCATGGCTCCCCGAGATACCCATCTGTCTTGGTATTTGCATCTTCGTGCTCGCGCGCCTCTCTCCCTCTCCCCTTTCACTCATCTCCATATGGGCGTCGTTCAACACACATTTTGACGTGCAATGGCGCGACCCATTGTGTCGCGGTGGGGGAGGGGGTGCACCACGGACAGATCCCTCTGGAGGGACAAGGATCCTCGCAAGGGAGCTCCAACGGAGCGCACGGGGTGGGGTGGGGTTGGGCGGGGCGGGGCGGGGCGGGGCGGGGCGGGGCGGGGCGGGCGGTGGCGCGTTCCGCGCGCCGGGCCCGGGAGGGATTTAGTGGCGTGACACAACAATCTAATGCATCCTTTGTTGTAGCGACCCATCATCGTTCGTCTGGCTCATCTCATCTCTCTTTCTCTCTCCTTCCTCTCCACGTCACGCCCCGTCACACAATGCCGCGGCCCGGACCGTGTACCGTCACACACCATACCGAAGCAGAGTGCGGAGGGAGGGGTCGAACACCGTCACGCGAATACGGTGTAGTACAGAGGAGACGTGACGAACAGCGTTGGACCAGGCAACAAATCGAGGGGGAAATAACCTTGGACTTTAGTGTACACCACTAATTCAACAAATTCGGTTCAATTCAAACAAATTCAAGCCAATTCAACCTAATTCAAATTTAATTTCAATTCAATTCAAGCCAATTCAAGCCAATCCAAACCCAATTCAAGCCAATTCAAACCCAATTCAAGCCAATTCAAACCCAATTCAAGCCAATTCACACACTAATTCAGTCCAATTCATAGGCAATTCAAGCCAATTCACAGCCAATTCAAGCCTATTCATAGCCAATTCAAGGCAATTCACATCCAATTCACGAAATTTGTACACCTAATTCAGCGGTTATTTCCCCCTTGCAACAAATTGACGGCGCGTACCGTGGGAATTTACCGTAGTATTTTTTAACAGTGCTGCGGGGATCATTGTCGATTATCGAATCAAGTTTTTGATTAATCGAGGGGCCTAAGCACAGGCCGCGACACTGCCGCAGCGGCGTCAGCGAACAAATGTTTCCATTTTATTGGTCGCGCGGCACGCGGAGGCGTGGGCCGGGTCCGATCCACATATTCATATTCGCATTCCGTGCCGACTCCGTGCAGGCCGACCTGCTCCGCGGTGCATTATGAGGGCGACACCACGCCGATGCGCATAAATTTGGGGCCGGCCGGTACCATTGCGAGGCGCACTGCATCAAGGCGGCATGAGAGGAAGACACCGAAGGAGCGGCGGCCGCGCGACCCGAGCGCGCCCGGCCCGGCGGGTCCCACCCCGCGGTGCAGTAAATACACTGGTATAAAACAAATGTTAGTTCTATACATCATTGGTGTTTAGTCCCAAAATGTTCAAAAACTATACACCAGCTGGTGTAAAGTCGAACTTATTAAACCTCGATTAATGTCTAGTTGGTCCAACTATACACAACTATACAGCTTTTCAACACTTGGAACTAAACGCCAATTGATGTATAGAACTAAACATTCGTTTTACCAGTGTACCAACGTCTTTACGCAGCAGGCTTACTGACAAATTCGTTAGTTATTATGTATGGTTTTGTAAGTAGCAGTCTGGCATAATAAGAAATGTTAACATAAAAAGGAATTAGTGCGTGCAACTGATGACAAAAGTTGTCAGTAGCTAATAAAGGTTTTTCGAGAGCAGGAATACTGACAAAGTCCAAAAAGTCAGTTACGGGCTGGGAGGGTATTTCTGGGTTAACTTTACTTTGCATTTCTTGCATTTCTCATGTATTTGTCGGTATTAATCTTGTACTTTTGGTAAGTGTTTTATTACCTAGTGTTCTACCCGAGGGGTCCACCACTCTGGTAATTCTGTGTGTACGTTGTCCGATAACTACTGGTAATCTTTTTTTCCCAAAATCCTCTTTTCTTCTTTTTTCATGCTGTTTTAGGTATTCCGTCATTGAACTATGCAAAATCTTAAATAAATTTCAACGTTTCTTAAAAAATTGTACCGAGAGCTGAAATTAATCACTGATAATCCATAATCGTGTGTACGCTCCTAAACCGAGTCATGAACCTCTGGGTTCTACCTAGTTTTTTTTTCACCAAGTATTTCATTATATTTTTTTGTATATTTCTGTGTCTTCGTATAGAACTACAATATTTCTGTGTACACGACTTTTTCGATTTTCCCGCCCCTTGCGACGCGTCCCCGGGAGGGAGAAGGGGCGGGCGCGCGGCGCAACAGGTGTGGGGTGGGACGGCAGGTCGCGGCAGCGGCGACAGCAGGCCTGCAGCAGCAGGCAGCAGCAGGGGCAGCAGGAGGGAGGCACTCCTCCAGCGGAGACGTTTCAAAACGTTCATTGAAACGCATCTCATACGAAGCACACTTACAATCATTATACTGGTCCACGCACACGCCTCGTGTCCCGCGTCAACGAGGGGGTCGGCCGCCGTAGTCGTCGTGCTACCGAGGGGGGAATTATCATACAAAATGTGTCCTTTAAAAAAAAAAAATATGTGGTTTTTTGTTTTAAATTTGAAATTTGTCACTTACTGATACATTTTGATCTTTTACCCCAACTTTTGAATTTGTAAAATTTGATTTCGTTTTTTTCTTCATTTTTTCTTGATTTTTCGTTTTTTGTTTGGGATGACCTCAGAAAATACACGCACATCTGATCCAAATAATTCTCACAATTACGTGATTAAATAGGATTTTTTATAAATTATTGTGAATGATTTCTATTTATTCCAAATGATTGGAAATTAACTTGCAATAATGCAAAATAATCACAATTATTTCAATTATTTTTTAAAACTTTTCAGAAACAAATTTTGCTCTGCAATTGAAAGGGTGGCGTGAAAACATGGAAAATTTTTGCGGCAGTAAACCTCCCGAAGGAGGTTGCGGTTCCCGCCAGGCACAGGGCTTTAACCCCCTGTGGCAGCCAACTGCTTCGGTGTTCCATGGGAACCGGCGCTTTGCTGACTGCGATCCTATCGCGCAATTCGACAGATTTGATCCCCGTACCACCATTGGCCTACCCCTAGAGGTACGAGCGGTGTCAAGGGCGTTAGACTTCCTGAACCCAGTTTCAGAGGCCTTACCTCAGAGGGGTACGCGGGAATCGAACCCACAACCCCGAGTGCCGACACGTAGCCAGAACAGGAAGCGACCCAACGCCCAGAGCCACCGAGCCAACGGCGGTGAGACGTGTTTAACTTCTATTTGACCTGCCATCCAGCTGCGGACAAAGGGAATGTCAAGCGCGAAAAACACTTTCCCGAGTGGGAGTCGAACTTCGGACCACTCAGTTCGGTGTTGCGTGCTCTACCAGCTGAGCTACGACGCCACGATGACTGTACAGTGCGACGGGTTCGAGTTGTATTTGCCCCATCCCCCAGCCTCCAGCCAGGAGGACAGGGCAAATACAACTCGAACCCGGCGCACTGTACAGTCATCGTGGCGTCGTGGCTCAGTTGGTAGAGCGTGCAACACCGAACTGAGTGGTCCGAAGTTCGACTCCCACTCGGGAAAGTGTTTTTCGCGCTTGACATTCCCTTTGGCCGCAGCTGGATGGCAGGTCAAATAGAAGTTAAACACGTCTCACCGCCGTTGGCTCGGTGGCTCTGGGCGTTGGGTCGCTTCCTGTTCTGGCTACGTGTCGGCACTCGGGGTTGTGGGTTCGAATCCCGCGTACCCCTCTGAGGTAAGGCCTCTGAAACTGGGATCAGGAAGTCTAACGCCCTTGACACCGCTCGTACCTCTAGGGGTAGGCCAATGGTGGTACGGGGATCAAATCTGTCGAATTGCGCGATAGGATCGCAGTCAGCAAAGCGCCGGTTCCCATGGAACACCGAAGCAGTTGGCTGCCACAGGGGGTAAAAGCCCTGTGCCTGGCGGGAACCGCAACCTCCTTCGGGAGGTTTACTGCCGCAAAAATTTTCCATGTTTTCACACCACCCTTACAATAGCAGAACAAAATTCGCTTCTGATTTTTTTTTAAATTAATTGAAATAATTGTGATTATTTTGCGCAGTTGCAAGTTAACTTCCAATAATTTGGAATAAATCGAAATAATTCACAATAATTTAGTAAAAATCCTATTTAATCATGTAATTGAGAGAATAATTTGGATCACCTGTGCGTGTATTTTCTGGGGCATCCCCTTTTGTTTGTATCTTTCTTATTGAGTTTATTTTGATTTTTTAAAAAATCTATTAGTTTTGGGGGGGACCGTACAATGATTTTTTGAAGTGACTCCCCCCTCGGCGGGTGCTGCCAAAAGGTGGCGAAAAGACACACGGTGCCGGTGCCCAGCCCAGCCCGGCCCCGCCCCGCCCCGCCCCGCCCCGCCCCGCCCCGCCCCGCCCCGCCCCGCCCCGCCCAGCCCCCCGCCTGTCATGCCGATGAAGTAGAGTGTCCTCTTCGGCAGCGCGACGCGCGGGGCCCCCGGATTGACCCAGGCCACAGAGATGTCCCCCTCGGGGGCCCCTGGAGGGAGGCCCCTGCGGACTGCGGTGTACTCCAGGCCATTGTTAGCTCTGAGGAGCGCACGACCTGGGTCGGCGGGGCGGGGCGGGGCGGGGCGGGGCGGGGCGGGGCGGGGCGGGGCGGGGCGAGGCGGGGCGAGGCGGGGCACCGCCGCGGATGGGGCTCCCGAGAGGAGAAGGGGGCGCGGCGGGCGGCGGTGCGCGGGGGGCTCAAGTCGCGTGGGTGTTGTGACAGCGTGCGCGCAGGACAGAGAAGGAGCGAGGTAGAGAGAGAGAGAGAGAGAGAGAGAGAGAGAGAGAGAGAGAGAGAGAGAGAGAGAGAGAGAGAGAGAGAGAGAGAGAGAGACGGAGCCAGAGAGGGGGCCCGTGTGCTCCACATGGTCCCCGTCCCATTGGTCCTGCCCCGCTGCCCCGCCCCCCTCCCCGCCCCTCGCTGTGGGTATTGCTCCGAGAGTGGGCGTCAAAAAGACGACAAGTGGAGGGAGGGGGGGGGGGCAGAGCGGGTGCCGCAGCAGCAGCAGCAGCAGCACGCCGCCGGCCCCGTGCCCCGCGCCGCGCGCCGCCACTCCTCCCTGAGCCGCCCCGACGAGAGCATCACCGTGCCGACGCGAGGGACCCCGGGCGCCCGCGACCTCCGCGCCTCGCCATGGCGGCGTCCTCGGCCAGCGCGTCGTCACCAGGACCACCGCCACCGCCGCCAGCGCCGCCGCGACGCCCGAGACGACACGCCGCCGCCGTCACGACCCCCGTGACGACAGTGTGACCAGCCGTGTGACGAGTGGAATACAGTGCGTGACGATATATTGTGATCGTGACGAGTGTGAGATGAGCGTCAGTGACGAGACGCGAGCCGCGGTGCATCGGAGTGCATCAGTGACAGCGTCAGTGACAGCGTCAGTGACAGTGTCAGTGACACAGACTGGACTCTGGGAGTAGCAGCCTCACCCAGCCATGGCGCTGTTTCAAGAGGTAAGCACTCACGACTTCACTCCGACTTGAGGATGCGGTATGTCACAAAATTTCGGCTATATTGCTCGAAAGCGCGCATACCTTGATTGTGGATGTGCTGTCCTTTTCCATCCCATGCATGGGATGGAAAAGGACAGCGCATATTTAAAATTGGGGTGCATTCTCGGATTCAGAGGTTTTTACTTTTGGCAAAATAAAATCAGACTGCGGCAAAGACTCGTTTTGCCAGTGACGGGATCGATATCGGGTTGGCCACAAAATCTGAAAAGTCAAAAATGGTCCTGATATTTCCCTGGCGAAACTGTGCGATTTCCGTGGCATAAAAGCTAAGATTGAGGGGACAGAGAACGGTTTAAAAAGGGTGCATCAAACGGAGAAAATATTATTTTTAACAGGAAACAAAATTTAAAGTTGCAAATTTTCCGTGATATTGAGCCTTTTACGGTTAAAAAAAGTAAAAATAAATGTGCCAGTTTTTGAGGAAAAACTTAGAGAAACTCGCTCATTTTGAGTAAAACACCTCAGATTTTGATGATGTTTCCTTTTAAAAATTAGTCATACTCCCCGATCTTCAAGAGGATCTGCTCAAAGTCCCTTTCCCTGAAATAATCAGATATTGATTTTACACCGGCGTGTTTCCCTGACATTTCCCTGACTTGCGGCCACCCTGAATATTAACCGGACGTCACTGTTCTAGTATACGAGAGCCTGTTGCACGCATTTTCGCTGAGCAGCTGCACTTGTTTTCTCTCAGTGTGGGTGGGGTGGGGCGGGGCGGGGTGGGGTGAGCTCTAGCCACAGGTGTTTCGCCGGCCGGTCGCGAGCTGGGGCCGGGCCGGGCCGGGCCGGGCCGGGCGGCCCCGCGAGGTGTACCTACAGAAGAGGGCGGGTCAGCGGCGGCTTAGCGCCCGGACTGGACTGTCACCTCCGAACCCGCCGGGGAAATCCTGGCGAGAGCACCACGAACACGAGAGAGTCGAAGACCTGGACCAGCAACGTGTCACGTGACATGCACAGCGTATAGGCAGCGCGGACGTGAAGGGGTGCGCATGCGCAGGTGCCCTGCTCCAGCCCAGGGCGCGTGTCCCGTTTCCCGGCGGCTGCGGTTACTCAAAATCAAGGGGTCGTCAACAGCAATATTCCCTCGTACACACAAGCTGATAATACCCAAAATATTAACTGATACTACATGAACTAGCACTTCGTAAAACAAAGGTAGGATGTCCAACCTTTAAAGGGCACTAACGCACCGAAGGCAACACAGTTTATGTTTTTTCCAAAATATTTCCTTCCTATGGAATAAAGACTTTTTTGTTACCTACACACTGAGGGGCTGTGTAGTTTTTTGTACATAACTACGTAAGATTTCGTGCGTAGCTTATGTATGTATTTCAGCATACGTAACTATGTATAAAAAAAAAAGTCTGTAACTTATGAACAATCTGAAAAACGTAGCTTATGTACAATATTTTTGAATTTCTTACATATTGTACGTGGCAATAGCGTTTACAGCTTTTGAACTCTTTGGCATTTTTACGCAGCTTATGTACATTTGTGTCCTTTCAGAGCACTTCCATTTCTTAATTGTACACAAGACATATACCGCTCACGGAGGGCTACTTTCTCTATTGTACATAGCTATGTACTTTTTTTTTACGTAAGGCTTATGTATTTTCTTACGTAGGTGTGTACAATTTTATGCGTAATTATGCACAATCCCAAATGTCCACAAGTTACGTTCAAAAAAAAAGTACATAGCCCAGCAGTGTGTACGCAACACTAGAATTTCGGGGAAAAAAATTGGCAAGCTGACCGGGCCGGTTCTCATTCCGTCACGCTGGGCTCGGCCCGGTGTCCGCCTTGCAGTGAAATGTAGGCTGAGCTTTTTGGATTTTTATTTTGATATCGATCTAGATTTAGCTCAGAAATTACTGGAAATATTGCATTGATATTACACATTTTCCTTGATTCACTCAGTCAATACATGCAAATTTGCTTTAAAATTATTGCCAGTATTACAAGTAATATACTCTTACGTACATGGTAGACAAGACCTGACGAGCCTTTGCTCCACATTTCAATCAATATTTTACAGGAAACGCCGGCCGATATTGGCGTGTCTGCGTGGCGCATCGCTATACCGCCGGTGACCGACGCCCGCGAAACCCATGGCGTTCGATCCCAGCTCAGTTCGTTCTATTGCTCAACCGTTCACAGTAGAGCAAATATGAGCGGGCTGTAGCTTACAGCTGTGCGAATTGTTCGAGTTCGAATCGGATTTGGGAAATTCGATTTGAATCGAGTTATAATTTGTTTGATTCGAATATCGAATAATTCAACATTTCGAATTAGGTTCGGTTCGACTTCGAATCACACCGGGATCTTGAATCTTAAGTGCGGTACCCGCACGTCGAACAACTGCGCTACCGGATTTATTTATTTTCAAATACCGCGTTTTATTTTTTGGTAAAATTGTACAAATTTCTTCGACTCGATTTGAGGACTCGAATTTCAGGCGATTCGGTTGGATTCGAATTTTTCCGGGTTGATTTGATTCGATTCGGGAAAAAAATTTCAGGCATCGAATTTTTATCTGCAACAGCAAATGTTTTCTTTTTTTTTCTAGTGCTTATGGGCTACTCATTGCCTGCTTTTCTCGTCCGCAGGACCGCAGGTGGCAGGCGCGACCCTCGCACCACGGCCATAAACGGCCTCCAATAGCGTCATAATTACTTTCATTTTTTCCACGATATTTCACCCTTGTATGCAGATAACAATCTCCTGCAACGAAGTGACTGCTTTAGTTCTGCTGACTGCTCAGTAAACGAATTCCGACTATGAGCCCGTGTGCGTGAATAACCTCGTCAAATTTCACTGGTTAACTCAAAAAATCTCCCTATCATCTTGTCACCTGGAAATGATACCATTGGAAAGGGGGGGGGGGGAGAGAGCAACAGGCGGTCCCCGGCCGGGTCGGACAGAGCTCTCCGTGACAACGACACTTTAGCTGCTCGTAAAATACCCGTCGATAAGCGATTAACTTTTCAATGGTCGGGCAAGCGCGAGGGAGGGTTCTTCCGATTAAGTTTTATGGCGTGCGGATATGCGCCTGAGCGGGCAGCACTTCCGGTAGGGCCGCGCGGGAGGCGCGCCGTTTGAATCGAACGCGCCGATGCGCTCGTCTGCGCCCGGCTTCGCAAAATGGATGTCCGGCAGGCACACATAGTCGTCCCGCATTTCGCTTCTTTTTAGACTGAAGTCAAGACACTGGAAAAAAAATAAAAAGCTCAAGGCCATAGTGTGCTTTAGCGCTGCGTGTTCTCGCAGACAGAACGTCCCCGTCAAAAAGACTTTCAGAGCCCGCACCGCACGCGCTATCTTATCGCCTTGCGACAAGTGCATTGCAGAACACTGTTAAGAGTGCATCAAAAAGAGTCGCGCTTCGCTTTGGTTGTGAGTTTGCAGTTCCCAAAGAGAAATTTTGGTGGAAGGGACGTGGATTCCACGTAGAACTGTCACGTGGATTCCACGTTGACAGACGACGTGATTTCCACGTTGAAATGACTCTTCGCTCCACGTCGAATTTTCGTCGATTTAACGTGCTCATACCACGTACCACATCCTCTAAGAACAGTGTTATGATGTGATTATAAAACGTTTTCATTCTTCCCCTTTCCCCCGGGTGTCTTTTACTCAACAATACAACTCATTGCTTTTTTTTTCTTTACCTTACCTGGACTTGAACCCGGGGGCTGCGTGTTGGAAGTCTCGTACTGTATCCGTTAGCCTATGGCGCGGCTGATGAGGACGGAGCGTCAGCAACCGATCCCACTGTCAGGGTCACCTCACACAGCTCCTTGGCATGGTCTTACCGATTTGTGGGTTAAATACGACCAAATTCGATTTCCTTTTGTTTGCGACTAATCGTAAATAATATTTTATTAGGACATGACAGTTTTCAGACGTCTACAAAAAAATAAAGATCTGACTGAATTCTGAACGTTCAACTATGAACTTCGTACAGTGGACTCCACGTGGATCCCACGTTATTTCCACCAAGTCTGAAACTTGAAAAAATGCATAAATCGCCCTTTCTCCATTGAATCAGGAACAGGAAAGTCGCTAGCACAGAAATCAAGGGGCGATCAGTCAGTAGTCGAAAAATGGTGGATCCGTCCACGGTGGAGTAAAACACGTTGATTCCACGTTATTTCAACGTATTCCCATTAATGTGAAAACCAAATCATAGAGCGTATTTCATCTCATGAATCATGGAAAAGTATGAAGGAAAGTTGACAACACAGAAATTCCATTCTGAAATAGTAAAGTAGTTGAAATATGGTGGACCAGTCCACGGTGGTAAAAATAACGTACATTCAACATTTTTTCAACGGGATGTTGCAAACTCAGCTTCCAAGCAGTTGTTTCACTAGTTATTATGTTCAGGCATGCTAGGTGCACCACGCAGTTTCTTGCAAACATAAAGTTATGATAGTATTTTATAATCGGGAAACCAGTTGAATTTTGGTGGATTCATCCACGTCCACGATAGATCCACGCATCCACGTGGAATCCACGTTGAATCCACGTCACGCTTCTCTTTGGGGTTCTCTGCCTCGCCGGTGATCGACAGGGCGCGGCCTTCATGGCGAATTTACTGTTGTATTTATATAGCTTATGGCGAGCGCAATAAACCAGTGCACCTAGTTTGGTTAGTGCGACGTCCCATTATGTGCACAAGCTGGGTCAGGTCGGCTGGCCCGGCCCGCACGCCCGTAACAGAGAACACGTAACAGAATGCGCCAGTTTTCTGTGACAAATTTCCATGCTCTTCGGAGAGCCAGGCGGATCGACATTGCTCTTCTAGAGTCTTATGATGACATTTTCGGTGTCAAGCTAGTTTGGATCTTTTTGAGTCATGTAATTGAACGTCACTCTACTGGATCGATTGCAAAGTTTAAGAAAAGACTCGTTTTGAGTCGTTTCAAGCGAACCTCACTGAGCGATGAAGAAATACACTGTCATTTGGGGGTGGGGGTGCTCAGTGATTGTACGCCTAAGGCGTATAGATTTGAGCATTGTACGCCTTAGACGTATAATGGCATCACACCTATGGCATATAGAAATAGCACACCTTTTCATTAACATGCTGAAAAAGGTGCAGACCAGGTGCGGTCATCGCGCAGCTTATCAACGCTTAGTGGCAGGGTGCTGCCCATTGCGCGCCACAGACATTTAGGTTCCGGTAACATATGGGGCTAAAAAAGGTGTGCTATCACTAAATGCCATAAGTGTGCTGTCATTATACGTCTAAGGCGTACAATGTTCAAATCTACACGCCTTAGGCGTACAATCACAGAGCACCCCTAAATGACAGTGTAGTTTCTCAGCGCCGGTTTTTTCAAAACTGCTTGAAAACAGTGCGATCGCACGTCAGGGGCGTACCGCGAAACTGGGCGACTAGCGTACAATGAGAGCACGCCTTCCGTGCACGCTTACACTTATACTGGGTGGCTTACTTATCCGTTTTTTTTTTTTTTGGTGTTTTTTTTTTCTTTTAAGCGTAAGTATGCAACCCATTCAAGGGGTGAGATGGGGAGTGGCCCCTCACGCTTCCCTCCTCACCTCTTCACGGGTAAAACAAATGTTTAGTTTTAATACATCAATGGTGTTTAGTTCCAAATGTGTAAACATTGCACACTTCAAGGTGTTGAGCTTGACTAAACGTCGTTTGGTGTGCAATGTTTCGACACTTCCGAAACGTTCAATAAACTGCACACCATATTAACACTGTGAAAAATATCTTTGTAGATTTACGATAAATTTTGTAAATCACTATTTACGAAATATGTTGTAAATTTACAACGGACCTTTTTTGCTCGTGAATGAATTTCAAGGCGATATGTAGTGTTTGTAGTTTTTACGATTTGCAATTGTAATTTTACAACTGCACTTCGTGGAAAATTTTCCCGTAAACCTACGACTATTTTTCATAGTGTAAGTGTGCAGTTACTCGACGTCTGGTATGGCCTCCCAATTGCTGGTGCATGTGTCCAGGTGTGCATACATTCGACACTTGCGAGACGTTTAAGGTTTAGACGTTATTGCAATGCCTAAAACTCGACACCGTGTAATATGCAAAGTAGTAAAAATCACACTTTAAGTGTGCAAAGCTGCACATTCGTTTTACTAATCACTGCAAACCCTGGAATCCAATTTCTCACCCAAAATGGGAGAGGACACTTTTCCATGCTAAATTGGAGTGAAAATTTTTAACCTCACTCTTTTCGAGCGAGATATTTTATAGCCTCGCTCCATTTGAGTAAGGATTTTTTAACCTCACTTAATTTGAGCACGAATTCTCACTTTATTTGGGCGAAGTCTCAAAATTCTTTCTCAAAAAGGGCGAGGAAAAAATTTCTTACTCTCCAGAGAGTAATAAAATTGCCCTCAAATTCTCACTCGTATGGGGGCGAGAATTATGACTCGTAGATTTTCAGTGACGTGTTGCCCTCGCTCAGCTGAAGTAACAACGGGTTGCGTACTGACGCAAAAAACGGGGTAAGTGACCCACCCTGTACAGATAAACAAAATTAGAACACTTGCTGATTGTTTTGCTCGAATGAGACTTTTTAAGAATTTGTATTGCGTGTGGGACAGGGGTACGCCAAGGGTATGCTGTTATCGCACGCCAGGCGAACAGTTTTACAGGGGAGTACACCTTTCCCGTACGGTGTGACTGTACGCCTTGGCATACAAATTTACTGAGCACCCCGCATTCGCAGGAAAGGCGATTCCGCCAGCCACTCCCACTTGAATCAAGTCCTGAGGACATGAAAATATCAAGTACGTACCTGGGTACTTGAATATTGGAGCTCAAATCAAACCTAATTTCTTCTCAAATCGTACCACTAGGCACTTGAATCAAACGCTTGTTCTTTGGTTCAATGCTGCATGGGGATAGGACAGGATTAAGCGGCAAATGGTACTTGGTATATTCAAGTATACGGTTTTCTGGGTACAGGTGCGTAGGCATTAGCTGTCACCCTTTACAGGGAAGAAGGTGTGACCAATGACCTGACCTAATGACTACGCGCAATAATTGTCTGCTGGTACAACACGCTTTTAGCACCGTTATCGGCCGCCGGAAGTGGCGTGGCGTTGCGTTCGACATGAGGACCATGTCCTGAACCTGCCTCGCCCCACCATGCCACGCCCCGCCCCGCCCCGCCCCGCCCCGCCTCGCCCCGCCCCGCTGCACGCAGGAGACATCGCGGTGGGTGTTCCATTGCTGGGCGGCCAAATAATTCAATACAAGAAAAGGGTTCAACGTATATGTTCGCGAGATAGTCGCCCTTGTGCAGCGACACAGGTGAGGGCCCGTGAGGGCCTCACATAAACACAGCCTCCCTCCCTCCAGCAAACAACAAACGCGACCTTAGAGATGACATTTTGCAGCGTGAATCGATTTTGATGAATGATTTCAGATAGGGCAGACAACTCAACTCAGCCGCTCTCATACGCGTACACGGCAGAACGAATAATGTGCCAAAACAAGTACAATGCGACGCATCTGTATTGAATTAACGCGGTTTAAACTGTCACGCGACGGCTATAACACGTTTACATGAGTACGTTCTTTGCACATGTGCCACAGTATGCATTAAAATCTGGTGAAAGGGTTTGACGATCTCGGCTGACAATGCTTTGTGCCATCGGGACTTGAACCACAAAATTAAGGCTTTCAAACTCAAAAATACTTTATATATATATATATATATATTTTTTTTAAAAAAAATCTTGCGATTGAGAGCGTTTTGCTTGTTGTAAAAAAACAAGAAACAAATTTGCAGGTTTTGCTGAAAAATCGATAATCAGATTTTTCCTGTAGTTTGATGAAGAGTTTAATAGATTAACAAAAAAGATCGCGAAACAACAGATAAAGTTTGTTAAATTACGGAATTCTTTTGTGAAGTCACAAAATTATTTTTAAATGAACCCGAATAGAAAGTGAATTAACAGTCATGTCGTTTTACAAAATTCACAGATATTTTCTGTTCATTTACACAGTGTTGTTTTGTTTTTTTGTTTTTTAAAGTGATGAATTTTTTTCAACTACAGTGTACCGACAGGACCCTTTCGCACTTCCAGCCCGAGGTGCAACACCTCCCGACTCTGAATCAGACGCGGCAAGCCCCCCCCCCCCACCCCCGCTCGGTGAACTTTCCACGAAGCGGTCGAAATACACCGCGCACTTTATTAGCGAGGCTGGGGCAGCCGCGAACACCCCCCCCCCCCTTCCGCACTCTGCTCGTGGAGCACTCTGAGTGTGCGCCTACTAACGGGTTCCCCTTCCGGCCGCCGCAGCCTCTGCCAATAACAACTATTAACCAAAAATTGAACAGTTGTTTTAAAAATCTGATGACTTTTAAATTTTGATGATTGAGAACAAAAACAAAATGTCGGATGTTGTTCGTCCTTAATTTTGACGATTTTCAAAATAAAATTATTCTGGTTTAAATATTTGCGACGTAGAGGTATATAGTTGTTGACGGAGGGAGATGAGGAACAGACAGGCGAGGTTCTTGGGGAGGGGCCCGGCCCGGCGGGCCGTCTGAATAATCCGCGAAGATGGCTCTCGCGCCTTCTTCCTTGTCGCACTCATGGGGCGCCGCCATCCCCAACATAGGGCATCGCCACAGGTGCGACAAGGACGGGGGCACGAGAGCGATCTTCGGAATCAGCCTGCAGGCCCGGGCCCGGGCCGGGCGCTCGGCTCAGAGACAAAGCGCGCGAATCTGCATGCGTCGTCTGCCGGCCCGGCCCGGCCCGGCCCGGCGATGGGCTATTCCAACGGCGTCGCCAGGGAGTTTGGTTGAGCGCCAGCGCGCGGGCGGCGTTCGGAGCGGACTGCTTCCGTCTCGCTCACTCACCCGCCGCAGCACGCGCCCGCGACACGGAAAAGAGCGAGCGAGAGAGAGAGAGAGAGAGAGAGAGAGAGAGAGAGAGAGAGAGAGAGAGGGGGGGGAGGAGGCGATCGACGAGCGAGAGACCACTCCATTAGTGCCCCGCGCACGTGGCCCGGGTAGCGCATTATAATCGCCTGATGCCTCCGCAACACGCCCCGCCCCGCCCCGCCCCGCCACGCCCCGCCCCGCCCCGCCACGCCTTTGCCTTTACCCAGGCAACACGTTTAGCGGAGTCTGATGACTCCTTTACGCCTTGTCCCTGTCCCACCCCCTGTCGGGGAGCACGCCAGTGCACGCCAGGCCGATCGCTCTCGTGCCTCCGTCCTCGTCGCACTCATGGCAGTGACCAAATGTTGGGCGTGGCACGGCCCTATGAGTGCGACAAGGACGGAGGCGCGAGAGTGATCTTCGGAATCAGCCTGCAGGCCAGGCGAGAGCCGCCGGGCCGGGCCGGAGTGAATATTTATTGTATTTGCGGAGACGTTCGAGGCACGTAAGTCTACTTGGAGTGTTTCCGGGGCTCTTTCTCCCGAAAGATTTTCAGCAGACTTTTATTGAGGAATATATTGGCTTATACTGTATACATTATGCGATTCTTCAGCCGCTGTACAAGAGCGGCAGCGACCTGCTTCAGCCGCGCTGCTGCCTGTTAGGCAACCTCCACACACTCGTGACAAGAGGTTGCCTAGTAGGCAAGGCGCTCGCAGGCCGTTGAACTTCTCGCTGTTGCGCCACAATGTAAGATATCGGATCGGCCGCAAGAGCAGTGTTGCCAGAAAAGTAGGCAAAACCCGCCCAACACACAGCTGTGTGAAGCGGGCAGTATTCACGCCTGTCTACTAAGCCATACCCCTGCACACGTGTGTAGATGTTGCCTAGTAGGCAGGCGTGAATACCGCTCGCTCCACACAGCTGTGTGTTGGGCGGGTTTTTCCTACTTTTCTGGCAACACTGCGCAAGAGAGGGAAAAAAAAGCGCCTAACACGATTTTCACGAACAGTCCTCATCGGATGAAAAATAAAAACACTAGGAAAACGATGGCATGCAGCCCGCCCCTTCCCCATCAGAAAAAATGAAGACACGCGTGACTCAGCAATTTTTCATATTCGCGCGACATTTGAGTGTACTAATTGCACGAGTGTCAATAACGCTGTTTCGAAAGAAGAGATAAGGGGGCGTGTTAATAAAACTTTATAACTTGTCAGATGAGAGAGTGTGAGGAGGGGGAGGGAGGGAGATGGAGAGAGAGAGAGAGAGAGAGAGAGAGAGAGAGAGAGAGAGAGAGAGAGAGAGAGAGAGAGAGAGAGACGAAAAAGCGATATGATTAAATGAAGTGGGTCTACAACTTATCGTCTGCGTGCGGAGCACTTTAGGAGCAGCAATGCGTGATCTGTTACACACTGCTAGAAACTGCCTTGAAAGTTGCCTCTTCTCCCTAATTTTTTTATTCAAGTTGTGGAATGTTTGCAGGAGCTCGTCCAAAATTTCACTAGATGGGGGACCAAAACAGGAAAAAAGAAAAACAAAAAACAACAGAAAAACAAAGAGTTAAGGTAAAAGGTGCAGCGACAGAACTGATTGTCACTTAACCCCCTTCCCCTTCCTCACTCACACACACGCGCGTACTCTCTCACACATACGCTCATGCAAAAACTCGATTCCCTCATTTTTGTATTCATTATATGCAGGCGGGCGGCTTATTCCCAGCTTCCCCCCGCTGCAAATAATGACGGGGTGACACGGTGTCGCGCGGCGGGGCGCGCTGCTCCGCAGAGGGCGCCGTAAATCGAGGGTCAGTTACAGCGGCTTACAGCTGACGCGGCATAATTAAACAAACGCCAAACGGGCCGCTTTAGCAAGATTCATTTGGATCGGATGCATTAATTCCCGGCCTGCTAGCTGCTGCTCTGCCTCGTCATGTCCTGCTTTTTATTTTGTTTTATTTCCTACGAGAGCGTGTGTGAGTATACGTGCGTGCCGCCGTGTGTATGTGTGTGTGTGTGTGTGCGTGTGTGTGTGTGTGTACGTTGCGCCGTACGTTCGCGGCATATGCCCCACAGCGGGAGGTACACCATTCATAAATCCAATTCATTCATCACCTCTTTCACTCTCCGGCCGCGGCGCGGCTGGAGTAGAGAGAGAGAGAGAGGTCGCAGGCCACAGCACATCTCCTGCAGCCTTGTATTTTATTATTCCTCTTTCCGTTTTCTTAATTTCCCCGAAATGATCGCATTTTTCCATGTCGTGTGTCATGGCTCACGCACTGAGAAGAAAAAAAAAACTTTTCTACGCAGATAAAATGAGCTAAACGCTCAGTTAACATTTTGAGCCTTACTACTAACAAATTTGCTGTACATCAAAATATTTAGCTAAACCAGAGCAAAGTGTTAAGCAGTATTGCTAAAGTTTAGCTTAAAATGTTACTTATCATTAATCAATATACAGCTAACTTTTTTTCTTAGTGCATAGCTCAGTGTATCGTGTCTGAGATGTTGGGAATCCCAGGGTCTGGTTTTACTGAGGAGCTAACGTGAAATAAACCCATTTAATTACAAACACTGTAAAAATTGCTCGTAAGGGTTACGGGAAAATTTGCCGCGATAAAACTTGTAAAATTACAATTTGAAATTGTAAATTTCCAAGCACTCCCTATCGACGTGGAATTGACAGATGAGCAGGAATGGACTGTCGTAAGTTCACGACATATTTTGTAAATCAAAATTACAAAAAATGCCGTAAATTTACGAGGATATTTTTCACAATGAACGAAAATTTAACACATTTTGTGTATAGATGTTTTGAATTTTTGTGATTTAGCAAAGACCATTCCGACTCGTTAAAAACTGCAACCAGGCTTCGAAACAGCCGTAGTGTACGACGTAGCGAACTGTTTTTTCTCTAAAATTGCTTTAAAACCTGGTGTAATAGTTTTCAGCATGCACCCGAAACATACTGTGTCCGAGCTCCGAGCCCCGGGGTTGCGGAGGACGATAAACCATCCCTCCCGACATTAGTCAATTTCTCACGATGCGAACCGGAAGAGAGGGTTCGATCCCATGCAGCGGAAGTGTTTGACCCGCGCCACACACACACTCGGCCTAATGATGGAGATGCTGTACTCGGATGCTGATTGCTCCTCGACAAAATGTATAAAATGCTAATGAGATCAACGCCTACATCCTGAGGCCATGCGCTCTCGGGCTATGGTGGAGGGAGAGCGAGAGAGAGATAGAGAGAGAGAGAGAGAGAGAGAGAGAGAGAGAGAGAGAGGGAGAGGGAGAGAGAGAGAGAATGTGTTCCGGAGGCGTTATGGTGTGTACTCAGGGAGAGCAAGCCCGGCACCGGGGATAACTACAGGAACTACACAAACTACTTTGACACAATGCACGGCGCGAGCGAGCGAGCCTATGGCCTCTGCAAGCGAGAGAGAGAGAGAGAGGGGGGGGAGGAGAGGAGAGAACACCTGCAGGCTAGAGCGAGAGAGAGAGAGAGAGAGAGAGAGAGAGAGAGAGAGAGAGAGAGAGAGAGAGAGAGAGAGAGAGAGAGAGAGATGCACGGCGATGAGCGAGCAAGCGCTCCATGGCTGAGCGTGGGCGTTGGAACAAAAGGATTACATTGCGTCTGGGGGCACCGCACAGCACACGCCGACCCGGCCCGGCCCGGCGGGCACACATGAGTCGGGGCCCGGCCGGGCCCCGTCCCGTGGGGTCCCCCGGGTCCTCCCGGTAGGGTCCCGTGGGGCTAATGCGCCAGTCCCGGCCCGAGCTGTGGGAGGCTGCTCGGCTACGGCTCGGCTACGGCTCGGTGACGAGACACCAAATTGTTTCAGCAGTCGTCAGTCGAAACTAATTATTCAATCTTCTCCGGCGCGGCGAAAAGTGACGCCCCCACACCACATGCCTCGCGTGTCGCGGTCAACTCGAAGCGCGCGCGGACTTAGCCGCAGCCACATGCGTGTTATATCACGGGGGAAAAAAAAATGTCAAAGTTAGGTTGAGCACGGAAAGGACCTATTTTTTTTGCGGGGGTGGGGGTGAGGGTGGGTCAATTTCAAAGAAAGTTAGTGGTTAGCTAAACCGTCCGAAGGCGCACAGTGCAGCGCTCTCGAGGGGGAAGCAACTCTAAAGGTCTGAAAATTCAGAAAAATACAGACACGCATTCAGAAAAATTCACAAAAATTTAAGTAAAGTTCAAGCGAAATTTCCACAAAAATTCACAAGAATTCACGAAAACTCCACCCAAATTCCGAAAAATTGCACACCCAAAATTCAGAGTTGTTTCCCCCCTGGAGCGCTCCGCAGTAGGAGGTGGTGGTCCTGGACGTGGGCGGGGTAACGGATGGCCTCCCGCAGCAGAGGCCTTCCCATTGTGTCCCCACCCGCGGGCACCATCACGTGACACGGCGACTTAGGAGCGCGCGCGCCGTCCCGCGAGTATAGTCCTTCTGCGCGGCGCAAATTGTCGCGCGCTCCGCGCTGCTGCCGGGGACCTCGATCAACGCGGAGGTCACCGGCCGCGGCCCGCCCCCGGGAGTCCTTAGGCCAGGAGGAGGACAGCAGCGCGATGACGGCGATTTGAACGTCGCGCGCGCGGCATCCGGTTCGTCCCACCCCAGCAGCGTGTGCACACAGCTGCTCAGATGCAGATGGCGCGCGCGCGCGCGCGAGTTTCAAACCTCCCTCTCTGCCACTGCTCACGACCCTCCCCCCACCTGTACGTCGCCGATAGTGTATCTCTCCTGCAGGAGGGCCTCCACCACCTCCACCTCGCGCAGACACAACTACTACACTCGTGGTTTACAACCTCGGCGACACCGCGGCTGCGGGGCGCGCGCGCAAGAGAGACGCTCAGCGCGTCGTTCTGTCTCCACTGCGGAGACACCGGCACACGACAAATGCATTTGCTATTCAGATTGCAGTCCGGATGCCATCTGATCAGCTGCCCTGCCCCCGCTGCCGCTCCACGCCACGCCACATCCGACGAGTCATTAGCTGTGCTCGAGGCGCAAGACACACACATGCACATTCTAGACGTGGCGTGGGCCGTGCGGGCCCCGCTCGCATATGCGATACTAAATCATTTAAATTTCTAGGCAATCGTACCGGGCAGTTTTGTTTTATTAATTTTTATTTTACCTTTTTAGGCACGCAGTAGACTTTTTATTACTTTTTTAAATTTTTTGAAAATCTTTAAATTTTACTTGTGGACATGTTGAACTGTCGCCAGACACGCCAAAGTCAGCAAAAATAGGATTTTTTTTTAACAAAGAAAAATTCACCGCAAAAAAAAAAAAATCACGCAAATTTTCAAAAAAAAAAAAAAAAAAAAAAAAAAAAATGGTAATATTCGACCAAAACTTAGCAAATTCACAAAATGTGGTACACCACAATGCAGAGTTCACTGGTAAAACTAAGGCGTAGCCGTACGCCCCGTTTTCAAGCGTACTGAGATTACGCTTGAAATCAAGCGTAATGGGTCCATCTGCTCCCATTCGTCATATCTAAATAAATGGGAGAATTTCTTTCGTACGCTTGATTTCAAGCGTAACGTCTTCAAGCGTAACTGTATGCTTCATTCAAGCGTACAATTATACTCCTTAGTTTTACCAGAGTTGTTTCCCCCTCGCTAAACTGCTGCGCGCTGATGTCTCTGTTTCCCGCGCGCGGCCATGCCCTGGCCATGCCCATGGTCGTGGTTATTATTCAAGCGTCTCTCGTCGCGACGCTGCTTTGTGTCGCCCCGTCCCGTCACCGCCCCGTCACCGTCCCGTCACACGCGCACTCCCGCCGTCACGTCCTCCTCACTCCTTGTCATGGAAAGCTCGCGTGCGCCTGCACTTCACGCCCCGGCATAAACGCGCGCACCCGCTACTGGGCTTCCCGACACACCCACGGCAAAATAAGCGAACAAAAAGCGTGGTTATTGGACCTAAAGAGAGACCGCGAGAGAGACCGTGTCTCGTACCCACGTGATTTTTCAACATATCACTGCCGGCTGTGCGTAAGTCGAAGGTGTCTTAGTTAACTAATGAATTCATTATGCACGGCCGTCCGAGGGACGGGATCACTCATACAAAATGTGTACAATGAATTTATAGACTTTTGATAGATATGATTTTTTATTATGATTTATTTTCTTTTGATTTTTCAAGGAAAATTTCTGTCACTTTTTGATTAATTTTAATCTTTAACCTAATTTCTGTTTTCAGTTTGACTTCACTTTTTTTTTGTTTAGTTTTCCTCGATTTTTCTGATTTTTTCTTATTCTTAATTTTGTCTTGATTTTTTTGGATTTGTTTTAAATTGAGTTTTTTGGGGAGCCGTACAATAATTTTTGAAGTGACACCCCATCGCGGCCGTCGTCACAATAACCCAAGTTGATGAGATGGGTTCGATTTCCTCGTTCCTGGGGCGCGGGTACCGGATCTCCAAAGTTTTCAGATCTATAGAGAACGAAGTACTCAACATGCGCGCGAGTGCGTCCGAAGGGCGTACGTATCGTGGAGTTGGGCCCCGCGGGGTGCTTTTGCGAGTACAGCACGCCGGATGCGTCCCCGCTACCTCCCATGCACCCGCAGGTCGCAAATCCTACGGGAGAGCTGCGTGGCAGGAAATGGGGGAGGGGGCATGGGGGGGGGGGAAGAGGGGGAAGGAGGGTACTGGCAGTGCGCAGGGCAGAATCTTGCTGGTCTGCTTGCTCTTGCTCTCGGCGATACTCCGCGCTGTTTGCGTTCCCGCTGCGTTCGCCGCGGCTGATTGCGCTCGCACCGCCTCTCTCTGGAGCGGGGAGTATCTGCCAAAAGCTTTCTGCCTCGAGGTGCACACGCATCGTTTTCCAGGCAGGAAGTCGTCTGCCCCGCCCCGCCCCGCCCCGCCCCGCCCCGCCACGCGCGCTACAGCCCCGTTCTACCTCTCACCGAGGGGTGACAGGCGGCGGCGGCTACATTACGCTAGTTTGGTCGGACAGGCGTCGCTACGGGTATTGTAAATATGCTCCCAAGGGCAATAAACATGGCCTCCATCCTGTTCGACCTGAATTATGGGAGTCGACAACGATTCACGATTCGGAACTGACCAACTCTGACCGCGCCGGGCGACTTGACTCCGGGCCTACGGCCCCGGTCCCGCTCCCAATCAACGGGCACGCGCACATTCACATATCACACAGACTCACACATGCACACACACACACACACACACACACACACACACACACACACACACAGAACCCATCTTGTTCCTTCCTCCGCTTTCCTGAACAAGCAAGCAGTGAGGTGCCGTGCATTTGGATCCTTGTAGAGCAGGACAGTGGCGTTTTTCCTTTCTTTTTTCAATTTTTTCCTCTTTTTAAAATTCCCCACCCCTCTCATTTATTTCTCCTGTGCCGGAGCGAGTGCACGGCAGTACGTGTAAGAGGCACAGCGGTGGCGGCCGAACCGCGTCCGAGGGGGAAACAACTATGAATTTTAGTGAACAAATTTTGTAATTTCTTTTTTCGAATGTTTTTGAATTTTTCTTGAGTTTTTCTGAATTTTGCTGGAAGTTTTCTTAAATTTCAGATAATTTTGTGTGAATTTTCCTGAATTTTTCTTATTTTTCCTAAAATTTTCGGAATTACTCAGAATTATCCTGAATTTTGAAGGTGTACAAAAATTTCAGAATTGTTGTACCCTAGCTCTCAAATTTCGCACCCCGACGAGGATGAGCGAGTAGCTGACGCGGTCCTCTTGTGTTTTGCAGATGTGGCAGGACATTGAGACGGTGATCCTGGGCGTGGGCGTCCCCGGTGCGCCCCTCGTCGGCTCGCCGGGGACGGCGGCGGTGTCGGTCGGCGTCGCGTCTCAGAACGGCGGCGGCGACGTGCCCCGCGAGCCGTCAGGGCCGTCGGGGCCGACCGCGGCGCCGTCGTCGACCTCCGGCACCGACGGCAAGGGCGACGCCTTCCCGCCGGCCTCCTCCTCGCCCACCGAGTCCGTCTACTACAGCGACCTCGGCGTCAAGGGCCCCGGGCCGCCGGGTCCCGCTGGCCCCGGCCCGGGTCCCGGCGACCAGCAGGTGCCCGTCGTGTCGCCCTCGCCGTTCTACCTCTCGCCGTCGTCCACGACGCCCGTGCCCGCCGGAGAGGACGAGTTCGGCGGCATGCTCGTCAAGCCCGAGCCGTCGTCGCTTTACCTGGGCGCGGGGTCCGGCACCAGCTCGGCGGCCACCTCGCAGGCGGGCGTGGTGACCACCTCGGCCGCGCCCACCTCCGTGTCCTCCTCCGTCAAGAGCGAGCCGACGTACCACGGCGGCGGCGGGGAGCCGCTGTCGTTCCTGCCGCGCCAGCCCGTGCCCGCCTACCCGTACCAGCAGTTCCACCACCACCAGGGCCAGCAGGGCCCTGGCCAGGGGCCGGGCGGCCCGGGGCACGGCGGCGTGCCGCTCGGCCACATCTCGCCGCCGGGCACGCCCGACAACCTCGGCGGCTTCTACCCGCCCCACCTGGCGCACCACCCGCACCACCTCAACCACCACCAGCCCGACGCGCACCCCGGCGCCGTCGGCTTCCACCCGTACCCGCGGCTGGGGCACGCCGCCGGCCCCGGGCAGCCGCCGCCGCCGCCGCACGCCCACGCCCACCACAAGGTGGCGTCGCACTTCAAGATCCTGACGCCGCCCTCGTCACCGCACCTGTCCGGCAGCCAGCTGCCCCACCTGCAGCACCTGTCGCACCAGCCGCCCAGCTACCCGCTGCACCCGCGCCACCACCACCACCACCACCTGCTGCCGCCGCCCCCGGGCCCGCCGCCGGGGCCGCCCCAAGGACCGCCACCGCCACCAACATCCTCGTCCTCGTCCGCGACGGCCGCCCCCGCCTCCGGGTCCACGCCGGCCAAGCCGCGGCGGAGGCGGAACTGGTCCCGGAGGAAAGTGATCGTCCACACGTGCGCGCAGCCGGGCTGCGGCAAGACGTACACCAAGTCCTCGCACCTCAAGGCGCACCTGCGGACGCACACCGGCGAGAAGCCCTACCAGTGCGGCTGGAAGGGGTGCGGCTGGAAGTTTGCGCGCTCCGACGAGCTGACCCGGCACTACCGCAAGCACACGGGCGACCGGCCGTTCCAGTGCCGCCTGTGCGACCGCTCCTTCTCCAGGTCCGACCACCTCTCCCTCCACATGAAGAGGCACATGACCATGTGAGAGACGCCGCAAACAAGACGAGATAGTGACTTTGGTGTCTGGTGATAAGTGATTTTTTTTTATGTTATTTAGGATGAATCGGACTGTCTTCCTTCTGTTGTTCAGAATGGAATTGTGGATTTGTCATGGATCCCCTTTGTCCCGGGAGGGGAGGAGCGAGGAGGTCGCCCCCGCCCCGGCCCGGGTCCTCATGTGTTCCTATCGGGGATTGTGCTGCCAAAGCTACGCACCCCACCTGTAGTGTGTTATGTCCATGCAAGTCAGTTTCAAGTATGCTATTCATGACTACATGAACGTGATTTTAAGTAAAGTGTTGACTTAAATTTACGCAAAAAAAAATATTACTGCAGTAAGAAACCGTGATAAGTTACAAACGTAAAGAAAGAACGGGTCGCTGTGCAAAACTTTTGAAAAAGTTTTGCTTGCTTGTTTTATAAATTATATTTTAGAGGAATAAAAACAGTATGGGTCTTTCCCTCCCATTCAAACCGTACAATCTCGGGCAGCGCCTGCACCCCGCGCCGGATACGTCCCGCTGAATTCTAAGGAAGCAGAGTCCAGTCAGATATCCCTTATAGTCGGCTCCCCGCCAGGCACTTTCTCTTCCGTTAAAAGTTTGGACAAACTTGGTTCCCTTATTAACTGCCGTTGCCGTTCGCCGTTCCCCTCCGCACTCGGGGAGCCGAACAAGCCGTACAGTCCATGCTGTGCCGATTGGACGGAACGCGGGTTCAGCATAATGTGTTCACCGATACACACCACATGCAGAGATTCCTGTACAAAATAGATGTTATTTATTTTTAGATGAAATTCGAATCTATTTGATTTTCCTTTTTCCTTTCTGTACATACTTGAAATAGTTCTATTTTTTTGTAAATGTTGCTTGTGTTTTTCTTGTTGTTTGTGATCATGTGAAGAGTCCAAATGTTTTTTGTTTAAGTAAAAGAGATGGGCGCTGTAGTTTATACACATCCCTGACGTGCGTCTTGGATCGCCCCGCCAGACCGTTTTTTTGATACTGAGATCTGCAAAGATTCGACTGAGAACGAATCTTGTTCTCAAAAGAAAAACTTCATTTCTTTCTCGACGAGTGGCCGCCCCTCTCACCAATGTGATGTTGATGTTTGTCATATTTTATAAATTAAAAAGAAAACCCTGAAGTACAAAACCACGCCGTTTCGCCATTATTTCACGTAAGCCAAAACACACATACGATCCGAGCGGAGGAGTCTGCGTGAACCGCTATTTCTTTCCTCTCAGCAGAATTTTTAACGGAGTACAAAATAAGCGTCCGGATGTGCATTCGCGCCCAGCGGGGAGTGTCTCTCTCTCTCTCTCTCTCTCTCTCTCTCTCTCTCTCTCTCTTTCTCTCTCTTATCGGCCCATTGCCACCTGAGGCGCAGTAATACCGAATGATAAAAACAAAAGCAAGACAGCTGGTCCGGTCCGCCTGAGGTGGGCCCCGTGGGGTCCGGCGGGGCCCCTGAGCGGGGCGGGGGGAGGGGGGGGGGAGAGGGGCGGAGGCCCCCGCCGGGGCCAGGAAGGCTTTAGTGTCACAAAGAGAGGCTGCCGATCGGGGCCCCGATAAGGGGCGTGCGGTGTTGGTGCTACTGCCGCCTCCCCCTCCGATTCGGATCAGTGGCCGGAGGATGCGGGGGGGAAAGGGGGGGGGGGAGGGGGGCAACATCGCTTCCAATCAACCCTCCCCCTACTCCCCATTCTCCTGTCCTGCCCCCCCCCCCCCCCCTTTTTATTCTCTTGTATACCTTTGCGACCACGATGTGTGTACTCTTTCGTGATCCATTCGTTTACCTACTTACGCCCACGGAAAGACTCTTTGGCCGTCGTTGCACGCGACTTTGGATGAACGAGTCAAATGAGTGTAAAGAGGAAGAAATTCGGGATACTACTACGGCGATTGAATGAACGTCGAGAATGAAAGGATCCATTAGATTTAAAATCTATGGGATGAGGCAAGGAAGATAATTGAGTGGGGAGAGAGGGGGAGGCGAGGGGGAAACAAATCTAAATGTTTAGTTCACCTCGTAGTTCAGAAAAATTTTAAAAAATAAGAAAAAGTAAGAACAAATAAAACATTATTGAGTTCAAAAAAAAATTTGGAAAATTCACAAAAAAATCACGAAAATTTAGAACAAATTGTAGCAAAAATACACTACATGTCATGAAAATTCAGAAAAGTTCTCAAAAAAATACGGGATGACCTCAGAAAATACACGCACATCTGATCCGAATTATTCTCTCACTTACATGATTAAGTAGGATTTTGAGTACATTATTGTGAATTATTTCGATTTATTCCAATTTATTGGAGATTAACTTGCAATAACGTAAAATAATAACAATTATTTCAATTATTTTTTAAAACTTTTCAGAAACAAATTTTGCTTTGCAATTGAAAGGGTGGCGTGAAAACATGGAAAATTTTTGCGGCAGTAAACCTCCCGAAGGAGGTTGCGGTTCCCGCCAGGCACAGGGCTTTTACCCCCTGTGGCAGCCAACTGCTTCGGTGTTCCATGGGAACCGGCGCTTTGCTGACTGCGATCCTATCGCGCAATTCGACAGATTTGATCCCCGTACCACCATTGGCCTACCCCTAGAGGTACGAGCGGTGTCAAGGGCGTTAGACTTCCTGATCCCAGTTTCAGAGGCCTTACCTCAGAGGGGTACGTGGGATTCGAACCCACAACCCCGAGTGCCGACACGTAGCCAGAACAGGAAGCGACCCAACGCCCAGAGCCACCGAGCCAACGGCGGTGAGACGTGTTTAATTTCTATTTGACCTGCCCTGGAGCAGCGGCCAAAGGGAATGTCAAGCGCGAAAAACTTTTTCCCGAATGGGAGTCGAACTTCGGACCACTCAGTTCGGTGATGCGCGCTCTACCAACTGAGCCACGACGCCACGATGACTGTACAGTGCGCCGGGTTCGAGTTGTATTTGCCGTATCTTACAGCCTCCAGCCAGGAGGACAGGGCAAATACAACTCGAACCCGGCGCACTGTACAGTCATCGTGGCGTCGTGGCTCAGTTGGTAGAGCGCGCATCACCGAACTGAGTGGTCCGAAGTTCGACTCCCACTCGGGAAAAAGTTTTTCGCGCTTGACATTCCCTTTGGCCGCTGCTCCAGGGCAGGTCAAATAGAAATTAAACACGTCTCACCGCCGTTGGCTCGGTGGCTCTGGGCGTTGGGTCGCTTCCTGTTCTGGCTACGTGTCGGCACTCGGGGTTGTGGGTTCGAATCCCGCGTACCCCTCTGAGGTAAGGCCTCTGAAACTGGGATCAGGAAGTCTAACGCTCTTGACACCGCTCGTACCTCTAGGGGTAGGCCAATGGTGGTACGGGGATCAAATCTGTCGAATTGCGCGATAGGATCGCAGTCAGCAAAGCGCCGGTTCCCATGGAACACCGAAGCAGTTGGCTGCCACAGGGGGTAAAAGCCCTGTGCCTGGCGGGAACCGCAACCTCCTTCGGGAGGTTTACTGCCGCAAAAATTTTCCATGTTTTCACGCCACCCTTTCAATTGCAGAGCAAAATTTGCTTCTGAATTTTTTAAAAAATTAAATGAAATAATTGTGATTATTTTGCGCAGTTGCAAGTTAATTTCCAATAATTTGGAATAAATCGAAATAATTCACAATAATTTACTTAAAATCCTATTTAATCATGTAATTGAGAGAATAATTCGGATCAGATGTGCGTGTATATTCTGGGGCATCCCCAAAAAATACACGAAAATTCAAAAAAATTTGTCCACCAAAACTCAGAGTTGTTTTCCCCTAGGGTCGGGAGCTGCTGTAACAACAGGGCCGGTGCGGGCAGAGCGCGAACGGCGAGCTTGGTGGGCAGGGCGAGCAGGACGAGCAGGGCCTTCGGTTCTCATCCATCGCACACCACGCGGTATTAGTAAAGTCACCCCCGCCGCCCGACAGCAGGTCGATCCAAACTGACTTCCAAACAACAACAACAACAACGGAGCTGGGGAGCGCGATACGATCGATCTAAGCCGCCGTGATAAAGTTTTTTGACAGTGAACGCGCAGTCCATAATACCCCCGCGATGTCGCGATGCTGGGTGATAAAGTCAGGCCGGAGTGCTCGGGCCCGGCCCGGCCCGGACTACCGCGATCGGAGCGCTCAGACTGTATGTCCTCGTCATCCTCATACATTGTCAGCGATCAGAGTGACAGATGCTCCGGACAGATTGCTCCTCCCCCCCTCCCCCCGGAGAGGCCTCCTAGCGCCCCCCTGAGGCTCCGCACGATTATGGGAGGAAAATTGGATGACAAACAGAGGTCGCCGTAGAGTGTCGCCGGGGAACGGCGCGGGGCGCAGCAACGGCGCGTCGACTGTATCGAGAACCAGCCGTGAAATATTATTTCAATATCGAACGGCAGCCTGATCATCATCGTGTGGGACAGCCTCCTCCATACACGACAAAAACACATTTCCGAACAAAACCTCGGAGTGAGGAGGGGGGAGAGGGAGCGTGACTAAGAGAATGTCGAGGTGCGCCGGGCCCGAGAGGCTTAGGGGACGGGAAAGCGCGCGCGCGCACGGGCTGGAAGCACCGGAGCACCGGCTGTCAAATACGTCTTCGCCGATGGAGGGAATGACGTTCGTGGGACACCTGGGAGCGTGCACCCAGAGAACCATTTGGTCGATACTACCAGGGGCGGTTTTAGGGGGGGGGCGTGGGGGCATTTGCTCCCCCCGCCCCCCGTCGCGTCCTAAAGGCAGCCTGAAATGTAGGCAACATGAGATGAAAAACCCCTTTAGGCAACCCACAGCACATCCCCCCCCCCCCGTCATCTGGACTTAAAACCGCCCCTGAAGACGACCAGATCATCACTGCTTAAACAAGGTAGGATATCCTCGGGATATCCAACCTGTAAAGGGCACTAACGCACCGGAAGTGGCCCGCGGGGTCCTCCGGGAGCGTGGGCGGAAGTGACCCGAGGCAGGACGCGAGCGTTAGGAACACAGCGGATTATTATATCGACGTTGCAGATCGGAGCGTAAGCCGAGCGGCGTAGCGGCGTGCCAACAGAAAGGACGCGATGCACGGACGCATTTAATATTTCAATGATGACACCTCGAGTATGTACAAACGAATTCCCCCTCCCCCTCCCCTCTCCCAGCGGGCTCCTCGCGTCGTGCCCGGGTGTGAAGTTGGTTGTAAATACTTGCCAGGTAGCCCACGCTTACCCCCCCCCCCCCCCCCCACCTCCGGCTCCCCAACCTACGTGTCAGCACGGTATTACTTTATAGCAGCCCGTTCCAACGCCTTCTAAATTACGCACTGACCATTCGATATCTTGATATGATGCGATTATCTAGATGTCCAATAACGCCACACGCTCCTCAGGTTTCTCGAAGGATGCGGAAAGTCGGCAGCCTGCGTGGAAGGGGTGCACTTGATCGATACGAGCCGATTTTGTGAGTGGGCTGTGAATGTACGCGAGTGTGTGTGTGTGTGTGTGTGTGTGTGTGTGTGCGTGAGTTAAAATAAGGGGGGGGGGGGGGGGGGGGGGGTGGCGACGAGATTCCTAAACTCTTCGTATCTCCGTAATTTCGTCACACACTCATTAAACAAGCCATTGACGTCGGCGACACGGCGGCCCCAAACGTATGGCCCACTCTGCGGCCGCTCTCGCCCGGCCCGGCCCCGGGACCGGCCAGCTTGGCGTGTGTTCCTTTTTGCCTCAAAGGAAGGCGACATGGTTATCTCATTCCGGGGCGCATCGGTGATCGCGTGGTCACACGTGGTGGAGGTGCTACCGAGCTGCGCGCCGGGCCGGGCCGGGCCGGGCCGGAGACATCTCTGTCGCTCTCGGAGGGAACGAGAGAGACGGAGCACACCACTAATTAATTACCGCTGAGGATTTATTATCTCCCCACGAGATCCGAAAGGGCTGTAAGGTTGGACTAGGGCGAGGAGGACAGGGAGGAAGGCGAGGAGGACGAGGACGACGAGGAAGACGAGGACGACGAGGAGGACGAGGAGGATGACGAGGAAGACGAGGAGGAGGAGGAGGAGGAGGAGGAGGACGAGGAGGACGAGGATGAAGAGGAGGACGGGGAGGAAGACGAGGACGAGGAGGAGGACAAGGAAAACGATGAGGACGAGGAGGATGACGAGGACGAGGAGGAAGTCGAGGATGAGGAGGTCGAGGAGGAGGAGGGTCGGGAGGACGAGGACGAGGAGGGCGACGACGGCGACGAGAAGGAGAAAGGGGAGTTATAACTATAGTTTGGTCAGGCCTGTGCGGTGTGGCCAGTATTTCATCTCGATCGCTCAAAATGATCGAAACGCGACCGAAGCGAGCAGAATAAACCTTTTCAGCAAGGCAGCAAAAACTGACATATTTTCGATAAACTTCTGACTTTAGTCACGCAAATTGCGGAATTTTTGTTGACATTAGGCAAAATCATAGGCCAAGTCAAATCTGTAATTTTTAGCCTGAGTTCTTTTGCGCATTTTCCCTCATTTTCCCTGATCGTTTTCAAGTTCCCTGAGTTTCTCAGGTTTTCAAATTTTTCTAGAGTTGTGGCAATCCTGTGAGTCAAAACCGAGTTCAAAACGGTACGATTTTGGACAAAATCAGAGCGTTCACAAACTCGATCTCATCCTTCTCGCCGCGAGGCGTGCGGTGGAGGAGCCCCATAGAGGACGTCCCCCCAGAGGACGGGGCGTGGTGGACCGACATACCAGACCAGCAGCACGCGCGGACGCGCGCGAGAGATTTCCCGTGGTGTCGCAAGCCGTCGTCGGGCCCACCCCGCGGCCGCAGCTGCAGCTGCCGCACCTGCGCCCCACCTGCAGAGCACTGCCGTCATCCCCCGGGCCGGTCGGTGAGTCACACACCTGCGGCTGCAGGTGGCGCGAAGCTGCACACGCAGCCGCAGGAGTGCGTCGTTTTCCGGCGGTGTACGCGCTCAGCCTATAACTCATGTAGCCGATTGTTATTTGACGGCGCGCAGCACCTCATAGCCGTGTCCGGGCGGCCGAGCCCCGCTCAGCACTGCTCAGCACTGCTCAGCACTGCTCAGCACCGCGACGCACTCAGGCTCTCCTCTCTCGGCTCAGAAACAATCTGGCCCCCGGTCACGAATAGCCATAAACCTGATTTCTGCCGGGCAAGCGCCCGAGCCGCTACGTATAGGTAGGGGCCCCTCTAGTTGGGAGCTTCGCGAGCGCTGCTGAGCAGAGCACACGCCTCCATACGCCGCCCGCACTTTAAACGTAGCTCGGACCAGATTCTTGAGGGAAGCAAAAAGCGGTGTAAAATAAGGGGGGAGGGGGAGAAAGGGAGGAAAAAAAAGAAAGAAATCGAGTCGAGACTAGAACCCGCGGAATCGGATTCAAACGATATCGATGGATGGACGGGCATCGCTAAGGTTTCCATGGAGGCTAAGACACGGTAGGAGTGGGTGAGAGCGTTCACGCGGCTTTGGCCTACAACCAACTAGGTATCCAGAAAATCCTCAAAGTCTCCAATAAACCAAAAACTTCCATTCATTCTCCCAATTCCCGACCCGACAGCGGGCGTGCCGGTTGACCTGACAATAGCCGGGAGGGCAGGGCACGACACGGCAGGGCAAGGCAGGGCAAGGCACAGACAGAGCTGTCTGATCCCGATGATCGCTCTCGCGCCTGCATCCTTGTCGCACTCATGGGACACTTTCATCCCCACCATCAGGCACCGCCATAGGTGCGACAAGGACGGAAGCAGTCGGCAGCGAGGCCAGGGCGGCGGCAGTGCAGTGTTGCCCCTGCAGCCCCCGGCCCCGGCCCCCGCGACGTGAAGGGTGTGGACGTCCGTGAGGAGGCCGCCGAAGAAGCCGCTATTTAGTGGCCTTTGATTCACAGGGAGTCCGGGTCGAGTCGAGTGTCGGGCCGCCCCGCCCCGCCCCGCGCCTAATAACCCCGCCATCTCAACAAATCAGATGTAATGTGCCATAAAGCAGGTTAAAAGCCGCCGTCCGCCCCCGCGCCCCGATGCGACACGACCCGCAGCCATTGTGTGTGACGAGATTGGTCGCGGCACTCGGCACTCGGCACCCGCCACCGGCGCGGGAAGGGAAGCCCAAGCCCCCTCGGGTGCCCCCGGGGGCGGGGCCCAGGTCGCCGTCGAAGAGGGCGTGAACGCGTTGACGGCGGCAAGCGCAGCCGCCTCACATCATTAACAAAAAGAAATCTACCGAAAAAGAAAATACATGGACAGCGCGCCGTATTGTACACTTATCGTGGTCCCATAGACTATCTCTCTCTCTCGCACTCATGGGCTAGCCTATCCTTCCTTTCCATTTGCTGTGCTAAACTCTCGGCGGTCGGACCATACCTTTCACGGCGAGGAGGTGTGGAAGTCCGTGTTGGTCGAGTCCCTCGGCGTCCGTCCGCCGGCGCGGCGTCTCCGGGCATCCCCCGCCCGGCCGCGGCCCAGTGGAGTGAGGTGAGGTTAGGTCGGCCGCCGCTACGCCTCGCTAGACTTCCTGACGCCGGCCGCCAGCCCTGTCGCGGCCTCCGTTATGTTGGACGTGCATTATCGGCCGCGCATGTTAATCAAGGACACGCGCACGCACCGGGCCGGGCCGGACACACGGACACGGGACACACTGCGCGAACAAAGAGCAACCGTCACGTCGTTGGGGTGGGGCAGGGCGCAGGCAGGTCCGTCCGAACTCTCGCGAGCCTTTTTCAAAGTTTTGTGTCGTCGGTGAACATTTACCCGCACTCGTTCGCGTAACAATTTGGAGAAAATTGTCAGATACAGGTAGCCGAAGATTTCTTTTACATTAACTTTTTGATAAACTGTTTAAAATCACACTCGATAAAAAAAGAGCCTGCGGAACAGCTGTTCGCAGTCGGTGCCAACTCACAAATAGTCGCTGAACACAAACCTTGCGCTTCCTGCTGACCTAATCTCTCCACCACTTCGAAAAGCCATAATATTTAAAACCCATTTCAATTTGAGAGAACTAATCTTCAAATTTTGCCGAAAAAAGTGTTTTTGAAGGTGGCAACAATTTTCTGGAATGGCTGGGAGACATGACATGAGAATATGACTAAAGTTTGAGTTCAGCAACCATAGGGAGGTATCGGTGGAGGGGGGAGGGGGCGGGAAGATGACGCTGAAAGTTTGTTTGCCTGCAGCGAATCGTCTGCAGGTCGTGTTTGTCGTTTCGTTACTTGTTCATACTTCTCGAACTTTGTAAGACTAACAATTGTGCGTGTATGTGAAACCTGTGCGACACCGGCTGAACCCATGCGATACCGGATACATCATGAATACCGTTCCCTGGTTCCCCTTCTGGATGCCTTGCAGGCCTACCTGTTCGAAACGGTCAACATGATTTTAACAACTCAGGTGAGTCTGTCTCGCCGTGTCGTCCCCTATGCACTTTCTCTCCTATCTATTGAAATGTGATTTGATTGGCACTTCGAACATGCACGATCATTTGCCGTTGAAGACATCGGAACAAATAGAAAGACTCTACTGTTGCTGCTGGTTAGGTTAGCTGCTCTTCAATTTCAATCAAAGCCCTGAGCGCTGAGTTGCGTACCTACAACCTATGGTTGGATGTGATTGTCTGTATTTTGAAACAACGCAGAACTTTGTATCATCAGTGATCGCATATTCCAATTTATTTTATGTTGCATCCTCAATGTCTTGCTGACTTCATGGCACGTAGCTCATGTTTTTGTGGTGGCGTCTCTGAAAACCACTAATCTTATATAAATATACGAAATGTAGTGGGAAATCTGTTTATTTGATGGTGAAGTGTTAACGCTCCAGTCTACAAAACATAAAATAAATGGAATTTGATCAGGTAAAAGAGGTGTAGAATTTATTGATACATAACGCACTCAATTGCTCAAACAAAATTTCAGTTCTATCCGCTTGAATGCTGAAACAAAATGTAAATTTAAGGACTCTGGTAGACTAAGCACCCTAACATAAAATATTTTTATTTATTTATTTTATTTTATTTTTAAAAGGGGAAAATGCTTGTGAGAAAACTTGCCGTACCTTTCCTTAATCCAAGATTTGTTCGATCTACAGATTAACAGGTTGACATTGCAGGAGCACCCGTATGGTTTATCGGTTTCGTCGAGGGGATTTCGTTATTCGCGCCGTCGCGTCGGGACGTGTGGCTGTGGCTGGCTGGGTGTGCTTCTGCCACACTCGAGCCCCGAGCCGAGTGTGTGTTTGTTGTCAGTAAGAAGAGGATTTAGTGCCCCTCGGCTGCGCGCTGCGCTGAGCGCCCCGGTCAGCTGATGGTTATGGAGTATGGAGTAGAGACCCCAGCCGAGCGATTCCGAAGATCGCTTTCATCATACCTCTGTCCTCGTCGCACTCATGGAGCACTACCATGGCCAGCATAGGAGACCGCTGTTGGTGCAACAAGGACGGAGGGATCAGAGCGATCTTCTGAATCAGTCGGCAGCCCCCAGCCGCCCCGGCTCAGGCCCGGCTAGGGATGGCCCATGGAAAAAAACCTCGGAAAAAAACCAGGAAAAAAACAGGTTTTTTTCGTTTTTTTCCGAAGCCCTCGGGAAAAAACGAAAAAACGGGAAAAAACGATTTTTGAAGCTGCAATGAGCACAAATAGCAAAATATCACAAAAAATGTTTTTATGTGAGTTTCGACGTATCTGCCTACCAATATATTCCAGCCCTTCACCTACCACGACTACTTGCGGTGCCTCGAACGCGTGGGGTGTCACTGGAAAATTGCGTAGATGACCATAATCTAAAGCTGAAGTGCTAGTCTGCTCTGCCCTCAGGGCAAATAAGGGAAAGGAAAATGCTTTACTTTGATTTAAAAATTCCACTAGTAGCAGGTTATATGTTTTAGACCTAATAAAAAAATTGTTTTAGTTATAAATCAAAAATATTTGCAGCTATAAAGTGTGTTGTGTCTTTCTAATGTTATCCAAACCCTTTCCTTGGAAAATGGGTAAAGCAATGATGTTCTCAATCTTTATATTATTAGTTTCTCAAACAACAGAAACTGAGGGGGAAGAACACACCCACGTGTACATTATCATATAATAATGCATATAGTTGCAAAGAAACAAGACATAGTAAACAACAAAGGAACAATTATAATTTTTAAATGAGTTCAGTCTTTTCTAATTTAATGATTAAATTAAAGGCAAGCTCATTTCCTGCGATCGAATGAAAATATCGAGCATATCGAGCCGGCGCGAACGTACGAAATGCCAGTTAAATGCCTACTATTTGAATGAAAAATAAGCTTTTAACAGTTGTAATGGTTTTAAGAGTAAAATAATGAAAAAAATTGTTTTTTCCCAAATTTTGGGTTTTTATCCGTTTTTTTCCTGGTAAAAAACGTTTCTTTCCTCCGAATTTAAAAAAACCGGTTTTTTTCCATCCCTAGGCCCGGCCCGCCTCGACACCGAGACCAAAGGATTGGGCTCAGCTTTCCGCTGCTTTCCGCATACAAAGATGACAGGCGACGCGACGGTCGCCGTCTAGTCTCTTTTGCTCCTCATGCTCTCCCCCGCTCTCGCTCTCGCTCGCACGTTTGCTCTCGTTCTCTTGCTCTCTCGCTCGCTCCTCTGGCACGCACTTTCGCATGGCAGGACGCGTGCGCGATCCCAGTTATTTGCCCGGCGCGTCTTAAACGAGAGTTTGACAGCGGCAATAATCGTTAAACTCTGTGCGCCGCATTGGCTGAGGTGAGCGGGGCGGGGCGGGGCGGGGCAAGCGCGAGCCAGACGCCCCGAGGCGCGTGTGCAGACCGTGAGCCAAGAGGTCCTGGACGGTACAGGACGGCGCGCGCTCTGCAGGGCGATTCCGCACGCCGTCCTTGTCTCTCTGTCTCTGTTGCACTCACAGGGCAGGCCCTTTAGGAGCGAGAGAGGAGACACTACAGAACGATACCCTGAATCCGCCTGCTGCTGTGCTCGGCTCGGCTCGGCTCGGCTCGGCTCGGCTCGGCGCTGACAAGAAGGATAAATGCTCGGGCGCGTTATTTGCCATTCACAGTGTGGCCAGACTTGGCGATTTTTCGCCAACATGGCGATTTTTTGAAGATTTGGCGACAGCAAAAATGGCATTTGGCGACTGGCGATTTTCATGGCGATTTTTGAAAAATGTGGCGAATTTTCCTTGTATTGGCGATTTTTAATAAAATTCGATAAAATTGTGGTAGATTTGGTGACTTTTGAAGTGAGATGCCGCGCTTGTTTGTTTGCCCGGGGATTCCTGGGGGTTCCTGAGGGTTCCTGGACCTCTGGGGCTGGCCCACACCGAGGAAGAGCCCTAGCGACGCCGCTCTTGTTCCGGGAAATCCACCCAGATGTTGGCGATTTTTTTTTGGCGATTCCAGCATCCCTGTGGCGACTTTTGGCGATTCGAGCACTTGGCGACTTTTGGCGACAAAAGCGCCGCCTGGTGGCGACTCGGCGCGCTCGGCATCTGGCCACACTGGCCATTCACTCCGCCGCGTCCTGCCCTGCCTTGCCGCCCTGCCCCCAGATTCAGAGATGATCGTTTTGTAGTGCCCTCTCTCTCACGCTTTCTGGTCGAGACCCATGCATGAGACAAGGACGGAGATACGAGAGCGCAGGGCTGACCTGACCGCACTGAGAAAAATGTTTCGTTGCAGCCATCAAAATTTTGATACCCATGATCAAACTTTGTTCGGTCGGTCCCGGTTAGTATTAGGCATCAAAATTTTAGTTGCTGTAACCGAAATTTTGGTTGCTCTAACCAAAGGTTTAGTTGCTTTGACTAAAAATTTGATGCCCATGACCAAACGGAATCGATCGAACAATTTTTTATGGCTGCAATGAAACATTTCTCTCAGTGCGGGGCTGGCCCTCCCGCCCCGTGCCCCGCCTGCTGGCCTCGCCTCGGCCTCGGACTCACGGATCGGCAAATTCTGCGGCCGGCGGCGGCGACACTTCCCGATCGCGCACCCCTCCGTTCCGCGTCCACGCTGTCCACGCGCGACTGCAGGGTGATTCTGAACGGCGTTTGGAAGTGCAACCCGGAGTTGAGCAATTGCAAGTGTTTAACTCATTAAGTGTTCAACTCGACAGCTATACACTTGGAAGTGTTCAACAGGGAAAGTGTTGTGCGGTGCAGCAGTTGAACACTTGCAAGTGCACAACTGCCGTGTCGTACACTTTACGCTCTTGCGGAGCTGATCAGTTGCAACCGCACGACTACTTATTGAGTTGAACACTTTCACGTGACAAACATGGAGTTGCACACTTAAAGGCGTTGAACTGTTGCACACGTGGTTTAACAGTGTGCTGCAGCCTCTACCAGCGCGGCGGAGTGCGAATAAACCCAACCGCCCACTCGCGCGCTCGAGGCAGGAAGCGCGGGGATCAACAGGCGCGGGGTAAAGACTTGGTCGCGCGACCGGCCAGGTCAGGAGGATAGGTCGTGTCCTGGGCGGCGCGGCGTGGCGTGGCGCGGCGTGGCGGTGCTTTATTGATTCCCCTCAAAGAGACCGGGGCTGTCGTGTTGTCTTCCTTTGGGTCGCCCTGCCGGCCGGCCGGCCGGCGGGCTCGGCCTCTCTCTCTCTCTCTCTCTCTCTCTCTCTCTCTCTCTCTCTCTCTCTCTCTCTCTCTCTCTCTCTCTCTCTCTCTCTCTCTCTCTCTCTCTCTCTCTCTCTCTCTCTCTCTCTCTCTCTCTCTCTCTCTCTCCCTCTCTCTCTCTCTCTCCCTCTCTCTCAGACTATGTGCCGTACACACACGTCAGGGATGTGATGTGTGCCGCGGTGCCCCCCCCCCCCCACCCTCCCCCCGATCCTTTCATCGGGACTATAGCCACACTCGCGCTCGCTCCGTACCGCTTAATAAAATTAATTTACTTAATTATTTTTTTTCTGTCGGAGTCGGAGAGGCAGTCAGTGCACGAACATGAGATGATGCGAGTGTCGGTCTATGCCGCGTGTCATCTCTCTTACTCTTAGTGGCGTTGTCGGGCCGTGGGCAGGGCAGGGCCGGAGCCGAGCGTCGTGCGCGCCTTTTCGTTTTTTTTTCTCTCTCTTTCACACACACACACTCTCACACACGCGAGCGAGCGAGCTCCACAACCCTTTCCTTTTGTTCCGCGCACCGGTCGTGTGTGTGCACACGTATTTAGGGCCCAAATGAAAGAGCTGTGTAAGTAAACCACAGCGCCAACACCCCCCACCCCCGCTCCACCGCTCCCCTGCCTGCTTGCGGTTGACTCACCAACCGACTTATTCCGAAGAGCGCCCTCCCTCCTCGCTCTGTCTCTCTCTCGCACCTATGCGACGGAGCCCGTGAGTGTGAGAGAGACAGCAGGGCGAGGAAAGTGCTCTTCGGAATACGTCGGCGGGGGTTTTTCCTCGTTTGAGCGCGTCGCTTCCCTCTCGCTCGCTCTTGCTCGCTCGCACGAAATACCTTGCTCGCTCGCGCGCCAACCCTCTCTCTCTCTCTCTCTCTCTCTCTCTCTCTCTCTCTCTCTCTCTCTCTCTCTCTCTCTTCTTACTCGCTCCCTCCCTCGCTCTATCACGGACGCGTATTTCACTCCCCCCCCCCTACGCCTGCTCATACACTCCCTCCTTCATTATCTCGCTCACCTACTCGCTCGCTCGCACGCTTACTCACTCACTACTCTCACTGCGCAGTCTATTTTTCCTTTTTGAAAGATGACTCCTCTCTGAATGGCTCCCCCCCTTCAGCATGTCGCTGATCTGATCGTATCCGTACGCGGGCCGGGGGCAGCCGGGGGCCGAGTCGAGAGGAAGCCATGTGTCCTCTCCTTGCGTGTTGCAGTGGCGGCTCGTCCGTCTGGTACCTCCCCCCCCCCTCCCCCTCTCCCCGGAGGTACCCGTAACCCATCCGCCGTACCCACTGTCCATTCACTAGCTTGTGGCTGCTCGTGGAGACCGCGTTCGAACCTGTTCGAACCCGGCGCGCCGCCAGCTGTCCGCGTAATGGGAGGGGGAGGGAGAGAGAGAGAAAGAGAGAGAGACAGTAAGGGGGTATTCCACTCCATTCAGTGCGTGGTGGCGTGTGGTGGCTTCTTCCTCAGCCGACTTATTCCTATCGGACCTGTCTCTGTCTCCCTCGCACTCAGGCGCGCGTTATAAAGGCCTGCTTGTATTTGATAGGGGGCGGGAGAGGGGGGGGGGCGCTGCACTGTGGGTTGCCTACATACAGAAGAGGTTTTGTGGCTCAATAAGTCGCCTAACTTTCAGGCAATTTACTATAGTCCTACTTGGATGGGGATCGCACCCCTCCCTACTTATAACGCGCCTGCTCGCACTCATGGGGTTCGCCTTATAGGTGCGTCAGGGACGAAGCGATCAAAAGCGCTGTCCTGGAAAGGTAGGCCTGCGCGATTTTATTTGATAATTGGTTCGATTACAATTACTTTTTTTTAAATTAATTGACCAGTTAATTTGGAGATCAATTATAATTGGAATAATTAATTCAGTTCATTAATTTCAATTAATTGTGCCCTGTATTTGTGCAACAGCCTGAGCAGGGCGGAGCGATGCTGCTCGTGGGGGGGGGGGGGGCGGACTGGAGGATGGCCTCGGTGACGTAGGACCGTGACCTCCGCCGACATCAGCGAGCGCGACAAGAAGATAACGATACTTGGACGCGCCCCGCGTGGCGTGGCGAGGCCTGGCGCGGCATACCTCCACGGCCTTCCACCTTTGTTTTACCAGTGACTACCCCCCCCCCCCCTCCACTTCCTCCCCCGCGTCCACTTCTTCCGAGGAGGACACACTTCCGCTGCCATCGCCGTCAAGCAGGGGCTCACGGAGGAGGAGAAGGAGGCGGAGGCGCGCCTCACCACGGCAGTGACAAAAGTGCAGTAGAGGGGCGTCTTCCGGTCGACGACGCGGGGACGTCGTCGAAATCGTAGTGCAGCGCGCGGGAGGGGGGGGGCTGGAGAAGGGTTGAAGGCACTCGCGCTGGAGAAAGTGGAGCCGCTGGAGGACCTGGAGGCCGTGTCGCCGTGATATTAGGGCAATATTTATATTGTGTATGTCCCGTGTCCGAGCTGGCCGGCCGGCCGGTCCTGCCGGAAACAGCGGAGTGGGCAGTGGGCATCATAAGAGGAATGATGCTCTCCCCTCTCCCTCCCCCTCCTCCCTCCTCCTTTCCCTCTCTCTCTCCCTCTCTCACCCTCTCACCCTCATCCCCACCACCTTCTCTCTCCCTCTGGGCTGAGTAAGGATGCTTAGGATTTTCTCTCCTTACTGCAATTTCAAGAGTGAGATGCCTCATCTAAAAAGAGCAAAGTTTTTCCTCTTGCTCTACTTCAGTGAGAGTTTGTAAACCTCGCTCTTATTGAGAAAGAATTATTCCCATTATCACTCAAATTAATTGAGATAAAGCAGATAAAGGATGGAAATCCCCACTCAAAAAAAGTCCCCAACCTCAACCCTCACTCAAGTAGGTCTAGATTTTTGAGACTATTTGCTCCAATGGAGCGAGGAAACCAAATCTCGCCCGCAAACAGTGAGGAGAAAAAAATTCTCGCTCTCCTGAGGGCGAGAATCCTCGCTCTGGTATGCTGTGGGACTGGGGGTGCGTTCGAAATAAACCCCGAGCATTCTGCTCCCGTCAGGACGAGTGGTTTAGGACCCGGCCTGGCCCGGACCCGGGCGACACGGCCGCGCCGTGTTTTGGCGGAGATCTGCACCTAAATGACCGCCCTGCCCTGCCCGGCCCGGCCCAAACAGAAGGCCGATAAGATGCGCCTCCTGTCCGGGTTGGCGCAGCAACCGTGCTCTCTGTCTTAACTTTATATGCTACCTACAAAAGCAGAAGATTAAAAAAAAAAGATGAATAAACTTTTCGCTACAAAATTGGGTTTTCTGAGACCCGAGTTTTCGCCAACGAGGTGCTTGTCGATCGGAATTTCCCTGCCGTGACTTAAAATACAGTTTGGTGAAAACTAAAAAGTGCATAAATCTGCCTCAGCCACTCGGTAAAAACACTATACTCTCTATTCTCACTATACTCTCTGATTTTGAGGAAAACTCCTGTGATTTTGAGTAAATTGAAATCCTCTCTAAAAATTTCCCTTTCTGTTTAGGGAACTATCCTCAAAATCTTGGGAGCTCGCCTCAAAATCAGTGAGATCCTGAAAGTTTCACCCTTTTTCCTTAAAAAAAAAATCAAAATGTTTTTACCTTGCTATGTGTCCATCTTACATTCCTCTCACATAAATCCTTGAGTTTTTTAAAAAATGGCTCTATGTTCACAGTATAACAGGACAAATTTGAAGTATATCGTGATGTTTTTTTTTTTTTTTTAAAAGGAAATCGTTGACAGAATCTCTGGAATTGGGAATCGTTCTGGCAACCGTGAAAACACATTTGGGGCGCACCGAGGGGGGAAATCGTTCATACAAAATGTGTCCAATAATTTTTTTTAATGTTTTGTTTAGATTTTTTCTGTTGGTTTTTCAAGGAAAATTTGTAACATTTTGATATTCTCCCGTATTTTTGCCTTTTTTCGTGTTTTTTTTTCAGGTTTTTGTTCATTTGTCCTTTATTTTTCTTTCGGATTTTTCTCTATCTTTCTTTTTTTTTATTTTATATTGATTCTTTTGAATATAATTTCTTTGATTTTTTTTTTTTCATGATTTCTTGGGGGCCGTACATATGATTTTTCGAAGTGACTCCCCCCTTCGGGGTGCTTCTCGCGGCGCGGCTGCCCCTGCCCCCGGCACCTGGCCCGGGCCCGGGCTGGGATGTACGACGTACGACGTCCTACTCGCCGGTCCCCCAGGTCCGCAGGCCCGTGTGCCCGCGTCCTCGTCGTGTTCCCTCCCGTGTCCTCGCTAACTGGACCCCCCTTTTCCTTTTCCCTGCTCCTTTCCGCAGCGCTACCGATGTTAATCAGCCGGCATCAACATTATGACCGAACGTTTAGTCGGTGGCAGAGATTAAAATTACGGGCAGTGTGTTTCTAGTCGCGGGGCGCTCGCTGCCGCCGGACCAGACGCGGAGATAACATCGGCCGCGGCTAGACTAATGCGCGCCCCGGCATAGGCTGAAAAGGTCAAAAACGAACGGCTATCGGTACGTTTGATACGGCCTGTTGTTGCGAACTGAAACGTGTGTCCTTTGTGCATGGCTATATGCGCGCACTTTGCTGTATCCTCGAACAGGGCACTCTTGTCAGGTTTGAAGTTTTAACTATACTCGGCGTTCTCCTAACCGATTCAGCTGCATCCAGCTTTCCAGATGCCGTGCGTTAAGATTTCTGAAAACCTTTTGTGAAAAGTAGCTATGGGTACCCCATCAAAAGAGAACGGACCGCTTAAAATGTTCATGTTCACCCGCACCCGCTTAAATGGGCGCCTCCGTACGACGGGTTCACTGTAGGTTTAGGAAAAAAAAAACTTGATACACTGTGAGAAAAAGCTACAATTTAACTACAATTTTTTTTTACCGTTATTTCGAAGTACAATAAAATATTGTACTAAAATTGTACCCGGTATAGGGTAAATTAGTGATGTACGGCAACGAAAACCGTAAACTGTTAATTCAAAACCGTTTGTTTATAGTTGTATGAGGTACGGTTTTTCTCACAGGGGATGATGCCCTGCTACTTTAAATACACCTTTCAGTCCATTTTGACCAATTTTAAAACAATGGGTCTCCGCCTGCACTGTTTTTTTAAGAGGTTTTGGGGAAAACAACACCTTGAAAATTGAAAATGGACCCGCAAAGGAAGTGTCAATCTCGTTTTCCTATTTGTCCTTTTGTCCGTTCGTGACTTTAATGTCTTTGGTCTGCGGGGCGCTTCGGGACATCGGGAATAGCGAGCCGATTGTGAAAACCTCCTCCGCTCGAAAATCCTGGCTGATTCACACATCACACATCCGCCGTCCCGATAGCTAAATCAGTCTGTCTGTTCGTTTGTCACTCCGCGCCTCTCTCTCTCTCTCTCTCTCTCTCTCTCTCTCTCTCTCTCTCTCTCTCTCTCTCTCTCTCTCTCTCTCTCTCTCTCTCTCTCTCTCTCTCTCTCTCTCTCTCTCTCTCTCTCTCGCTCTCTCTCTCTCTCTCTCTCTCTCTCTCTCTGTCCGTCCGCTCTCCCTCTCTCCCGCCTCTCGCCGCCCCCCACTCGGTGCCAGCCGCTTACCAAGACGCCCACCAGGTGGCGCCACTTGCCGAGTGGGGCGCGCTGCTCAGGTGTTGCCGGCCTCCGCCGACAGGTCGCGCGCGCGGTGCCCTGTGGGTGCTCGCCTCGCTGTGGTCTGCCCTCTGTTTTTATTTCAAAATCTTTCTTAAATTTGTTTTTTTTTTAAAAAAAAAAGCGTCACGCTAATACGCACATACACACGCACATACAATTCGAATCGCAGGAATTTGTGCAAAGAAATGTACTTTTTTGTTCAAAGATTTGCATAAAAAAAGTGCAAGTTTGTGCATAAATTTGTGCTAATACAGCGTTGGTTTAACCTTGTGCCAATGAAAGATACAAATACAATTAGTGTGATGCATTAATTCCGTTGACCTTCTTTTAAAATAGATACATTATCTTTTGTTCAGGAAGAAATATTGCATACAGAGAGCGTGAATATTATAGCGGAACATCACTTTTCAAAATTTGATTTTGTTGATTTTTTTGTTTGTTGGAACTTGTACGATAAAAAAAATCAATTCAGAATCGCGTGTCCTCTCTATCTGCGTTTCTTCTTTCGCATGATATATGGGTCTGGCTGAAGGCACAAACAAAATCAGGCGGGGTTGTGCGTAGTGCCGGCTAGCTCCTATGACTGGCAGACACGCCTTCTATCTCGCTCCGCTACTCGCTCGCTCCTTCGCTCGCTCGACCCTCACTCGCTCCCATCCCCCTTTCCCAACCCTCTCGCTTTCCCATCCCTCTATCTCGTCCTCCCTGCTCGCTCCCTCCTTTCCTCTCCTTTCTTCCCTCCACTGTGAAAAATAGTCGTGAGGGTTACGGAAAAAATTTCCATGGCGAATGTCATAAAGTGGCTTCTTTGAGCTGTGTAGTTAGGCCTACGAGTATTTTTTGACGTCATGTGTCGACTTAGTTTTCTTCAGCGGTCGAGAATTTGCTCTCGTAAATTTACGACCTCCGTCGTAGGTTTACGACTCCGAGTCTTAATCGCGTCAAGTTTGAAAAAAAAATCGCCGACTCACGAATATTATTCTTACAGTGTTCGTTTTCATCCCTCCCTCCCTTTCTTCGCTCCCTCCCTCCCTCCCTTGCTCCCTCCCTCCCTAACCTCGTCTGGAGCGTGCAACCACACCGCCGCCGGCAGCCGGGGGGTAGGCCACCCACCCACTCGCCTGCGCAGCGGGACTGCCCACCTCCACGGCGATTGGCGAGGGCACAGCTCGACGGTTGTGTTTATTTTGCACACATGTGATATTTTTATTTGTTTCCCTCGTAGGAGATTTCAGATTGGGAGATTTTTCTTATTCAAAGTCCACTTAATTCCTTTTACAAGAGGCTACACCTACCATGCATCTAAGGGTGGGACACATTTCTGAAATTTTTGTGCGCCTCGTCGTTCAGGAATAAAGCTCATAAAAGTGAAAATAGTTATAATAATAATAATAATAATAATAATAATAATAATAATAATAATAATAATAATAATAATAATAATTTAACAAGTTTAGAAACATTTGCAGAGAATCCGAAGGAATCAGAGAGAATTAGAGAAATATTTTAGAGAATTCTCAGCGCAAACTCCCCAAAACCCTATAAATTCAGGGCAGTTCAGGAAAAGCGAAGGAAAAGTCACTGCTCTTCGAGGGTTCGCCAAGTCGCATAATACTCCGTAAACGAGGCCCATAACACCTTATTCATAACACTTTACAATACCTCATAATATTTCACTCAGTATCCCAAAACACCCACATAATAATACCTCATGATACCCCTTAACGCCCCATAATGCCCCGTACACTGCCAAGAAGAGTTATGACGACCCCTCACCTCGCTGCACTTGTACACCAAAATGTTGAGTTGTTTCCCCTTCCCTTAGCGCACATCGCACATCAGCACTTTAAATCTTTAATTGTTGTACTCTTAAGTTTTTCCTCCCGAAACAGGAGAGAAGAGCGCGACTCGCCAGTAAGTCAGCCGGCATACGGATGAGCCCTGCTGGTGCGGGCCGGATAGACAGAGACAGATGAGGCCGCCATCAGGCCGCTAATTACCTAAGTGCCCGTGGTGGCGCCCCCAGCTGGGGGAGGGGGCGCTAGGATGGCCATTGCCCATTTCCCGCCGCCGTCCCTCCTGGCTGCGGAGGAGGAGGAGGTGGGGGACTTTTCCCGACCCACGGGGAGGGGACTGCGGCCCTTTGCGCTTCACCCGCCCGTGAAGGAGGCACGCGACTGCATGCGCTTGCTGCGAGGGCCGAAATCTCTCCTGATCAGACTCAAAAATTTTGTTCCTCGCCCCCGAGAGCCTTATTGGCGTTCTGAGATATACCGTCGCGCAAAACACGGTTCTGATTAATACGCTTGCATTTTAGAAAGAGGAAGAGTATTATTTTTATGCCTCATAAAATGACGAGTGCTTGAAATCTGTATATAACCCGCACGATTTGCCGGTTTCTATTTTCTGACTATAGAGCGGCAGCGCTGCTCGCTGGCTATGACGGAGGGTCCCGCGGTCGGCGGCCTCCTCGCGTCGTCCTTCAAACTTGTCTACTTTGCTCTCATTGTTTATGGCCACGTTTTATGTCGTTTTCTGTACTCGCGACGGGCGATACGCCGCGCGCGTATCCTTATTTGCCTGCGCGTGGTGCCGGGCCGGCGAGCGGGTCCCACCAGCCCGTCTGATTCCGAAGATCGCTCTCGTGCCCCCTTCCTTGTCGCACCTATGGCGGTATCCTGTGTCGGTGATGGCCGTGCCCTGTGAGTGCGACAAGGACGGAGACACGACACGGCAGGGTGGCCGCGACGCTCTGTGCGCCCCGTACACCACCGGGGTGGCCGCGGCGCCGGCCCGGCCCGCGGGGGTAAATATTTGTTCGGCCGGAGGTGTTCGTTGGGGTCGGCCGCGTCGCCGCTGAGGGAAGTCCGGGCAGCGAGCGCGCGCGCGCGCTGGGGTGAGCGGGCGAGCGGGGCGGGACGGGGCGGGGAGGGGAGGGTCTCTACGGTGGCGGTGGGATAATTTCATTACCGTCTGCCTCTGTCTCACTCACACCCGACGCTTTGGCCGCTCGTGGAGGGGGAGAGAAGGAGGGAGAGGCCAAAGAGTAAGGGGGAGAGTGAAAGAGAGAGAGAGAAAGGGGGAGGTTGAAAGAGAGAGAGGGAGAGGGTGAAAGAGAGAGAGAAAGAGAGAGGGTGAGAGAGAGAGGGAAAGGGAGAGGGTGAGAGAGAGAGAGAGAGAGAGAGAGAGAGAGAGAGAGAGAGAGAGAGAGAGAGAGGGACGGAGGAAGAGGGTGAAAGAGAAAGAGAGAGGGAGGGAGAGAGAAAGGGAGAGGGTGAAAGAGAAAAAGAGGGAGAGAACAAGGGAGACGGAGAGAGGGAGCCAGAGGAACAGAGATAGGGAAAGGGACGCAGCCGAGTTTCTCCGAAGAGCGCTCTCCTCGCACTGTCTCTCTCGCTCCTATATATGGCGTAGCGCATAGGTGCGAGAAGGAGAGGGAACAAGTCGTCAGAGAAGGAGCAAGAGAGAGAGAGAGAGAGAGAGAGAGAGAGATGGGGAGGGGAGGATAGGGCGAGAGAGACAAGGGGAGGGGCGCGGGGGCAGATGGCGAGAGAGTAGCGTCGCGGCGGAGCGGAGCGGCGTCGGTGGGCGGAGCCGCGGCGGGAGCGTCGGCCCGCCCATCCTCGCCGGGAGGACGCCCATTGGCTGCGGCGCGACGCTCCTCGCGGCGTCGCGGACGCGACCCCATCGACCGACGCCAGCGGCGGCCGGGCAGGGGGGCGGGCCCGACGCCCGCGTGTCCCCCCCCCCCCCGCGGCCCCGGGCCGTCAGCCTGAGGCTTGTCCGGCCCGTGTGACATGCCTGATACGGTACCCGGTAATAAGTAAGTTATTTGTGCAGCTCGCAGATAGCGCCGCTCACTGCGGCAACTAACGTCGACCTTCCGGAACATGATAACGTCTGCAGTTTCTCTTGTCCGAAGATGTAGGCTTCGTGCGGGGTTCCCTCACTGTAAAAAGCTGACGGTGAATTTCACCGTGGAGTAAATTTATTTAAGAAAAGCAGGATCGGCAGTGTCACCTCTCCGATTTCAACGCAAATTGGTGGAAAGGTTCCTCACATGAGCATGAAAAAAGGCCAGAAAGGATTTTGGCGAGAAAAATTTCTTCTGGGATTTCTGGCCAATTTAGTGTTTTTAGTGCATTTTTGGGGTTATTTGCACTGGAGCCAGAGTTTTTGTCCGATTTGGACGCGCTACATATTTCCGGACGTAGTTTTTGACAAGGAACACGATGGTGCCCTCGGAATTGCTTTACGACCAATACGTTTGGCGATATTGTCAAAAAAGTGTTAAAAATACACTAAAACAGAAAGTTCTTGGGGAAACGGTGAAAAAAACCTTAAGTGCACCGTATTATTAATGATTTCTTTAGAAAATGATGCGCCGAATTTTTTGAGCACACGTCCAGATTTTTAGCTCAAACCGTTTAGAAGTTATGGGGCAAAGAAAATGAGAAATTTCATGAAAGTTTCTTTAAAACACGTTTTTAGCAATATTTGCTAGCTTGTGACTACTCAATGGGTTTGGGAGGTTACCCTCGTCAAGAAATCCATTGTCAGTGTCATCGCGGGCATCCAGGATCATCTTGGGGGTGTCACCGGCGACCTCAGGAGGTCCCCGACGACGCCCCGCACCGGCAGTCGCGTATGAGAGGGGGGGGGGGCAGCTGATAAGCACCTACGGAGACCATTGTATCGTTTCAGGAGTTCACAGGGTGTCGAGACGTCCCCGTTGTCGGGTGGGTACGCGTCGGGTGGGGTGCCTTGCCTACCCTCAGAGCCGAGAAAGGGCGGAGGGCGCACCTGAAGCGCAGCCTATACTGCTGCAAGGAAACGGCGGGAGTCTGAATACCCTCAACGTCAAGTAGATCGAGGGGGGATCACTTCGAAAAATCATTGTACAGACCCCAAAAAATCATTCAAAAACTAAAAAACAAAAATCAAAAAATCAAAAAAATCATAATACAATCAAGTAGAAAGTTACAAAAAATCCGAAAAATCGAGAACAATTGACCCAAAAACTGAGAAAAACGAAAAAAAAAGAGAGACACAAATCCTTTTTTTTTTGTTGAAGTTACAGACTATTTTACAGACCCTCTGTGCCTCACACCATTTGGTATAGGGAACTATCACTCCATTTGGTGTGAGGCACAACGAGTCTCACATCATTTGGTGTGAGGCACAACGAGTCTCACACCATTTGGTGTGAGGTATGTTTGCCTCACACCGTTTGGTGTGAGCTATTTTGCCTCACACCATTTGGTGTGAGACTGTCTCACACCTGAGTTTCCAGAGAATCTATGTGAGATAAAATAAAAAATTTGGTTCATAATTGTATTAGTACTCACTTTTATGTGACATTTGCCCTTTATGGTATGACCAAATCCATAAAAAAATAAGCGGACAGAATTTCAGAAACTTGAAAGTAAACGCAACTTTTTAAAAGTTCTGTGCGCATAATATTTTGATGGATTTTGTTATACCATAGGTCAAATCTCACCTAAAAATGAGTACTAAAACAATTATAAACCACATTTTTTTATTTAGTCCCTAATCGAGATTTTCCGAAGATTTTCACTTCTATAATCCATTAAATTTGTGATTTTTTCACAATTTTTAGTATAGTTTCCCCATAAGTACACCCGGCAGACCCTAACGCGCCGCATTAAGTCCCAAACTAAAGAAAATTTAAAAGCAGCATCAAATGCACAGGGCATTTGATTGCACAAGCAATTTGCTGCGCTCTAGGGGCGCAGGGCGCAGGTACTCTAGAAGAGGGTGTAAAAAACGTAGTCCGTGGTGCCAACACTGGAAAAACAAAGGTAGGACTTAATGCCTTTCTAGGGGTGTGAAATTTTAATGCCTTTGCAAAGGCATGAAATTGTCCAAAGGCATTAAAATTTAACACCTTTGGGCAGTTTTAATGCCTTTGCAGGGGTGCTAATTTTTAATGCCTTGATAAAGGCATTAAAACCCTTCTCGTCCTACCTTTGTTTTTCCAGTGAACCTGTCCCCTGACATGACAGAGGGTGTAAATACTATGGAGAACAACAGAAAAGTAAAAAAAAAAAAACGGCGAGTTTCGGTCGATTTTCGGCGCTAACAGGCGAGAAAAGGGAGAAGCTGTGCTGCCGATTGCCTACCCTCTGGTCTGCAGCGCCCAGCGTACACCAAATTTCCTAAATTTTCTGTTTTTTCGTTCGTGAATTTCCGTGATTTTTTTTTAAAAAAAAACTTTTCTGATTTTGGTGATTTTTTTTTCCTGTATCTTTTTCTGATTTTGTCTTGATTTTTTCAGATTTTTTTTTCTCTGACATTGGAGTGTTTTTTTTGCAACGTGTGCACTGTTTTTTTTATCTTTTTTGTTTTGTGTTTGAGAGGAGGACCTCTCGGTGGAACCCAGCGTATAATCCCTCCGTGGCCTGCGGTGTGTTGCGGCCCTGTCCCTGGGACGCCGCGTCCCTCGGGAGCTGGCAGCGCTCGGTAATTTTCCCCGGGAACTCCGGGTCCGGAGGTGGCCGTCGCCCGGAGGACACGCTCCCGTATCCCGGTGCCGGGCGCGCGCTGGCTGCAGCGCCCTCAACCCCAAGCCCGTCGTGTCAGAAACACGTCAAAATGCCGTGCAGCAGCAGCAACTCAGGTGCCCCCCGGCTCGGACATTTCCGCCCGTGGAATATTTTTATGTCTCCCTCCAGGTGAGTCATGTTGTCAAAAAGGACACACACGCATTGCGTTGTAGGTGTGGAAACAGCCGCCCGCCTCCGCCCGGGTCGCCGCCGGGGTCCGCGTTGTCGTCCGTCTCCGTCGCACAGCCGGACGGCAGGGCCCGGGCCGCCTCTCCCGGACGCGGCCCGGGCCCCGGCTCGGCTCGGCCTGGCCCGCCCTGGCTCGGCTGGGCGGGGGTCGGCTCGGCTCGGCCCGGGCTCCGGTATCTGATCCGTCGTTGATTGACGCCCGGTTTTGGCCGAACGTTTTGGGGTCCTGCTGCCACTGGAGTGCCTCGTGGCCGGGCCGGGCCGGGCCGGGCGCAGGGTCGAGCGGGCAGGTTGTGCAAGCCGCGCGGGGCACTCAATGTGACAACGCAGTGACACTCGTGTGACGCGGCGTGACACGCTTTATTCGGGTCGCGGGTCGACACTGGAAAAACTAATGTGACATGAGTCACATCAATTGATGTGACCAGTTTATGTCACATTTCAAAACGTTACCAAATTCTCGGTCACGTTTGGTAATGTGACATCCGGTGCCGAGTGTTATGTCTGCCTATAGTAATAACATGGAGGATGTCACATTACAAACGTTACCGAAAATATGGTAACATTACGTGATGTTACCTAAACTGGTCACATGTGCACATGTGACATATGTCACATTAGTTTTTCCAGTGTCGGATTGGACGGGAGTAAGTCAGCCGCGCGACCCGCAGAGCGTCTCCTCCCCCAGAATGCGTGCTCTGGCAATTTAAGGGTAGAACCGAGGGGTCCTCCACTTACTTAAACACTAATTATTCACGAGAAAAGTTACTGGCGAGTTCCTCGCTAACACTTTGCCAATGCCCGCAAATACTCGCCAATACTCGAGAAAAAAATTAAAAAAGAAATTCGCACGATACTCGGCAATACTCGCCAATACTCGCGAATGCCCACGAATCTCTTTGTACACCCTCCTGGAGAGTGGGGGACTCCTCCTCGGGTAGGACAATTTGCCGCTTATAAGCGGCGAACTTTTTTGCAACAGGAATAAGAGTAGAGAATAAATGTTCGCCGTTTAGAAGTGCAGAACTCAAAACTTCGTCATTGAGAAGTGCAGAACTCTCTGATTTATCTCACCTTGCATGACTGGGAGTTCTGCTGTTTGTTTCTGACGATTTATTTAGTTCTGTACTTTATAAATGATGACATTTTTGTTCTACGCTTGTGACTGGAACAAAAGTTGGTCGCTCAGTAGTGGCAAACTGTTCTTAGCTTAGATTAGCTGAGTTCCCTTTGGCATGGCAAAGTTTGGCGTCCTTAGAGAGGTGCGAAATCTTGCTTCGCTTTGTTGGCGATGCGGTTCCACTTTACGCTTTGCTAACGCAGCGCGTTAACGCCGCGCCCCGCCTCGCCCCGTGTTTTATCTGGGATCGAGAAGTCGATTGGCTCACGCTATCGATAGCGGCGCGGCGCTCCGTCGGGACGGCCTTGGGAGGTTCGAGTCGCGCCTGTCCGACCGGGCAAATATGATGGCGTGAAAAAATAAGGAGCGTGTTTACACTCAAGTTCACAGTTATTGCGCGGTATCGGTATCGCACTTTTCTAATCCCGGTATCGTTCCAGTATATTTTTATTATTTTTTCAAAATTCTCTGCTATTTTTAAAACGGCTCGGGTTACCACCCCCCATTTCTTATTACAGTAACTTTTATCTCTTTTTCTTTTTTTTTTTCACGATAACGAACGCGGGCCATCTGTTTCATGTCGTGTACACGCGGGGAAGTGCCTGGCTGCCGTCCGGAGGGAATACAATGCCAGCGATCTATCACAGTTAGCAGGTCTTCGGCGCAGCGGGAGGGCTACCGCGAAATCAGACCACTGCTGGGGGTCAGAGGGAGCGTTGGGGTCTGGCGCCATCCTGTATTTGGAGTAATGTCAAGGCGACAGACCGCCTGGGCCCTGCGCACGTGCCGCCGGGGTCAGGTCAGGAACCTACACACAATGATAGGGTTTTATCTTAAAAGTTTGAACGGGAGAGGCTCCGAATACTTAATACAATCACGGTAAAAACAATGTCTGATTTTTTGAGGAAAAAGCGAAAACTTTGAGGACCTGCCGTGGATACTTTGAGGAAAACTCCTTAGATTTGTAGGAAGTCTCCTCAAAATTTGTGGAGATTTCCCTTATTTTTTGAGGAGCCCCTTCCCCTTCCTCAAAATCTGAGGGGTTTTCCGTCAAATTACGGAAGATCCTCAAAGTTTTCCCTTTTTTCTCAAAAATCAGACATCGCTTTTACCGTGATTGTAACTCTTCGAAACCTCTCGTGCGCGTGCGCAAACTGGTGGGACGAAACCCCATCATTTATATACTCTCTCAGTCGTTGGACCAGCTCCAGTTCTGTCACAGACAGTTTTAATCGATTTTAACATTACAACTTTTTTCACAGCACAGGCACTGTAAAAAATACCTTAGGCAGTTACAGGTTGCCTGCGGTCCACATCGCTTTTTCCATTTCCGTTTATACCGTATAGGTGTGAACTGTAATTAATTAGGATACTTTCTGTATTGAGCCTCCCTCAGATGTTTGTGAAATAATGCTGAAGTGCAGATCGTACGAAAAAATTACGGTCCGGATCAGGCAACAAATTTACAGAGCGGACCGTAAGCGTTTACCGTGGGCTTTCCTAACTGTGATTCATCAGCATTTTCACCTAAACCTCACCTGAACTTGTGTAATTTTTTAACACTACACCGAGAAAAATTGTTCTTGATTTTTGTGTGGACTTAAATTTTTGAGTTCATTTGTTCTTGTTGGTAGCAAAAAATTCTTGATATTAGAAAAAATTCGTCCTTATAACAAGTATTTTGGCTAACATTTAAAACAAATGTACTCTCAAATTTAAGTCCACAGAGAAATAGGGAACAAACTTTTCGGGGTGCAGATGAATCTCCATGAATCCACCACGAACCACGACTGAATTTTCAGGAACTCCGTGTGCAGAGAGTTCGTCGAACCTCCACGAGCAGCTCATGAACTCCGTCCTTCGCGGTCCGTGTACGTATATACATTTCTCGAAACCTATGTATTTCCCCTCGGGCCTAACTAACCGCACCGCACTCCACTGCAGCGGGCTTCGCCTCCTGACAGCCTGACGCGCCTATAGGCCGACCTCTCGTCCTCGCACCGCCACAACTAGCCATGAATCACGAGTTCATTCATGGACCCGTGGCGTGGCGTGGCGTGGCGTAGCGTGGCGTGGCGTGGCGTAGCGTGGCGTAGCGTAGCGCGGCGTAGCGTAGCGCGGCGTGGCGCGGCGTGGCGCCTTGGGTTGCCCACGATGCCTGTCGGTCTCGCTATCTCTATATACGCAAAAGCCCGCAGCGCTGAGCTCGTGTGAGGTGAGGTGAGGTTATTGGGTCCAGCCGCGGCCGGACCGCTCGCTCGATAGATACGACGTTCGATTGTATCGATGCGGCGGCTGCCAAAGGCGCGCCAGAGGTAAATCCTGCCCCAGTCGGTATACACTTGAGCCCAGAACCCAAAGTGTGCAACTGCTGTACACTTGTAAGTGTGCAACTTCCAGTCTGCACGTGCAAGTGTGTAACTCCGCAGCTGTGCAACTGCAAGTGTCAAAAACTCGCCAGTTTTACACTTGTAAGTGTTTAAACTCGACAAGTTGTGCACTTGCAAGTGTTCTGCCGCGTGCAACACTTCCCTTCTTGAAGACTTGCAAATGCACAACTTTCGAGTTGAGCACTTACAAGTGTACAATTGGCAAGTTTCTAGACGATTTTGATGTATTCACTGGAATAACAATGACAGGAATCAATGCCTTTCTAGGGGCGTGAAATTTTAATGCCTTTGCAAAGGCTTGAAATTGTCCAAAGGCATTAAAATTTAACACCTTTGGGCAGTTTTACTGCCTTTGCAGGGGTGCTAATTTTTAAAATCCTTCGAGTCCTACCTTTGTTTTTCCAGTATTTTAACTTGATTGCAGCGGAATTTTACATGATTACAAATGGATTGTAAGAATTGGCATGCACATGTGCATTTTTTAAAATCCCTTTAAAAAAAGAAAAAAAAAAAAAAAAGGGTTAACTTGCGAGTTCTAAGGAATAGGATATTAACGTGGTGTCAGCTCTGGTCTTAATGAAGGAACGACAACAACACTGATTAACCAATTACGACAAGAAAGTGTTGATTTTCCTTAAAGCAGCGCGCCTCGCATACCGGTAGAGGGATAAAAAAAAAGAAAGAAAAGAAATGAGATAGACATGTCATGCTGTTCCCGCAGCGCTGCGCCTGGTACCCGCGGCGTTCTTAAAGGATATCTAATTGTGGCACGGCGGCGCCTTGAGCAGGCGTCTCGCAGGCGTGGCTGCGTCAGAGAGAGAGAGAGAGAGAGAGAGAGAGAGAGAGAGAGAGAGAGAGAGAGAGAGAGAGAGGGAGAGAGGGAGAGAGAGACTAATGTGTGTCCGGACGCGGCCCTCCCGCACTAAGTCGCTGACGGCAAGGGTACCGGGTACGGAGCGACTCGAAAGGGAACTGAGTTCGCCGATCATATCTCCTCAACAACACATCCTAGAAATAAAAATAGAAGATACGAAAACATATTTTTAGTCGACGAAGGTCCGGTCTGCAGGGAGCTTCGTCAGGAGATCCTGTTGCTGGAGATCCGTGAGCTGTGAAATGAGCATCCGCCGTTTTTTGCAGTGTATGTAAGAGGGAGCTGCTGGGGGACTAAATAACTTCATGTATGCGGTTGTTCAGCAGGAAGTATTTCTCGAGGGGCCCATGTCAGCGAGCAATGAATTAACCAATCGTCATGTCGCAAAGACAATGGTCGCGAATTGATTTACCATCGCTGGGCCTCGCTCATGTCTCCCACCCTACACTCTCTCACACGTTTGCGTCACTCCGAAATTCCTTCGTGCTTCGCCGAAAATCCCGAATCTGCCCGCGCAATATCATTTCACAAAGAGGATGGGGAGAAAAAAAAATGTCGTTCAATTATATCAGAACTATCCATCTTTTAGCTGCTATGGCATCATTAGATCGGGGCTGCTTCTGGGAGCTTGTTCTGAGGAAATATTATTGGAGGCTCTTGATCAAGACATTGAATCGAGTTTCGTATAGAAACTCTGGTGCGCGGGACGCGACCAAACGGGTTCCCGTCCTGGCGGGTCCGGGCCGGGCCGGGCCCGGGCGTCTCGCGCTGAGCACGGCCCAGTGGGTCCCCGTGGCCCCCCTCAGTTCGCTAGTGTAATGGCAAATAATGATGATGGCCATCATGGAGTGCGAATTGCTAATGGCCCGCTCCTATTCCATCCACGTGGCCGCGGTGCGTGTCCGCGAAACGAGTTGATTTGCAAAAAAAAATAAACAATGTCAACTTTCTGGTTTGACCATGGGTACATACGTACGATCTCGGGTCAAAAAGCTGCGGCTTTGGTTAATTTTTCTCCATTTTTCACGCTTTTTTTCGCTGAGAATGAGACGCATTTTCCATGCCGAAGCGACGACAGGAACTCAGGGACTTCCCCGGGTGGAGGGTCGACTGTGAAAGGGAAGCAAGAGAGAGAGAGAGGGAGGGAAGGAGGAGGGAGGGAGGAAAGTGCGAGGAACTCTGAATTTTTTGTACACCTCGTAATTCAGAAAAAATTTGAAAAATGCAGGAAAAGTAAAAAAAAAATGCAAAAAAAAATCAGTGGAATCCAGGAAAATTTAGAAAAATCTAGGACAATTCAGAAAAAAATCAGAAAAAAACACGTACAATTCAAGAAAAAATTCAAATAAATTCAAGAAAAAAAATCATATAAATTCCCGAAAATTCACCAAATTTGTTCACCAAAATTCCGAGTTGTTTCTCCCTCGGGGAAGTGCCAAGCCAAGTCGGCGTGGTGGTTGGGGCGGGGCGGGCCCGGCCCGGCAGACCTGTCCGCGCGGGGCGTTGTTGTATATCGAGGGCGGAAGCCATCTGACATCTGGGGAGCTCAGAACAAAGCGCTTCCACAAGGGGTTGGGGGGGGGGGCGTGTCCGAAATCGCGATGACGGCGCCCCGCTCGAGTGCACGTCACTGCTCCTCTCGCTCGCTCTCATCACCCTTTATTTCGCTCTCTTTTCCTTTTCTCTTTCTCTCTATCTCGCTCTCTCGTGAGACGCGTCCCCCCGGACGGTCCCATATATAGCAGTTTTATCCTCAGCGAAGCCCGCGGGACAGACCAAAGGGTCTCGGCCGCATTCAAGGCAGCAGTGCCCCTTCCTTCAGTCCCACCGTAATGGATCAGTAGTGCCCATCCACCGCAGCAGGCGACACTGTGTCGCCTAAATTTGCTCCCCCCCCCCCCTCTCTCGCTCGCTCTCGCTCTCGCTCTCTCCCACGTCTAGACAGCTCTGGGGAGAGGAAGCTCCTTCACACGCCACTGGCTTCGTCCGCTTTTATTTCCTGCCGTCGTCACATTTATGCCCTTGGCTGCCCAACCCTTCTTCTCCCCCGCCACCCCCACCTTACTCGCCCCCTCCCCCGCCCCCCCTCCCCGCCCCCCCCCCATCCCCCGCCCCCGCGGACGTTATATATATACATTCGGGTTATAAATTCTCCCCGCGAAGCAGCAGCTCGACGGTCGGGATGCAAATTGGATTACACGATTGCTCGCTCAGCCGTGGAAAACAGTGTATGGGGCTATCCAGGCCGAGGGTATAGTAGAGAGGGCCGCCTGGCCTGGGCAGCCGCGCCCTAACAAATGGAGCACATCCTCTGTTTGGTTCAAGGGCCATACCGACCGACCGGGGCGACTACCACCGCGCCGAGTATGTGTGTGTGTGTGTGTGTGTGTGTGTGTGTGAGAGAGAGAGAGAGAGAGAGAGAGAGAGAGAGAGAGAGAGAGAGAGAGAGAGAGAGAGAGAGAGAGACAGGGAGAGGGAGGGAGAGAGGGACCCATCATCACACATGCACTCCCCAACACATACACACACACACACACACACACACGTACGCACACAATTCGACATCCTGGAAGGGGTCATGCCCATACAGCGCTCACGGTACCTCATCGCGCGCATGGCACTTTTCGTTTATGGCTCATTGTTCAAAAGGCCGGCGGCGCTAGTGTTTAATTTGGTAGAGATGGGACCAGGAAGTCAACATTTTGGTCCCACTACCCTCAGCGCTACCTAGCGGCCGTTTCGCCGCTGCTTGGTTTGGTTTCGGTTTGGTTTGTTGATCAACACGATATATGTTTCTACGTCCAACTTTGCTGAACACCACTGACGCAATATTCTGAATTCTTGAAGTGACTATTAGAATGCTCTGAATTTTTGGCAGAGTGCAGATTTAAAACTTGCAAAAGCCTAATTTTAGTTTCTGCTTCTTTGTTGGTAGGTTAGGATCTTTTACAAGTGTGTGATATAAAATAACTGTCGCAGGCTTTAGAAAATATGGGTCCTGTGAGAGGTGAGAAAGTTCAGCAGGTACTGTGTGATCTGTTTTCAGCACCTGACGATCATGCACTAGCTCACTGTGTTGGTGCTGATCTCAGAATGGGTAAGGGTATTGCTGTTGATTTTAGAGTGACGTATGGAAATGTTGACTTCCTTAAGGTGCAGGGTAAAGTTCCAGGGGAAGTTGCTGTTCTGCCTGCTGACAGGTGCGGAAGAGCAGCTCCTATCTTCTATCTGGTTTCGAAGAAAATTAGTTCTGCGTATGGTCCTCATTGGAAGGACTTTTGCTCTTGTTTACAGGAGCTTCGTAGACTCTGTGAGGAAATGGGAATAAAGAAGGTGGCCATGCCCCGTATTGTCTGCTTTGATGACCACCTTTCATGGCCTAAGGTGGAAGAAGAGTTGTACAGTACCTTCCAATCCTCTACTGTCAGTGTCCTTGTGTTTTATCCACCTAACCAGGTGGTGGGTCATCGTTATCCTCTAGTCTCTCCCCCTCAACCTACTTTCATGGGTTGGCAGGTTCTAGGAGATAGTAACGTGGTTCGGTTTTGTGTGAGTTTTGGATGTTACAGTCAAAACCCTCGGGAGCTGTTTCCAAATCAGCTTGGCCTTTGCATCTCTGGTCAGCGCATGAAGAGAGTACATTTCCTCATCACATTGTCAGGAGCCCAACAACAGCTGTTGCAGGATTTTATCATAATGATTGGCACTAATGATATCATTCAAATGTCTAGGTATTCTTGCTTCTGAAAGGCTATCAAGGAAACCTTACGGGCCACATTTTTTCAGCTATGCAAGATTCTCTCCGGGAAATGTCGCAATGTACTGTTTGTCACAATTCCCCCCATTCCTGCACACCCAGAGAGTGAGGAAGATGTGTGCTGGCTCAATGCTCTTATCATCAAAGCTACTAATCTCTACACTAATTTTCAAAATAATGATACTGACTTCCAGGTTTGAGCAGTGGATGGGTCCTCCTGGAAACATCCGTCATGATGGCATTCATTTTAACCACCAGGGCTTGAGTCTGTTGCACCAGAAGTTGATTGACTTCATGACTGACACGTAAAATAGTTCATTGGTCTACTGTATCTTGTGTTCAAAGTCTTTTATCGTTTTCTGTAGAAATTGATTGTTAAATACGAAATTAGAGTATCTGGTACACCTTTTTAATAAACCTTGCACAGAACTGTTTTAACTGTGTTAACAGTAAAGAAATTATTCTCTTCAAGTTTTTCCATTTCTAATGTTTTTCTGCAATGTCTGGTGACTTCTACAGAACTACTCACATATTTATTTATTTATTTATTTATTTATTTATTTATTTATTTAGTATTCAAAGAGTGAAAGGGTGCAACCCTGTCCGGACGTAAAGTAACATTGTATGCTGCCGGCGCACTACATAGAAAAAAAAATGAGGAAATTTTTTCTTGCAATGTGATAAGATATTTGGTAGATAGATAATTGGTTATTTTGTTTTGCTTCTTTCAATAAATCTGTAATTTTATCAAAGTAAATAAGATGATTTTTGGATTTTGTTAAATGAACTTTTATTTTATTCTGATACAAATTGGTAATGTAATTATCATGGTAAATTAGAAATCATTAAAGAATTATGATACATCAAATTACCTTACTGTTACATTGCTCATCACCCATACCTCCCTACCATCCTTACCCCACAATCGTACATGCAAATTCGTATCTTAATTTTTACCTTGGATTTCACATGGGATCGATAATTATGAGTGTGAAGTCACAATACAGCCGCGCGACACAGTACTTGAGGGTTCAAGACTACACGTAAAAGATAGGAGTGTGTCAGAGGAAGACTGGGCTTGTCGGTCGCGTATGTCTAGGCAAAGGAATGTAAATTAATTTTTAATATTGACTATGAAGCGATCATCTCATTCTAGATATCAATTCCAACTACGAAAACCTGTGTAAAAAATTAAAAATCAAACCCCCACTCTAAAATCAGCACCAACACAGTGAGCTAGTGCATGATTGTCAGGTGCTGAAAACAGATCACACAGTACCTGCTGAACTTTCTCACCTCTCACAGGACCCATATTTTCTAAAGCCTGCGACAGTTATTTTGTATCACACACTTGTAAAAGATCCTAACCTACCAACAAAGAAGCAGAAACTGCCAAAAATTCAGAGCATTCTAATAGTCACTTCAAGAATTCAGAATATTGCGTCAGTGGTGTTCAGCAAAGTTGAACGTAGAAACTGGTAGAAACATATATCGTGTTGATCAACAAACCAAACCGACCAAGCAACCAAACACGATTGCTTTGATTCCACAGCCTCCTAACACCGAACATGGACACGGCAAAACGGCCGCTAGGTGCGCTGAGGGTAGTGGGACCAAAATGTTGACTTCCTGGTCCCATCTCTACCAAATTAAACACTACGGCGGCGCCCGGGTCGCACCGCCCCCTCACCACACACTGCTCTGCCGCCACGCCGCGCGCGCTTTTTAAAAATGGCGGTCGCATTGTCGTCGTGTTCCGCGCCGCGGAGCTATGTGTTCCGGATCTTTTTGTTACTCGTGTGTTGTCTTCCGTCACCTTCGTCTGTGCGCCTGGTGTAGTCAAGTCATTAAAGTTTCCCGACGAATTAAATGCAAGAAAATGTATTTTTTGATTTTCTTTATTTTTTAAAAGAATGAAGTTAACATATTCCAATGTTGATAGGAATTCGGGGTTTTTTCGGCAACGATACTTGCTGTGAAAAATATTCGTATACGGGTTACGGGAAAATTCTCCATAATACGTGTCGTAAAGTTATAACTTCCAGTTGCATTGTTACACCATGTGTCGACTTAGTCGTACAACTCTGTGTCGTGATCGCAGATTACGAGAAATGTCGTTAATTTACGATATATTTTTTTCACAGTGCTTAAACAGCATGGCGCTTGTGCCCTTAAAGGCTGCCTACGTGCGAGGCACGAATACAGTAGCGTCTCCAATGCTGACGTTTTTTTTTGTTTTGTTTGTTTTTGAAAATGAATTAAACTAATCATTTTAAATTTATATTCAGTATTCTTTTTATTCTGTGAAAACAAAGTGATCAACTCGTGTCTTACCACGACAGAGCAGCCTGCCGCACTAGAGGCGAGCTCTCCATCCGGGGCCGTCACAGTGTGTCACGCCAACACTTGTGCGTGCCACATGGATTGAGATTTCATTTTGCCCCGCGACTTATGCTCGCTCAAGCCAGCGCTCTGACGGGCCGTGCCGCCGGGCCAGCGGCTCATAAGCGCGCGCCTTCCGAAGATCGCTCTCGAGCCTCCGTCCTTGTCACGCTCATGGGGCCAAGCCGTCCCCCATCCAGGGCACCGCCATAGGTGCAACAAGGATGGAGGTACGAGAGCGATCCTTCGGAATCAGACTGCAGACCGGCAGCAGCTCCGAGCGCCGCTGTTGAGGCTGCGCTGCGCGCCGCAAAGCGATACTGTAACCTTTGCATTTATTGCCAGCCTCTTGTTGTGCGGGGGCGTAAGAGTGGTGTGGGGCCTGCGGGCGTGGCCGGGCGGGGCGGGGCGGGGCGGGGCGGGGCGGGGCGGGGCGGGGCGGGGCGGGGCGGGGCGGGGCGGGGCGGGGCCCCAACCCCGGCGCGGCGGCGGAGGGACCTTGCCGCCGACCAGGACGTCGACGTAGAAGGGGTGGTGGCGGTGGCAGGGGGTATACGCTGTGTGTGCGTGTGTGTGTGAGGGAGAGGGAGAGAGAGAGAGAGAGAGAGAGAGAGAGAGAGAGAGAGAGAGAGAGAGAGAGAGAGAGAGAGAGAGAGAGAGAGACTGTGTGTGAGTGCGCGCGCGCGCGCTTGTTGCCGGGTGCGGTGGCGGGCCGGCGCGGCGGGGCGCGGTGGGGCGCGGTGGCGGGCCGGTGAGAGGGAGGGGGCTGCCGCCGCACCCCGCCCCGCCCCGCCCCGCCCGAGCTGGCGGCCCGGCGGCGGCCGGTCGGACGGAGCAGGCGGACAGCAGCGGCAGCGGCCGCCTCGCCTCGCCTCACTGCCGTGTTGCAAGGATTGGGAATGAAAGTAGTTCAATAAGCCTTGTGCGGAAGGCGCGGGCGAGCCGAGCCGAGCCGAGCGCAGCTGAGCGCAGCAGGTCGGAGCCGCCGGAGCAGACGACGCGCGAGTGACAGCAGACGACGCCGCCGTCCCTTGGATACCTACGCGTGTGTGCACTGTGTGGCTCGCGAGGGAGCTGTGACCAGTTCTTCTGGAGAAAAGGAGAGAGAGAGAGAGAAAAAGTTGCTGGAAGTGATTATCGTGCTGGCGAGCAGTGCGTCGGGCGCCGCTATGGTGCGGCCGCCGCGCCCGAGGTAAAGACCACTATGGCGGAGGACAGACTGGTTCCCGAGCCGCCCTGGAGTGAGAGGAGCCGGAGGACCCCGACGAGCAGCTAGGAGGACGTCGACCATCATGTCGACGCGCACCGCGCCGCCGCCCGCCGCGCTGCCCGACCCGCTGGCCAGCGGCGGCCCCGGCGGCACCAGCTCCGAGATCTTCCACAACGTGAGTGTGACGGCAGTGTGACAGCGCCGAGCGCCCAAGGGTAATGGCCTCCCTTATAAAGTTAAGCTTGCACCGATTTTTCTGGTTTTATGTAATTTTCTTGGATTCTTACTGATTTTTTTTTTCTTAATTTTTTCCCGATATTTTCTTGTTTTTTTGTGATTTTTCTTGATTTTTACTTAAATTTTCTTGATTATATTAGACTTTTTCTTATTTCACTTCGTCTCGCCTCTTTGCCGCCTTTTCAAAAGATAAATTTTCTATTTACCAGACATGTGTGGGGAAACTGTCGTTGGATTTGTCGTCAAATGCAAAACACATCCTTGTAATGTGCGCAAATTATTTAAATCGCTCTTGGGACGACAGTCGAGCCCTATTGCGAGGTATACTTTTCGCTTGTATTACGCGACGAATTTCCTCGTAGTGTGTGCGTTGTGATTCCATGAATCTCAGTATAATTCATAGTATTTTCTCTCCCTGTAATCCCTTGGTTCTTATGAACGGGCGCGTGGGCGCGCCTCCCTCGACCGTAATCCCCGGAGACTTGCACGCGGGCGCGGGTCGTAGTTGGACCGGGCTGGGCAGGGACCGCGGGGCGTTCCTGTAGGGGCCGCCTCTAGTGCAGGGACCGCGGGGCGTTCCTGTAGGGGCCGCCTCTAGTGCAGGGACCGCGGGGCGTTCCTGTAGGGGCCGCCTCTAGTGCAGGGACCGCGAGGCGTTCCTGTAGGGGCCGCCTCTAGTGCAGGGACCGCGGGGCGTTCCTCTGCAGGATCTGCCTCCAGTGCAGATACCGAGAGACGTTCCTGCAGGGTCTGTGTTCCTCCAGTGCTGGGTCTGCCTCCTTCCAGTGCAGGGACCGCGAGGCGTTCCTGTTGGGGCCGCCTCCAGTGCAGGGACCGCGAGGCGTTCCTGCAGGATCTGCCTCCAGTGCAGGGACCAAGAGGCTTTTCTGCCGGCTCTGCCTTCCCCCAGTGCAGGGACTGCGAGGCGTGACTGCAGGGTTTTCCTCCAGTGCAGGGACCGCGAGGCGTTCCTGCAGGATCTGCCTCCAGTACAGGGACCGCGAGGCGTTCCTGCAGGGGCTGCCTCCAGTGCAGGGACCGCGAGGCGTTCGTGCAGGAGCCGCCTCCGGTGCAGGGAACGCGGAAATATCCGAGACTTCTGCAGAAATAAGGACGACGCGACACGAACAAAAAGATGTATATGTTCGCCCCGCAGCGTTTTGCCGCAGAGCTCTTGGCTTTTCAATGTCTTGATAATTGGCGGTTGTTGGGCAGCGGGCGGCGGGCCGGGCCGCGCTGCATCGCCCCTGATTGTTCAAGTTCACGACGCTCTGCGGGGGGAGGGGGATTCCTGATTGCAGTCCGAGCCCTTACACCGGCGGGCATTGGGCAGCATGCAGACCCGGCCCGGCCCGGCCCGGCCCGGCCGTCTGTCTGCCCTGAAAATTGGTCACTTCGAAAAAATGTCTGTCCGATGAGATGTGAGGCTGACGTCACACACACCACCGGTTTCGTCGCTTATGTTGTATGCGGGAAGCTTTACAGCTTATTTTACTGTTCGGCTTCGGACTGTTTTCTTGGGTGCGCGCCGCTCGCGGTAGTTGCTGCTGTAATTTTTCTCTTTCGTCTTGAGTATAAATTTGGTGCTACATAAGTCCCCCTTTTTTCTTCTGTTTTTCTTAAACCGTTGCTTGCAAGCGCACTCGTTTGTTCTTTGCTGTCTCCAGCTTCTCTATCATGCGGCATGCCCTACTCCCGCAGCGATATCTCGACGTTATCGAAATTACGGTACATCGAGCGAGTAATGACTCTTATTATCGTTGTGGCTCTGGGAGGGAAGGCCGTCGCGGCTCGCGGCGGGCAAGGTTGGCGCCCGACACATGACCGTCTCACTCTCTCTTAGTGAATCACTTAACCCTTTGTCTCTTTTCTCTGCTTTTCTTACGACTTTTTCTGTTTTTTTTTTTTCTGTAATTTTCTTGTGTCCGGCCACCTTGCAGTCTCTGTCTGTTCGTGAAGAAAGCTCCGTTCTTCTTTGCCGGTCCAAAATAAATATCGATGACGACACACACACACACCACAGCGATCGTTAAACCATTTACCGTGAGACGCACCGGACCGTCCGCTCTCATTTTTTTCTTTCACCACTCTGTGTGTGTGTGTGTGTGTGTGGTTTTTAGCAGGGTAATTGCAGCACAGCGGCCAAAAAATGATGCCGGTCGCTCGGGTGCAGTAATTAAAACAGCTTCAAAAACGTTTGACGAGAACTCTTTTTAAATGATTATTATTCCGACACTCTCAAAAACAACAGGAAAGGAAAAAGGAAGGAAAAATAGACGACCGGGGGGAGGGGGGGGGGAGGCTATGGCGGGCTGTTACGTTGCTCGTGTTGTTATAGGTTTTCGTCGCGCAGAGCGTCGCCCCGGGAAATCAAGGCCGGGTCAGATTTGTATTATGAAGGGGTAGTCGGGTAATGACGTGTGCTGCGTCATGATTTCATTGCGATCCATCGGCCCGTGGTCCGGGCGGGAGCGAGCCTGTCCCTGCCCTGCCCTGCCATGCCCTGCCCTGCACGGCCCGGCCCGGTCCGCCACGGGAGGCCAAATCAACGTTACGCAACTCCGATGCAGCTGTTTGTCGAGGTTAGGTCTCGCCGATCGATATTTTGCAAAAACTTTTTTCGGTGTAGTGGTTGGTTGGTTTAGCGCGTGAAGAGGGTGTTTTAGAAAAATTTAGATCTCTCATATAGGAAAGCGGCTGACGGTTTAGGTTTTCTTTTTCTATTATTTATTATAGAGGCGTTTTCGTGCCGCGGTGCGCGCCGAGTCAGCTCTTGAGTTTTATAGGTTAAGATATAGGCCTGCGCAAAGTTATTTATATATTTCTTCAGGGGCAAAAAAAAAAGTACACATATATTGTAAGGGCATGCAGCAGACCTTGTTTAGCTTGCAGTACCGCAGCGTACCCGCGGCAGAATTGGGTTAGGTTGGTATTATGTGAGCGATAAAGACAGGCGGGCAGTGCTTGGCACCGGGGCGGGTACCCCCCGCAGCACCGCGCGGTGTGCGTATGATGGTGAGAGAGAGAGAGAGAGAGAGAGAGAGAGAGAGAGAGAGAGAGAGAGAGAGAGAGAGAGAGAGAGAGAGAGAGAGAGAGAGAGACCATTGTGCGGCCACATGGGGAAAGACATTTTCTCTGCACCCCTACAGGACCCTCGTTACGCCGCCCGACTTGTACAATATGTGAAACATTTTCTCGTCAAAGGTTTGTCTCGTAGAGGCCTAAGAGAAATCGATTTGCTCTCACACTCCAAAAAAGAAAAGAAGAAAAAATTTCTGTAAGAGCGATTTTGATAAAACTTCGAAATTGCAATTAGAATATACAATTCTATAACTGCTGTAAATTTTATCAAAATCCCTTGGGCCAGATTTTTCTGTCCCATAGGGGTAATGTAAAACAACTGACTAACGTTTCGACTGATTTTAAAAGGCAACTTCGTTGCTTAAAAAAACAGAACAAACACGAAATGAACTAATCCACTCAAAAGACCTTCGAGCTGATCGCTCGCGTTTTTGGACGGCGCGGATACAAAATCGATTGTCATAGCAACGGCATGCCTTTCATGGAGCGCGCGCGTGAGCCGGACGACTGTTATTAGTAATTGGAGGTGCTTGCCTGCCTCTACCAACTAGGAAGACATGCGTCTCAGCAGGACTCGAGCCCGGGGCAGCCCAGCGGGGAGCGCTTGTGGATGTGGAGCAGGACCGCTGCTCCGGCTGCTCCGCTCGCGACGTTTGGCAGCGGGCCCGGCCGGGGCCGGCAGTTCTACACGCGCCGCCCGGACAATAATTAACAGAATTTTTGGCGGTGTGCCAGTCATGAGACACGCGCTGCTGCGGCAGGCAGCGCCCGGGAATGAGATCGGCCCGGCCCGATGGGAACGGGAGAACGACGCTGGATATTGACGAACAATTTCGAATTTTTCATAATTTTTTAGTGATTTGTATAATATTTTTACCATGTGTTATTCTTCTTTTCTTTCTTTCTTTCTTTCTTTCTTTCTTTCTTTCTTTCTTTCTTTCTTTCTTTATTCTTTTTTTTTCTTTTTTTGACTTTTATTTTGTCTTTGCTTCTTTTTTTTTTCTTCTGAAAGACGAGGTGCTGAAAACTGCATAGTCTTCCTTTCTTCCGCTCGCGGACCGAGGTTAATTAATCTGCGGGCGGAAGAATTCCCCCTGCCCCCCAAATTTAAAGAAAAAACTAACTAACACTGAGCTAGTAAAACGGCCGTGTCAAAGTGAACCACGGTTATCCTGGCGCTCGCTATAAGAATGTTGTGATGATGGCGATGGTACGTGTGATCGTCAAAACGTTGATTTGAATAGTATATGCGCACGGCGTTGACGCCTGAGGGGAAGCGCGCGGCGCGGACGCAAATTGAAAATTTTCCGCCTGAGCGTACTCGTCTGGCACTCGAGGATTGGTGCAAAAGCCATTATAAAAGACGCTTTTCGACAAGATCATTAAAAATTGGGGTTTGAGACCCGCAAGAGAGAAATCTAGTCGGCTTTTTATTATCAATCACTAGCAGGCTCGGTCGCGGCCGCGCTGCCGTCGGCTCCAGGAACAACTTTTTTTTGTCAACACGACGTGATTTATCTCATGTATTTTTCCCCCTTTTTTTTTTAATTTGCAATATCTGTCGCTCCCCGCGCGCGGCGCGTCAGTAATAGAGTAATCATTTTCCCTTCTTTGGAACCGATCGCTGGCTCAGGCCCACCGCTCAAGTAGTACACTGCTAGCAGTTGTGTGGTTACCGCTGGTAAAACAAACGTGAAGTTTTTATACATTGTGGTGTTTAGTTTGCACTTCTATGCACGATATGGTGTATAGTAGGAACTATGCATCGTAACGTAAATGTATAGATGTTAAAAAGTTCGTGATGAGTCAAAGTATGCATTTGGAAGAGGCTTCGCGTGTCAAAGCATAGGGATACGATGCAAACCCAAATGTATATAGTCAGCTATACACTTGCACTTTGTAGGCGGATCCGATTTTTTTTTCTATTTATTAAATTGTAAGGTGATACTTTGTCGCATAGGTTTGAGAAAATAATATCCGGCATCAGTGTCTGCGCGCTCGCGCCTCGGCTCGGCTCGCGCCTGCCCAGCCCGGCCGGCACAGGACATTGAGGGCACTTGCTCTCTGTTGCATAACTCTCGGCCGGCCTGCTCCCGCCCGCCGCCCCGCGCCGCCCCGCCCCGCCCCGCTGTCCCAAGCGAGCGTTCCGATTTGGACCCGCCAGCAAGGAGAGGTATGGGGGGGGGGGGGGCGGGGGCGGGAGGGGGTTCCCCCTCACGCCTTTGCTTTGGGCCGTGCTGAGCTGGGCCGGGGACCTTAATGCAGGGCAGGGTCAAAGGCGCCATACTGGTGCTCGTGTGTATGTGTATGGCGCAACATTCCGGTTTTAATAATTCCACACCTTTCTGTCAACTTGTCGTTTCCGAAATTCCTACCAAGTTTCTTGACTTAATCTCTTTTCGAAACTATACCTGCACTCTAAAACCAGTGTACGGTGAATTTCACAACAAGGTTTTGGGAACCCTGCGCAGCACTGCTCTGTGCTCTGAAGTCCCGCAGCTCGCGTTGTTGAAATTTATCGTAAGCTTGTATTACAGTGTGATTTAAAAAAAATGACGTCTTTAAAATTGTGGGCGACAACCTTTTGAAGAGAACACCCGCATCGCGAATAAAGTTACATGTTAGAAGATTTGGGAGTGTTTGTTATGCTTGCCTCAAATGTAATCATAAAATTCTTGTGCATAATCGTGACATTGCAGACGACAGAGCTTTTGACTAGTTCATAATAATTATTGGCTTCACCGAGGCGTGTGTGGGAGCCACATATGTTGCGCTATCGGCCGTGCAAATCAAATCGTCTCGTGTTGATCCGGTTCGTGCAAAAATATATATCCCCCCCCCACCCTTTTGTATTGTAACGCTGACTTAAAAAAAAAAATATTTGTTCGCTCAAAATTCGATCTGTACGTCTGTTCAATTTTGTTGGTATGTTTTTGAGGGTAGGCGAGGCAGAGGAACTGCCGTATTCACAAACTTATCAGGACACGTATGCGTTCATCAGGTGACCCCGACCGCGGAGTCGCTGCACACTCCGTTGCATTACATCGTCTGTAACCTCAACAAACTCTGTGAAAAATATCTTTGTAAATTCGCAAAATGTTTTGTGGATTGCAACTTAATGTTGTAAATTAACGACAACCTACACTGTGAGAAAAACCGTACCTCATACAACTAAACAGCGGTTTTGAATTAACGGTTTACGGTTTTCGTTGCCGTACATCACTAATTTTCCCTATACCGGGTACGATTTTAGTACAAATATTTTATTGTACTTCGAAATAACGGTAAAAAAAATTGTAGTTAAATTGTAGTTTTTTCTCACAGTGTACTCTCGCTCGTGATTCAATTCGGTAGGAAGTGCTTGTAACTATACTATTTGACAACTTCACTTCGTCGAAATTTTCCCTCAAGCCTTCAACAATTTTTCACGGTGAAATGCGCGCAGCCAGCCAGACGCAGACAAACAGAAAGAAAGAAATAACTGGCGAGCGGAGTATGGTGGTGGTGGTGTGTGTGTGTGTGTGTTGAGGGGGGGGTGGGTTGCTTGTCCCTCCCCCTGCGCGGGAGGGAAGGAGACATTAGTCTCTGAACCTGGGCGCGAAAAATAAAAGAGCAGCGGCAGCAGGCTAAAACAAAAGCAAGCAAGAAAATGAAAATAAGAGGTTGGATAAGGGAAGAGAAGGGTCTGGGGTCAGGAGGACGGGTGCAGAATGGCTGGAGTACGAGCCGGTGTGGTGTGTGTGGCTAGTAGAGGCGGGGGATTGGGGGAGGGGGGGGGGGGGAAGCTTACTGACTCGTACCTCTGAGCCATCAGATATGAAAAGGGTAGCTGATGGGGAGGGACGAAAGCCTCGCTCATGATTCAGGAAACCAGCCGCACTGGGGCGTCTTCTTTGATAGACGCGTAAACGAATGACTCCCATGTTGAGTAAAGTTAAGGTGTGCAAAAGTTGCAACTCTACGATGCCATCACTGGTAAAACAAATGTAGAATATTGCACACCAATTGGCGTGCTTTTCAAATGTGCAAACTTTGCACACTTCCTGGTGTCGAGCAAAACTAAACATCACGAAGTGTGCAAACTTTGCACACTTGTCAAACGTCTAAACTTTGCACACCACGTAGTGTGCAACATTTCGACACTTGGTATACCTTTTGCTATCCTATGATTAAGAATTTTCCACAACCAAGTGTGCAAACTTTGCACACTTGCCAAACGTCGAAAATTTGCACACCACGAAGTGTGCAATATGTTTCAACACCATGAAATGCGCAAAGTGCCAGGAAGCACGCTTTAAGTGTTGCACATTTGTTTTACCAGTGATTTGTCAGTACTACTCATCCGCGAGCTCTTTGTCTGCTGCAGTCGAGGGGGAAACAACTCTGAATTTTGGTGTACAGATTTTGTGAACCGCCCTGAATTTTTGTGGATTTTTAGAGAACTATTGTGAATTTTCACTTGAATTTTACCTAAATTTCTGTGAAATTTTGTGAATTTTTCTAAATTTTTCTGAGTTTTTCTGAGTATTTTTTTTTTAATTTTCCTACATTACGAGGTGTATAAAAACTTTTGGAGTTGTTTTCCCCTCGGCTGCAGTCTATTATAATTTGCAGAGTCCTTATTCAAATCTGGAGCGACGGGTCATTCATCAAGCTGCCTTCGCGCTGGGCGCCTCGGACCCGATGAATGGGCACCTCCGCCGCGGGCAGATGCTACCCGACAAAAAACTATATACGTAGTCGGGCAAAAACTAACAGTGGCGCGCGCGCGGTAGTAAAAACGAGAAAGACAGCTGGCCGAGCGGTGTGTGTGTGTGTGTGTGTGTGTGTGTGTGTGTGTGTGTGTGTGTGTGTGTGTGTGTGTCTGTGTACAAGTGTGAGTCACTGCACGGGGTCTTCCCCCATGCGCCTCTCTCCGCGCGCCTCCCCTGCTATTACGGAGGGAAACATCCTGCGTGTGAAACAAATCAATGATTACCTGGGGGAAAAGGGGGGGAGGGGAGAGACAATGTGGAGGTAAGGGGGGGGGGGGGAGAGGCGCCGTTTAGCACCACTTACCTGCGCCCATAATGAAATGGGATCAGACTGGTTGACTGGTGTGGTCTGGTCACGGCCCACGTGCGAGCGGATAGGGTCGGGGGTGGGGTGGGGTGGGGTGGGGTGGGGTGGGGTGGGGTGGGGTGGGGTGGGGTGGGGTGGGGTGGGATACCCCGGGGCTGGTCGCGCAGGGGTCAACTCAGGCGCCACCGGAGGGAAACATATCCCATCGTCGAAAGTCATGCTTCCTATATAGATTTGTTTTAAAATTTATGTTTGTCATCCAAACTTTAAATATTAATTATAAACATAAGAGAAAAAGGCACTGTGAATCATTTAATCATTTAATGTGAAAACTGTTAGTGACAGTTTTTTTTTCATGAAATGGAATGTGACGTCACAGTAATTGAATAACGGAGTGTGCGTGTATTACTTTTTGAATTTTTCTTTACATTTAAAATTTATATTTAAAAAAAAAATGCGTTGGGAAATATTGGCCTACGAATTTTGCAAGCGTGCAGCTATCGTAGCGTCCAGTGGGTGAAGTTGGGCCCTAAATTAGAGCCCCCTGCCCCTGCTGCCCGGGGTGGGGCGGGGCGGGGCGGGGCGGGGTGGCCCAGCGGTGGTGGCTTCTTAACGGACAGGGGTCACGCAGGAGGAGCCGCGAGCCGCCGCTGCGCTGGCTGGCCTTACACTCTCTGCGATTGAAATGCGGGAGGAATGGTGTTATTCTGTCTTATTTAAAAAAAAAAGAAGAGTAATGTTTGAATACGCGGTGCGTTCCGCTCCGGTTTCGCGATTCTGGCGGGGCGTCTTGCAAATTTGTGTTGAGGGGGGAAGGGGTGCAGAGAGTGGCTGGGGACACCAGTGGCAGTGTGCGGGCGCAAGTCCCCCCCCTCCCCCCCCCCTCTCTCTCTCTCTCTCTCTCTCTCTCTCTCTCTCTCTCTCTCTCTCTCTCTCTCTCTCTCTCACCCTTTCTTTTTCTTTTCCTCTCTCTCTCTCTTTCCATATTTCCTTCCCTTTCCTCTTTCTCACTTTCCGCAGCTTACAACCCCTTTTTTCAGAGTAATTACGCTGCTTGGGGATTAATTACACTCCGCACGCAAACTTGCGGTGGCTGAAATGCCCCTCTCTACTCATCGCTGAACAGTTCGCGCCGGCAGCAGGGATAGTGCGCGCGCGAGAGAGAGGGAGATGGAGAGGGAGGGAGGGAGGGAGAGAGAGAGAGAGAGAGAGGCCCCCCACGGACTCACTGCTGCCCCTGCCTGGCGGTGACCTTCCGCTGGCACAGCCCGGCCTGACCCACCCCACCCCAACCTACCCCACCCCACCTCACCCCACCCCACCCCACCCCACCCCACCCCGCCCCGCCCCGCCCCACTCATGCAGGAAGCGGCAGCAGCAGCAGCAACGGCGGCAGCCGAGTCAGCGATCATTATCGATAGGTATCGATACGTCAATCAGCGAACGGTCAGCAGCAGTGCATGGTGTTATTGATTATTAATTATTAGTTTTAGCAGACGTGCCGGCTCGACCGCGGGCCGGGGCCGAGGCCCCTGACGAAAAAGGGGCTGACGGCCGACTGTCCGTTAAGTGCAAAGCGAGAGAGAGAGAGAGAGAGAGAGAGAGAGAGAGAGAGAGAGAGAGAGAGAGAGAGAGAGAGAGAGTGGGGGGGGGGAGAGGGAGAGGCGGAGAGACGGGCTTTTTCCTTCTCTCTCGCACTGATGGTTGACCTCTCGTGGCGCGCTGTATAGCTGAGCTAGGAGGCGTCACTCTGCACGCGTAGATGCCGCAGGGTGGCGACGTGTAGCGGTGGATCCCCCAGGTAGCGCGCGCGCGTGTGTGTGTGTGTGTGTGTGTGTGTGTGTGTGTGTATGTGTGTGTGTTTGGGGGGGGAGGGGGTGTAAACACTGGCGCGTGCGAGTGATATGGCCAGCGCACGCACCCGCCCCGCCACGCCCCGCCACGCCCCGCCACGCCCCGCCACGCCCCGCCACGTGGCAGCTGTCGGCAGCGGGATGTGCGCTCATTAACGTTTTGAACCCTCGCTGGCAGCGAGCTGGCAAAGACGGAGAAGCGAAGGGAGCTTTCTACGTGTTTTAGGTCACCGCGTATATAAAAACATGTCTTGCTTTTAAAGTCATCTTCTTTTTCCTAAATACACACGTTAAGAACAAACGAGGGGTCTTCCACATTGAAAAAACGCGTACAAGGATTATAATCAGTCACGATTGGCTATGGCGATTATCAATGATTATTTGAGTTTATCTCTAACATATTTACTGATTATTGTCCAGTAACCAATCAAATTTTGGTCAAATTTGATAATATTTCTCCATATTTGTCAAAATTTGTCAATATTTTGAAATTTTACCTGATTATGATTATGTGATTATCAATAATAATCATCTAGAGGGGTGTACGAGGATTGTGAAAGTAATAGACAATTGGATCAAACTATCTTAAGGTACTGCTGAATTATCTTATTAATATCTCATTTAAAATGTAGTAAAGTCGAGGCAGCCCGTTTTTATTACTTACTTCGACGTCTGAGGAACCTGTGCGGGGCGCAGGGATCAGGTATTGATTCCCCAAAGTGGCTCTGGCATGTGTGTGCGGGGGCCGGCGGGCCGGCGGCGGTGCGGTGTAGGGTGTCACCGTGTGAACTCCCTCCCCCCCTCCTCCCAGCCCTGTCCCCCGGACCATCAACGCATCAGAACGAAAGAAAAACTTCAAACACTATACATCAAAAAATAAATTAAAATAATAATAATAATAATAATAATAATAATAATAATAATAATAATAATAACAACAACAACAACCCGTGTGCGCGTCTCTTGTTTCCACGCACGCCTGTCTGACTTACCTACACGATGGTCATCGTTGAGACCCGAAAAATAATTATCAAAATGCGTGGTCGATAATTATTCGGACCTCTGTATGTGTTTCGTGCTCGCGCGCAACATATGGCGCTCCGCGTCGACTCCAGCTGATGTGGCGCTGGTGATAAGGATCATGACATTCATCTCTCTCTCTCTCTCTCTCTCTCTCTCTCTCTCTCTCTCTCTCTCTCTCTCTCTCTCTCTCTCTCTCTCTCTCTCTCTCTCCCGCTCTCATCTCAATAAGTCACATAAGAGATAACTAACACACATCTGCGCGCCTCCTACCCGTCTCATTGTGGGCCTAACATATTGTTCAATAATCTTAAGGTATTACCGCAAGACTCTCTTACTAGGCTTGTATTTACTTCAATTTCTTGGATCATACTTACGTTTTCCTCCACTTTCGTTTTACCGGTCTGAAATTTTCTTAACAGTTTTAAGAATTTTTTTCCTTGAACACGTCTGAGTTTTCTGGAATTTTTAGGATACTTTCTTTTTTCCAATGCGCAGTGCATTTGTTAACCCCTTTTCTGGATTGAACTTTTCGCTCTAAATAACCCTTGGACTGGTTTGATTTTTTTGTGGTATTTACCTGTTTTTTTTTCCCCTGAAATATATGTAAAATAATTTTGGAACGTTTCTGAATTTTTTTCTGGTATTTTTCTGAAGTTTTCTTGAATTTTTTCGTTGCGCGGTACCTGCGTGTGTTTGTGTGCTCTGGTAAATGTATAGTTCTATGCATCACCTGATGATGAATAGCTCCCAATGTAGTACTGATACGAGTACTGATACACTATGCCATACATAGTTCTAACTGCACATTAGCTGATGTATAGTTTTTAGACATTTCGCAAGTGTATAGCTGACTGAACATTTGGCTTAGCATCGTATTCATTTTCCTTGGCATGTGAAGCCTCATCCAAATGCATACTTCTATTCATCACGAAATGTTTAACATCCATACATTTACGTAATGCACAATGTGAAAATTCAAATTAGTTTGTGAAGGTGTCACATCAAATGTGCTGTGAATTTTCACATTATTTTTAACAGTGCAGATGTTAGGCGTGTTGTCATGTATATAGTTCCTACTATGCACCAAATCGTGCATATAAGTGCAAAGTAAACACCATGATGTATTAAAAAAGAAAGCTTATACATTTGTTTCACCAGTGTGGATTTGCCGAGTGGTGCCTCACTCTTGAAATAGGCAGAAATAGGTGTAACACTGATTGACTGATTGGAAGGTTGTATTGTGATTGGAAGGAAAATCGTACTAAACCTTGAAGAAAGCTACAACATTTTTGGCACCAATTTGACATTTTGCAAATATTAAGGTGCTTAAATTACATTTTTTGCCGAAAAATTATGAGACTGCATAGTGATGGGAAAAAATGATTGGAACGAAGGCGGTGCATACTGATTGGAGAATAAGGTGCGAGGTACGCCTTGGGATTTGCTCAGCCGTTACTGGACGGGGGGACGGCCCTGTTCGTGACGTGACCGCGGTAACGTTCGGCGCTGCACACATCCTTGGCCGTGTCGGCCTGAGCCGCTGCGCCAGGGGCGACCCAGGGGCGGCAGGGGCCCTGCCCGGCCCGAGCCGATCAGCGCGCCGCAGCGCGCCGCACTCCAGTGTTAGTTCGACTCGCTCAAGGCGACCAACAAATTCCAGTTGATAATGGATCGAGCACGCACGCACGCACGCACGGCCAGGACAGGCCAGGCCAGGCCGGGCCGCGCCGTGCCTTGCTGGCGTGGGTGGCAGCGTGAGGGAAGGACAGGAGACCCCAGCGGCGTTCTAGCTCCCCCCCCCCTTCTCTCTCTCTCTCTCTCTCTCTCTCTCTCTCTCTCTCTCTCTCTCTCTCTCTCTGTGTGTGTGTGTGTGTCTGCCTCTCTCTCTCTCTCTCTCTCTCTCTCTCTCTCTCTCTCTCTCTCTCTCTCTCTCTCTCTCTCTCTCTGTGTGTGTGTGTCTGCCTCTCTCTCTCTCTCTCTCTCTCTCTCTCTGTCTCTGTCTCTCTCTCTGTCTGTCTCTATCTCTCTCTATCCGTCTCTCTCTTTCTGTCTCTATCCGTCTCTCTCTCTCTCTCTCTCTCTCTCTCTCTCTCTCTCTCTCTCTCTCTCTCTCTCTCTCTCTCTCTCTCTCTCTCTCTCTCTCTCTCTCTCTCAGTCGCGAGAGGTGGCCGCGTAGGTGGGAGTGAGTGAGAGGGTAAAAATGGTTCGTTGGTCGTTTCGAGCTACGACGGGGTTTTCGAACCCATTCCTTCACACCGGTCTGCGGGATGGAAATGCAAATGGAGAGAGGAATGTTTCTCTCGAGGACCGGCTCTGCTGTTCTCAATGAGCGCCCGGCCCGGAGCCGAGTATTGGCGGCCGTTCGCGCTGCACGGCCGTTGAAAAGCGTCAATTCCGTACCATAAAGCTTGACAAGTGAAACAATTATACGCAGCGTGGACTTTGCACGAATACTGTTTTGCTGATTTATGTTTTAAGGAGCAAGGAAAACTTAGAGGTACTTCCGTGAAGTCCTAGTCTTTTGCTTCCGTAATTTGAGGAAAATTAACTCTTTAGAGTGTGAAGGAGGAAGTCCTCTTAAAAACTGTGGGGGCTTCCCTTAATATTTGAGAAAATATCTTCTAAATCTGAAATAGTTTTTTTTTAAAAAAAAAAAAAAAAATTGAAAAGGGGAGTTTGTAAAAGATTTTGTTCCCCTCAGAAAGTAAATAAAGAATCAGCCATTGTGTCCACCAAGCGGTGTGTCCGCCTTGCCAAATTGTGTTTCTCTGCTGCGGCACGCTCTATGTCAGAGGCTGCGTGTGAAAAATGGCTGGAACCCCCCCCCTCCCCCCCCCCTCCACCTCTTCCAATGCGCGTGGGAGAGACGGAAACGTGTTGATCACATCAGCACGCGAATGATTTTGGTCCAGGTGTCCCCGCTGTGCAGCCTCCACGCCGACCCCCCACTACGCTCCAGATAATTTCGTCATACAGAGCCGGCTTTCGGTCTGGGTCGCGAGCGTGGAGAGAGAGAGAGAGAAGGAGAGAGACACGCGGATGGACTTCTTGCAACAGTAGGAGGGGAGGGAGGCTTCACTGAAGTACCTCTCTAGGCTGCTGATCCTTAAAACAGCACTTTGCATCAATATACCTGTAACATGTTTTTAACATGAAACTTTTGAGCGTGATGGGTGTATGACATTGCTTTTGTGACAACGACTCGAACAAGGACGCTGTGTTGTTCAACTTACATTCACGGACCTCATGGATTTTGTAAGATAATCATAGTTTTATGCTCGTCTCAAGTCAGACAGTTTTGCGGCACTTTGCGCATAAATTCGTGGGCGATCGAAAACGAGAGGAATTATATGTGGAGAGGAAATGAGCGGTGTGGTTAGTTGCGGCGCCGCCGGCGTCCTGCCTCGCGGGTACCTCACGCGCACCTCTTGGGTACTCGGCGCGCCTTTTAATAATTCCGTTAACGACTTCCATATCGACTACAAAACAATCTCTCCTCGATAATCAGCCGGCGGAGGCGGCCGACTCGCCCTACGGCAAGGCCGGCGCCGGTCGTCACGACACAAGGTTAAGAGCGATACGCACATTTTTTTAATTTCGATTCTGCCAAACTTTTGTCGAGATAAGCCTCCTCCGACATGGCTGCGCGCGCGCGCGGCCGCCGGCGAGCGGGGCACTATGATGCGATCAGACGAGCACCGGAAAGTGGGGAAAGGAAAAGGAGGGGAGGGGGGGGGGTGGGGTGCGGGTGCGGCTTAGTGTAGGACTTGGCAGGATAGGGCCTCGTACAAGCGGCTGTCCTGAGGGGGGCTGCACTATAAAGCAAGTGCTCACCGATTTTTCAGCGTGTTTTCGTGATTTTCCTTGATATTTTTTTTTATGTAACAATATTGTTTTCGTCTTTTCCTTTTTTTCTTTATTTAGAATTTTTTTTTCTGATTTTCTTTGTAGAACTGATTTTTCCCCCCTTATGCGGGGGTACAATGGTTGTTTTAAGTGCAGCGCCTCTCGAGCTGTCCCCTGTCAGTCCGGCGCCGCCGCGGCCTGAACGGAACAGATACACTCCCTCCTCCTTAAACTGCTCCATTGACTGCGCCTTGGACACGTGGAGGAGGAGAGTAAAACTCACTTACGCCTCGTGACAGGGCAGCGCGGTGAGTGATCGCGTCGGAGATAGGCGCGCAGCCGCTCGGTACGGAACGGGCCGAGCAGAGCAGAGCAGAGCGCGGCGGACGAGTTTGTTGCGTAAAGTGAATACAGTTTTGACGCGTTCGGCTGAACAGCGCAACTGGTTCCCCAGTAAACCAAACCGCGCGCGCCCGGCCTGAGCCTGACGCAACCCGCGCCTCTACCCGCCGCCCGCCCCTCACACCGAGGGTGAAATGAAATAACAACTCTGAAATTTTTGCACACCTCGGAATTCAAAGATTCAGAGAAATTCTGAAAAGAATCAGGAAAATTTAAAAAAAAATCAGAAAAATTCGGGAAATTTTACAAATATTCACAAAAATTTTGCTAAATAATTCAAGCGAAAATTCCCGAAAATTTACAAAATTTGTACACCAAAATTCAGAGTTGTTTCCCACTCGTGTTTAAACATATAACGAATATTCTTTGGGGCTGAACACACCCTATCGCAAAAGAATAAGGCTCCCTGATTCGCAAGGGTTACGGGAAAAAATTTCCATGATAAATTTCGTTAAGTTACAGCTTCCAGTAGTATTGTTACGATAATTTCTTTTACACCTTGTTTCGACTTAGTTTTCTTCGGCGAGAAAGGATTTGATGTCGTTAATATACGAGTGCTTTCGTAAATTTACAACTCTGTGTCGTAACCAAATATCAAGAAAATACTAAAATGCAAACCTTTTTTTTTTTTTTTTTTGGTGATTTCGATGCTTGCGCCGGGGTTAAAGCAAAATTCACTAAAAGTCCGAAAGATTCAAACTAAATTCAAAACCTCTAAAAAAAAAAGCTAAGAAACTTTCAAAAACTCACAAAAGAAAAAGAAATGTCGAAAAGTTCAACAAAGTGTGAAAAGAATTTACAAAATTTGGTAAAGTTAAGGAAAATTTGAACGAAATTTGTACCCCAAAATCCAGTGGTATTTCTCTTTTTCGCCTCGACGCCGTAGATAAAGTGCGTGTGTGGTTTTACGAGGGGGACACGCGAGAGGGAGAAATGATAATTTCTCGCGTGTTGTGGGGAGGCGAGGCGGCAGAGGCGACGGCCTGGTCAGTACATCACGCTAATAACCTGCAATCAGTGTCGCGAGTCTGCCCACACACACGCACTCTTACTTTTTTTTTCCTTTCTATTTTTTGTTTTAAGTCCTAGGTCAATATAATAATTTATAAGTGAGAGGAAAATGAGGGTAAAGAGATGCACTGGAAAACGCGCAGTAATTGTTTGATTATGGAGAAGATCCGCCCCTCTTTGCCTCTCTCTCTCTCTCTCTCTCTCTCTCTCTCTCTCTCTCTCTCTCTCTCTCTCTCTCTCTCTCTCTCTCTCTCCGACTTGCCCTCTTCACGCCTCGTGGTGGCGCCCACATCGACGAGGTGAGATTCTTTATTGATTTCATCGCTCACTATTTATCATTAAGGCGTTCGCAGCAGCTGTTCTCGATCGGTGTTGCCGCACTTCTGGCTTCAAGCACGAGCTCTGTGCGCTCTACTCTGCTCGCAACTGATTCAACACATTCATTCATGTAGCGAATTCCTCACACCTTTGATAAGACAACAGTTTCAGTCGACGCAGTCTCCTCTCAACCCACGGTCCTGATCCCACCGCACCGCACTATGGTTGCTGGAAACACAGTAAAACCAGTAGCCTCCCTCTGAAGAGCGCAAATTCATGGCCCTATTTTAATGCCAGTTTTTGTCGCTCTTCTAGCAGGAGGCCGATTTTTTTGCACTGAAAGTGGTCCAAATTTGCGGACTGCCTGAGAAAAAGTCCAAAGTTTTTGAATTAAAAATGATCATATTTATTTATTTATTTAAACAATAATAGCGGCCACATCCTTTATAGAGTGAACCTTTCATTTGTCTAGGTATGAAAGTTCTCTCCAGAGCTCTGGGCACCTCTCTATATGATAATGACGATCCCTTAGGGACACCACCGCTGGGGTTGTCCTCCGATTGTTTGACCCGCGGGGGTGCGCGAGCAGCAAGAGGTGCTATGGCTCTCGCGGCTGCTTTACCCCGCGCGCGGCGTGCCTTTGTCTGTTTTCTCCCAAGGACGTTTGAAATGGAGGCGATGGCTGCTAGGCGCGCAGCACGGCCCGGCCCGCTCAGCACCTGTGAAGGTGACCCCGCCCCGCCCCGCCCCGGGCCGCGCATATACGCAGATTACGTCGTGTGGGAGCGCCCGCGCGAGCGCTATTTCATCGTCTGCTCGCGTCGCGGGTTCAAATCGCATGCCGCAGGCATTTTGACTGGTCCTTTTTTTTTCCCGCTCGGCGCAAACCCTCGTCCTGCCTTGTCCTTTTCCCCCCGCTGCCCCGCCCCGCCCTGCCCTGCCCTGCATCTCCCCGTCGTACTCCTGCCCTTCCCTACCCCGCCCCGCCCTTCCCTGCCCTACCCTGCTCCGGCCGGCCGCCTCGTACCGAGACCAGCCCAGGTCTCTTCCCTTATTTGGTGCTTCTGGCCAGGCCGAGCCTGGCCGAGCCTGGCCGAGCCTGGCCGGGCCCGCGCAACGGTGGGTGGCTCAAGCAGAAGACGGCTGCCTGCGGCTGACATGACAGCGAATCGTCTATTTACAGGGTTATCACAAGTCTGGAAAACCTAGTAAGATATGGAGGGTCATGGAAATTGCAGAGACTGCCATGGAAAAATTCGGTTGAAGGGGTACTTCTTGTATAAAAGATATTTCAGACGCTTCACCGACAATTTTGAAGTGTAAATTCGTCGATTATTTTTAAAAATTGCATTCGTAAAAGTCATGGAAATTTCAAAAATTTGGTCTGGAAAGTCATGGAAAACGCCAGGAGCCAAAATGTGGGAACCCTGAAACTACTGTTTCTCCCTGTTTCTCTCGCTGTGTCTTTTTCTTGAATCGTTCCAATCCTAGCCCATTTCATTTAAAACATGTGTAACTTTTTGAAGTGGAATTATGGTCAATTGTTGACGAGCAGTTATTGGGAAACGGTTTTATGGATCCCAGAGAAGAGAAATATAAATTTCAGGGCCACCTCGGTAGGGGACGATCATTTTATATTGAGTGGGTACTTGCACTATTCTTTATATCGCCGCAAAATAAACAAAGCAATGGAAACGCTGTGTACGAGAGAGAGAGGGAGCGAGAGAGAGAGAGAGAGAGAGAGAGAGAGAGAGAGAGAGAGAGCTTTGTCCAAGGTCTGTCATATAAGTATCCGTAAGGTGGTCCAGGTCCCTTTTATCGTTCTCCTACACAGGCCGTGCACGCGGCGGCGAGGCGGGCAGACGGGACGTTTGACTTGAAATTAAAATGGCCAAAGGTAAACCCGTGTGATGACCGGCGTAGCAGCCCGGAGGTCGTATCGCTATACACTGGAATCAAGAAGAGAGGTTGAAAAGTCTCTGATGCTGGAAAAGCTGCTAGTGAAGCAGTATTTTTGTTTGATGTGTGTCCATAATATGCGTGATGAGGAAGAAATTTCCCGATGTAGTAGCAGGAGCAGGTCTCTTACCGGTCAGGGAAGTCAAAGTCAGGAAGAAGGGAAAAAAGGGTCTGGAAGCCATGAAAAAGTCAGGGAAATTTTATTTGGGTCAGAAAAAAAAATGAAGGTGAGAGCAAATACTGTCGTCCATAGTTCCGAAGCCTCGGCAGATATTCTCCGCGTCACGCTGCTGCTACTGTTGTTTACTCAAATAAAAGTATACTTTATTTTGTTAATAATTGTAATGTTATTTTTGCGTCCTATTTTTCCTATATGTTATGTTCAATGGACCTCTCCTAACTAGTGAAAAGTCAGGGAAAATTGCGATTTTTAGGTCTGGAAGTCATCAGGGGAAAATGGGAATTGATTTCCTGTATGAACCCTGAGTAGAAAGCGCGAGTAAAGTGGAAAAAAATGAAGAAAATTTATACATTTCAAATATTTTTATGGACTTTTGAACTGTAAGACGCCAGCATCTCGTGAAAGCTCTGGTACGCGGCCGGGGGATGCGGCGCGCGGGGCGCCGTGCTGGTAGGCAACCATGGAGCAAGCGCGCACGGGCGCGGGCGGGTTGCCTATGCTCAGCGACCCACGGCGCTCGCGCCTGCTGCAGCGCGCCCCGATCCCCCTTCTCTCTCTCTCTCTCTCTCTCTCTCTCTCTCTCTCTCTCTCTCTCTCTCTCTCTCTCTCTCTCTCTCTCTCTCTCTCCCTCTCTCCCTCTCTCTCCCTCTTTCCTCGCCCCCCCCCCCCTCTCTCTCGCGTCCCTTTCTTTTCATTCCTTCTCGGTTTCATTACTTCTTATACGTCAGCGCTCGCTCGCGCGCGAATCGATCAATAAGAAAAATTCCACGCATTCATTGTTACCCAGCAGCCGCCGGGATGGACGAGGCGTGGCGGGGCGGGGTGGGGCGCCAAGGTCGTCGCGTGGGGCACCACGTCGACCGTCAACCACGTCGACGACGACGAGGCATCGTCGCCGCCGTTCTGGCGAAAGACCGTGGGATATTGAAGGCGGAGAACTCAGAGCTTTTAGGGAGCACTTCGGAGAGAGACAGGAATAGGGGGAGGGTGGGGGGGGAACTGATGGGGTCCATAAGACCCCCTCACCTCCCCCACTCGCCCCCTTCGACCGAAACGGACTGGTTCGAATGGGATCTGGTCGTATCCGGCAGCGACCGCCAAGCGCAAAAGCTAGTCGTAATTCGGGATTTGAACCCGCAATCTCGGCGTGCTGTGGCGGCGCGATAGCGGAAGGATTATCACAATAATAGAATACGGCCGCGCTAAGGTGTGTCTGAGAGGATGATATTGAGCATTCCGTCACTTTTGCAAAGCTCTGTGCATGCTATATTTATGTTTTGCGACATCTCTAGTCTATTGGCTTCTCTTGATGTTCGTGTTGCGAGCTTGCTCCGAGGGAGTGTCTCTTTGGGACACGACGAGACATGGGACAAGCCACTACATGAAAAAGAAAAAAAGAAAGAAAAAAAAACTTTTGCCGTAAATGTAAAGATGAACTCTGCGGGCAAATTATTTCTTACGTCCTTACGTCATTCGTAACTCAGCGGGAATGACTCATTTGTAAATATGGTGTTTGGGAATAATGAATAATTCATCATAAATGGGAAAACTTTTCGTGTTGAGAAAAACTATAGTTTAGTAGCTGAAATCTATTACATAAAAAGTTGTCCAATAATCGGGATTTAATTCGATTTTTTATTGGAAAGGGAACTTAATCTGATGCATTTTAACGGCTTGCGTAACTACTTGTGATACGGCTAATCATTTGTAATCTTACAAATGTTTCCTAAATTTAAAAATAATTTAATTTTACAACTTTTTTTTTTTTTTTTTTTTTTACAAGTGGTTCATCACAATCTGCCAGAAAATCATTTGTAAAAAAATTACGAATCATTTGTCAAATTTGACAAGAAAAAATAACTTGTCACCATACCTTTACAAAACATCTGTCGATTTTTTTTTTTTTTTTTTGTAAATTTACACTGAGTTTTTACAGTGGCCGCGCCGCGGGGCCCCGACCTGCACTCGTGTAAACGCCTGCTGCCAGTGGCCTGCCTGCCTGCCCGGGGCATATCACAGCGTTATTGTTATTCTAGTTTGCATACTTAAACCGGAATCCGCCAAGGTCAACGCCGATTTATGTTCACGTTTACTCGATTATTGCCCTCGTTCTTTGAAGAATTGTACATTTTTCTCTCCCTCTCGTTTTATTTCCTCTTTCTGCCTAGTCATTTTCCTCGTACGATATCCCGCGCGGCGCGTTGTCATTCCTGTGTTAATCACGTATCTCCGCAGGTGGGGCGATGGGGATACGTGCAGCGGCGGCGGCGGCAAGTGCACGCAACCTTCCTCCCTCCCGCCGCGCTCTCTCCAGGATTTTTGCTCTAATCATATATCGTATCTTTTTTAAAAAATTAAAATATCTTTAGTTTAAGTCTTTTCTGACTGTTGCTGCTACCGCCTGCAATTTGTTCGGTGTTTTCTTTTGTTTTTGCAACATTCTTTTTATTCTAATTACTTTTGCGGCTGCCGTTTTTGCGAGCGTCGGCCGCTTTTGCATTATCCCGCAAAGAGAGCAGCATAGCGAGTCGAGGCGAGAGGCGTTAAGTACAGATCCGCTCAGCTCCAATCCGCTCATTAGCCGAGCAATAACGAGTCATGCGAAACGGAACTCGACACAATGAAACGGCTAAACGGCGGCGGGCGGCGGTGCCGGCAGGCAGGCAGGCAGGCAGGCAGGCGATACGCGGCCATAGGTAGTCGCCTCTCACGGCGCGCGGTAGCACACTCTCGATCCCGCTCGCGCGCTTTACGAACAGTTTTTATCATTTATTATCATTTTTCTCTCTCACCTAAGCTTTGACAACGAGCTGTTAAAAGAATCGAGGAAATTATTATGATAAAGATTATTTGCGTCGAGGGCCGAGTATAAGTAGCACGTTTATGTCACGTACTGCGAGCTATAACACGACGCTGTTCTGGAACATAAAAATTTGCATTCATTATGAGATTCCTCTTTTCTCAGGTGAAAAAGAAAAAAATCCGTACCGAAGTAATTTAATAGTGATCACAATAATACAGGAGGGGAAGGCCTCCTCCTGGTGCGACAACTAGTCAAACCTAGGGGAAACAACTTTTTCAGTTTTTGCATAACCTCAAAGTCAAAAAATTCATTAGAAATTGAAAGAAAAGTTAAAGAAAAATTCAAGGAAAATTGTCGAAATTCGGAAAAGTTCGAGGCAATTTTTCTATTAAATTCAGATTGGTTCTTAAATGAACACCCAAAAAATATCAGTGTTGATAAAAGGTAAAACATTAAATACGAGGCGAACGGCGTTGCATTAACGACAACTTTGACGTGACATCAATGTCCTGCGAACTTTGGAAATGACGGGTATGCCTTAACGCAAGGACAAAATAAACCTTTATTTTAATAATGAAATTTTCTTGATTAATGCAGCAGATTTTCAGGGTGAAGAAAAAGAAAAGTCATTCAGAAAAAAAATTCGCCACCTCTTCTCCAGCGAATCTCGCTGTACCTCGCCCATTTCCTAATGAAACGGCTGCGCCGCCCGGCCAGGACCATAACCGCGTAGACCTCGTAAAGCTTCCCAAAACGCGGCATGATTATGAACACTCACTATTATCATAAACGATACGACATGTGTCCCCCGGCGGGGTCTCCACCACCGAGCTAAACACCCCGCGCCGAACCCACGCGGCCGCCAGCAGAACATGGCCGCCGCGCCGTCGCAAAAAAAATAAAAACTCTCCCTTACGAAACTGGGATTTGATATGGAAGTGAAACGACCGCGCCTCTCTCGCCGGGCCAGGTGGGTGTCGGTGATTTTCCAGCCCAGTTTCCGCTGGACTGCGGGGCGGTGCGCGGGGGATGGCATGCCTCGGGACTCCGCAGGTCTTATCAGTGGTAATTACATTAGCGGGCCGTGAGGGGGTGGGGGCGGGGGCGGTGTGCAGTGAAGGTGTGACAAGGGCCTACCACTTTGAAAAATCGCGTACGAGGATTATAATCAGTCACGATTATGATGATTGTCAATGATAATTTGAGTTTGTCTTTTACATATTTACTGATTATTGGCCAGTAATCACGCAACTTTTGGTCAAATTTGATAATATTTCTCCATATTTGTCAATATTTTGAAATTTTACATGATTATGATTATGTGAGTATCAATAATCATCTAGAGGGGTGTACGAGGATTATGGAAGTGGTGGACCCTTGGGGTGTGGCCAGCGGTCTCTGTTGTAGGTAGGGAAGTCGAATGAAATGTCGCGCGACGGCGTATTAAGGTGTGCGACCGTTTGTTTTAACCTGAATCATTTTGTAAGACACGACTGTAGTAGGAGGCTTCGGCGAGGCGTCCACTACTCGTACTTCGTACGCGGTGGCTGTATTACCTGTATATTATCGTTCTATTGCCATATATTACCCGTATTACCACAATTTTGCCTCTATTTACCCCTGTATTTCTATTTATCACTTAACATTATTTTTTATATCACTTACATTTTACCTGTATTATTGGTGATAAAAGCACACTTCCTCGTACCCGGCTAAGGGGAGTTGTCGACCCTTCGATGTATTTTCTTGCATATATTTCAGAACGAGCTGCTCTGCTGCGTCCCGTCGCCGCCTCGCGAAGTGCACTGATTCCTTGCAAAGGAGTTGTTCGCATTGCTTCGTTAACTTGCAAGGATTTTGTTTTTCCCGCAATAAATTGTTCGCAGTTACGAACGAGCCGCACAATTCAAATTCGCAAGGTACAATATCAGTACTGTATGGAGGCTCGGGAGCAGCCAGCGCACACTGTAAGTGCATCCTCTCCCCGCAGTGACCTGAACGCACGGCGTGGCGGGTGGCGGGTGAAACGGGCTGCAGGCCGCACTCGGTCCGGTTGCCTGCCCTGTCCTGCCCGGCCCCGCCCGGCCCGGCCCGGCCCGGCCCCGCCCGGCCCGGCCCCGCCCCGCCCCTCTTCGCCCGCTCCGTTTCCGATTGATTGGTGTGTCCGCGTCCGCCGCCACGCCGCCGCCCGGGCCGGGCTCACAATGACGCACTGCAGGGCGGGGCGGGGCGTGGCGGGGAGTGGCGGGGCGGGATATGGTCCAGGTCCGGGGGTCCGCTCTGCCCCAGCTTTAGCTCCAGCGGTGGCCTTGGTGTGGCGAGCGCGAGCTGGGAGCGGAAGGAAGGTTCAGCGAACGGAGAGCAGGAGCAAGAGGGGAGAGAGGGCGGGGTGGGGTGGGGCGGGGCGGGGCGGGGTGGGGCGGGGCGGGGTGGGTCGAGCAGCTCCGCAAGGCCGCCGGGCTACAAGGAAGTGCGGGCGCACGGGGCAACTCGCGGGGCCGGTGGGCCGTGCCGGGCGGGGTGGGGCGGGGCGGGGTGGGGCGGGGTGAGCAGAAGCCGGTGGGGCCGGGCCGGGCCGGGCCGAGCTGAGCCGGGCCGGGCCAGTGCGGTGGATTGCCCACATGACTTGCCCCATGTCGCCCTGCTCCTTTTCCTCCTCCTCCTCCTCCTCATACTCCTCGTTCGCCTCCTCCTCCTTCTCCTCCCCCTCCTTTCTCCCCGCCTCTCACCTCTCACACCACTGTACTAACCAGGGTTTGCGAACACATTCGTGTTTCGCGGGGAGGTTTCCGTTGTCGTTCGGCCCCCGTGCTTTTTGTCCGGCCGCGTTGTCTTACGGCTTATGCTCGACCGAGAGGGGATCACTCAAAAAAGTTGGTGCAGTACAATAATTTTTTTTTTTTTACATTTGATTTTTCTTTTGATTCCTCAAGGAAAATTTTCTGTCACTCTTTGATCCATTTTGGCCTTTTCCCCCTATTTCTGCCTTTTACATTGTTCTTCAGTTTTTTGTTTGTTCTCGATTTTTCGAAACTTTTTTTTAAATTAGTTTTTGGGGACCGTAAAGGATTTTTCGAAGTGACTCCCCCCTTGCGAGCTTCTCGCGTTGCCCAACGTGAGGCTAAGCGCGCAGCCGCGCCGCGGCGCCAGAGGCCGTCCCGGAGTCATTCTGCCTGAACCTCACCTCACGCGTGTCTAACGTCCCGTGTCCTTGTGTTGCAGATGTGGCAGGACATCGAGAGCGTGCTCCTGGGGCAGCCCGCCGCCCCCCAGGCGGCCCCCGTGTGCGTGCCCGTGGGCGCGCCCGCCTCCCCCGGGCCGGGGGCGGGGACGGGCCCGGGCCCGGCGGAGAGCATGGAGTGCCTGCCGCCGCCGCCGCTGCCCCCCGCGCCCGCGCCGCCCTACCTGGTGCCGGACGGCGAGGACCCGCTCGCCTACCAGGCGGAGGAGTTTGTCGACCTGGACATGCTCATCAACTTCGCCACCGAGCAGGGCAACTTCTACTCGCCGCCGCCGCCGCCACCGCAGCACCAGCAGCTGCCGGTCAAGGGCGAGCAGTACGTGTACCATCCCGGGCTGGAGTCCGGCCTGGAGGCCAGCCCCAGCCCCCTGGACGAGCACATGGGCATGCTGAGGCTGGAGCCGTACCCGGGGCTGCACGAGGGGCACGCGCCGCACGAGCAGCTGCAGGACGGCATGCAGGAGAGCCTGCAGGACGCGACGTACTGCGGCATGATGACGATCGTGCACACCGACATGACGGACATGTCCTTCCCGGTGCATCAGGTGCACCAGGTGCCGCAGGTGGCGTACTGCCACGGCCAGATGTCGCCGCCCGCCAGTCCGGACACCCTGCTGCCGCCCATGCAGAGCCTGCAGCGCCCGCCCCCGCCCGCCCCCATGTCCATCCTCGCCACGCACCTGCAGCTGCCGCCGCTGCAGCCGTGCGTCGCCAAGGTGATGACGCCGCCGTCGTCGCCCAACCTCGCCGACCTGCTGTCGTCGCCGGCGTCGGGCCGGAAGCCGACGCCGCTGCCGCCGCTGCTGCCGCCCATGCCGCCGCCGGCGTCGTTCCTCCCGGACACCGTGGAGGCGCCGGCAGCGCCGCCCCCGGCGCCGCGGGGCAGGGGGCGGAAGGCGGCGGGGGCGGGCGCGAGCGCGGGGGCGGGGGCGGCGCCGGGCGGCCCGCCCAAGCCCAGGGGGCGGCGCGCGGGTGGCCGCAAGAAGCTGAGCTCGCACACGTGCGCGCAGCCGGGCTGCGGCAAGACGTACACCAAGTCCTCGCACCTCAAGGCGCACCTGCGGACGCACACCGGCGAGAAGCCCTACCAGTGCGGCTGGAAGGGGTGCGGCTGGACCTTCGCGCGCTCCGACGAGCTGACCCGGCACTACCGCAAGCACACGGGCGACCGGCCGTTCCAGTGCCGCCTGTGCGACCGCTCCTTCTCCAGGTCCGACCACCTCGCGCTGCACATGAAGAGGCACACCAACGCGTGAGGCGGGGCGGGCTTACTCAAAGACGTTTGTGCCATACGGCGCGGAGGTGCACCTTTTCACTCGTGGCCACCCCGGTGGAAAAGCAGGAAATCGAGAATCGACTGTTTAAGACCGATTGCTCAGGATTTTTAGTATTCACTGGGGTGTCTTTTTTTCTCTCTGTTTCTTCCGCTCTATTGCGATTTATATTTTCAAGGAAGACTGTGATAAAGGAATTCGTAATTTGTACAATTTCCGTTAACTATTGAGGAGATAAATTGAAGTTGGGGTTGGAATCCCTAACGTGCGGCTCCTTGCGCCCAGATCCATATTCCTTCCTAGTCGTTCACATTACTGTGTTTCTTTTGCGGTTGTGGAAACTCGGACCGAACTGGGATAGTGGATGGTACTCGAGTATTTTGAATAAAGTATGTATGATTTTGTGGTGTTAAAACGAGTTTGATACAATCTGTAGAACTATGACTCCATAAGTTTATCTAAGATGTATTTAGTGTAGTGATGATAGGTTCCCGTTCTGTCTCTTAGATCACATCGCCTCAGATCTGCACTCTACGCCTTTGTTCCACAGTCATTTTTAATTTTCTCATTTCTGTCATTTTAGTAACAAATCTTTTAAAAATGAGCATAGAAAGAGAAACTTTGAACTTCTCTTTTTGTAATAATGATTTTACCTCAGCAAATCAATTGTCTGTGAAATAGATTTATATTTGAAATCAAACAAAAAAAAAGTATGAAGAATGACGCCATGTAATTATTTATCATCTCTATTAGTAGTTAGGATATTAGCAAGTTACCACGATAAGTCAATACAAATGTTTACCTGTTTAGATTTTATTTTAAAATTTTACATTGAGCAAAATGTAACATTCCTCTCTTACCCCATCCTGTGCTCGCTAGTTGATCAGAATTTCTTAGTTTTTATTAAATCATTTGTAATGTTTTTTTAGTCTTAACAGTGCCAGGGACTGCAAGCCCTAGAGCGTGCCATAGGCTCTCAAGTGTTGTTCCCTAACGTATGACTGAGGCATAAGAATCTTGGGTGACGAATGTAGGTAATGATGAGAGTCTATTGTGACATGTGCAATATACTTTCTAAATTATGAATCAAAATGCATATGTGATGATCTCAACCTGTGTTTTACATGTATACTCTCATTGTAAGGGGTTAAGACAATTGACAAAGTATTTTACCTTATGTGTGATGCACAAGTCATATGCATAGCTCTGAAATAAAACTGAAGCAACAGTTTTGCCATCAGGTTATATTTTACTCTTTTCTTTCTTCCACCATGGCAATATTAAAGAAGAGGACACTCACTCATGTCAGTGTTGAAGCAGGTCTTGCAGGGTCCTGGAACAATGAGGCAAAGGAGAAAACCCCCAAGCCATACTAAAGGTGCAGAACAGGAAGTCCTATAGGTGAACCGAGGGAGAAAACTCTGAGTTATGATATTCAGATTTTGTGAATTTTTGTGAACTTATATGAATTTTGTTGATTTTATTTTTGTTTTGCAATTTAAGCTTTTGAGAATTTTCCTAAATTTTGAACATTTAATTTTTTTTTTAATTTCTCTGATTTTTTTTTCTGACTTTTCCTGCATTTTCTTGAATTTTTCTTAATTACGAGGTGTACAAAAATTTCAGAATTGTCTCCCCCTGGAGGTGAACTCTGTGCGGGAGGCGCGATTTATTTATTCTCTGGAAGACATGATTTCCCGCTGTTGAGGGTTGCAGGCCGGACAGACCTCCACCCCCGCCCCCTTTAGCACCATCACTCTACGGCCGGCCCGGTGCCCTGTCCGGTCGGGGACGCGCGGGGAGGGGAGGGGGAGGGGGGAGGGGGCGGCTTTCCCCGTGATGTATGGCGGTGCTTGCTAATGTCCGCAGGTGGTGGGAGAGCCACACCGCGGCACCGCGGGCGGGCACGGGGGCTGCTCCAACCACCATTAGTGCCCCACCCCCTTTCCACCCTCACGAGGGGAAAACAACACTGAATTTTGGTGTACAAATTTTCTGAGTTTCCGGGGACTTGAGTGAATTGTGATTGAATTTTTGCTTGAATTTTACCTAAATTTTTCTAAAGTTTCCTTAGTTTCTTTGAACTTCCCTGAATTTTCCTACATCTCTCTGAATTTTCATATTAATTTTCATGAATTTTTCGAAATTACGAGGTGTACAAATTTTTCAGAGTTGTTACCCCCCCCCCCTCCCCCTCCCAGGCACCACCCTGCCTCTCCGAGGCCGTGCAGCGGATCAGAAGCTACTGCACCATGGAGGAGACAGGGGTAGCAATATGTTATTTAGCCGACACGAAACCGGAAGGAAGTAGCCGTAGAGCCAGCCAAACGAACCCGTTAATTGTTCGACGAATTCTTTTGCTAAAAGCTAGAACTGCTGAGGGTTTGTTTGGCTCCCTCGTCCTTCCAATTTCGTGTCGGATAAATACCTCACTGTCCCTGTCCACACTACATCGCACTCTGTGTTTTGTTTTCCAGAGCAAGACAAAAGGTTACTTCGAAAAGATAAAGATACTCGAACAATCCGGGAAAGAAGTGGGGAGGGAGGGGGGGTCTATGAGTCATGTATGAATTTATAATGATTTTCTTTCAAGTGAATTTTTATCCCACGGTGGCCGCAGCTGTCCTGTCCGCATTGTGTCAGAGTTCCACCCAACGCCGAGTCCAGCCCCGTCCAGTCCAGTCCAGTCCTACCGCGGACAAGGCCAAGCACCCCCTGGTGGTGGTCAGCCATGCTACTGCTCAAACACTTGACGTGCCGTTAGGGAGGGAAGACTTCCCGCCCAACCCGCCCTCGGCGCCCGGCGCCGCCCCTGGCCCCGCCCCCAGCCCCGCCCCCGGCCATGCGCCCCCACCGCGCTGCAGAGCAGGGCCTCCCCTCGGGCTGACCCGAAGAGCGCTCTCCTCCTCCTAGCCCTGTCTCACTCGCACCTTTACGGCATACTCCGTGAGTGCGAGAGAGAAACAGCGAAGAGGGCGCTCCTCGGAATAAGTCGGCTGGACGGCCGCTCGAAGGGGCAGTCGGGGGGTTGGGGCTGGCGGCCGAGGGGGGGAGGGGAAGGGGGAGGGGTCAAGATACCCCCCGCCGCTGTGTCGGTCGCAACGCCTCCCCAACGCGCAGCGGCCGTCGGGGTCGGGGCGGGGGCGCTGTTAGCGTCCATTAGGAAAATTGAACGGGGCTGGTGGAGGGGGGGGGGAGCACCTACCCCGGCTCCGGTCACCACTTAGTTGATGTGCCTCCCCCCCACCCCACCCCCACTCTCACCCTTCGTCCTCCGGGATGCCCAACGAACGACCCCGCTATAGTTCAGAGAAATAGTTTTTGTCGGTGTGGTGTGACGAGGCGACCCCAGGTAAGCTCGTCCTCCATGATAGAGTGGGCCGTGGCAGTGGACAGGAGATGCACCACCACATAACACATCACCACCACCACCGCGAAATATCTGTTTTTGCGGCCTAAACTTTAAAGTAAAACTTGCACGGGCGCCCATATGTTTTAATAATTTCGAAAGGGCTCAATCTACAAAGTAATCTTTCTCTTTAAGACCGACAATCAACGATCAAATCCAAACAGCCCGTTTCTGGACTCTGGACTGAGTTTCGTGAAGATTCCTAAAAAGTTCAGTCGCTTAAACGACCTCAAAGGAGCTTGAGGCCGCGGAGAGGAGTCACAACACGGGACATAAAATAAAACTTAGAAAACTGCGGATGGTTTCCGATCACGCTCAAATTCTGAGGGAATGCTCATTGCACACTTAAAAAACGTAGGCTACACCTATACCAGCCGCCACATGTACAACACCGGACTGAGTGTGGAAAAAAGTAGCTTTTACAGAGATCTTCTCCGCCGGAATTTGAACCTGGAAAACTTCTCGCCAGCCGAGATGATTTGTGGCAGGGGGAAAGTGCGTTAACCATCTCAGCTGGCGGCACGCACATCTGTCGGCCATGCGAATCGCTATCACTATCTAACGGCCATTTTTTTCGGGCAAGCCGCAAGAACGAAGTCGGAGCGATAGCGTCTCCGCCGCGGCGAATTGTTGAATGGGCGCCTGAGGATAGGCAACCCATTCGACGCCAGCCCGCGCCTACATGTTTGAGAGAAAATCGTGCGAAACGAGCCGTATTCAACCCGGAGTTCAGAAACGGTGAGGAGGTAACCTCCTCGACATCGGCTCCTGGTACCAGAAGATTTTAGGAAGCTATGTGGTGCTTACTGTGCCGCAGACAGCAGAAGTCTGTGGTGCAGAGGTTAGAGCAACGGGCACCTGCTCAGAAGATCGGGGGTTCGAACCCAAGCGCCGAAGACAATTTGCTTTCTTCCTTTTATTTTCTGTTATTTTTAGCAACGGTTTGGGAGAGAAGAAGAATACTTGTTTTCCTTCGAGTTGTATGATGCTTTAAATAGCTTACCCACTCGATTGCATCCATCCATCGGGCCCCAAAAAAGTGAAATGGAAAAGAACATTCTTCTGCGCGCGCCGGGCCTGTCCAGGCCGGTAGATCGAGATTCGAATTCGCATCGCCAATAGATGTGCGAGCCGACAGCCTAGTGGTTACCGTCTCTGCCCCCTGTCCCAAACCAACTACGCTGACGGGACGCTTTTGTCGTGTTCGAATTTCGGTCGACCGCAATATTTTTTTCGATGATTTTCGGATGATTTCACCCTCGGGGGTTGGTCTGGGGGTGCACTAGAGTCGACCTGGACACGATACCGTTCTTGGTTTGGGAGAAATTCGCATTTTACGCAAGGAATAGTGAATTGTTCAATCGGCGCCTTATTGGTAGGCAACCCATTCGACGCCAGCCCGCGCCTGCATCTTTGAGAGAAAATCGTGCGAAACGAGCCGTATTCAACCCGGAGTTCAGAAGAGGCGAGGAGGTAACCTCCTCGAAATCGGCTCCTGGTAACAAGAGATATTCGGAAGCTATGTGGTGCCGGCAGTGCAGGTGGCAGCAGAAGTCTGTGGTCTAGTGGTTAGAGCAGCGGGCAGCTGCTCAGAATGTCTCGGGTTCGAACCAGAGTGCCGAGGACATTTTGCTTTTTCTTTTCCTTTTATTTTTTTTTTTTGTTATTTTTAGCAACGGTCTTGGGAGGGAAGAAGAATACCTGTTTTCCTTCGAGTTGTATGATGCATTAAATAGCTTACCCCCTTGATTGCATCTCTTGGGCCCTAAAAAAGTGACAGGGAAAAGAAAATTCTTCTGCGCCGCGCGGAGCTCGTCCAGGCCGGTAGATAGGGATTCCAATTCGCATCGCCAGGAGGTGTGCGATCCGATAGCCTAGTGGTTGGCACACCCGTCCCCCGTCCCAAACCAACTAGGCTGTCGGGTCGCTTTTGTCGTGTTCGAATCTCGGTCGACCTAATAATTTTTTTTCACCGGTTTTCGGATGATTTCACCCTCCGGGATTGGTCTCTGGCTGCACTGGAGCCCCTCTGCACAAACCCCGTCAATTTGGAGGAAAAATATTTTTGGACCAAAATCCCTAAAGATGCAAAGGCTATAGCCTTTGGAAATTTGACCAAAAATCGAAAGTCGCAGATCACGCTGAAATTCACAGGGAATCCTCTGAAGGCACCGCGAAACATATACCAGTAGCCAGAAGCACAATACCGTTCTTGCTTAGGGAGAAATTCGGAATCCTATTCGGAAAGGAAAACTCTTCTGCGCGCGCCGGGCCCGTCCAGGCCGGTAGATACGGAATCCTTTTCGCATCGGCGAGAAGTGTGCGAACCGACAGCGTAGTGGTTAGCATACCCGTCCCCCGTCCCAAACCAACTACGCTGTCGGGACGCTTTTGTCGTGTTCGAATCTCGGTCGATCATCGTTTTTTTTTCGATGATTTTCGGATGATTTCACCCTCGGGGGTTGGTCTGGGGGTGCACTAGAGTCGACCTGGACACGATACCGTTCTTGGTTTGGGAGAAATTCGCATTTTACGCAAGGAATAGTGAATTGTTCAATCGGCGCCTTATTGGTAGGCAACCCATTCGACGCCAGCCCGCGCCTGCATCTTTGAGAGAAAATCGTGCGAAACGAGCCGTATTCAACCCGGAGTTCAGAAGAGGCGAGGAGGTAACCTCCTCGAAATCGGCTCCTGGTAACAAGAGATATTCGGAAGCTATGTGGTGCCGGCAGTGCAGGTGGCAGCAGAAGTCTGTGGTCTAGTGGTTAGAGCAGCGGGCAGCTGCTCAGAATGTCTCCGGTTCGAACCCGAGTGCCGAGGACATTTTGCTTTTTCTTTTCCTTTTATTTTTTTTTTTTGTTATTTTTAGCAACGGTCTTGGGAGGGAAGAAGAATACCTGTTTTCCTTCGAGTTGTATGATGCGTGAAATAGCTTACCCCCTCGATTGCATCTTTTGGGCCCTAAAAAAGTGACAGGGAAAAGAAAATTCTTCTGCGCCGCGCGGAGCTCGTCCAGGCCGGTAGATAGGGATTCCAATTCGCATCGCCGGGAGGTGTGCGATCCGACAGCCTAGTGGTTAGCACACCCGTCCCCCGTCCCAAACCAACTAGGCTGTCGGGTCGCTTTTGTCGTGTTCGAATCTCGGTCGACCTAATAATTTTTTTTCGACGGTTTTCGGATGATTTCACCCTCCGGGATTGGTCTCTGGCTGCACTGGAGCCCCTCTGCACAAACCCCGTCAATTTGGAGGAAAAATATTTTTGGACCAAAATCCCTAAAGATGCAAAGGCTATAGCCTTTGGAAATTTGACCAAAAATCGAAAGTCTCAGATCACGCTGAAATTCACAGGGAATCCTCTGAAGGCACCGCGAAACATATACCAGTAGCCAGAAGCACAATACCGTTCTTGCTTAGGGAGAAATTCGGAATCCTATTCGGAAAGGAAAACTCTTCTGCGCGCGCCGGGCCCGTCCAGGCCGGTAGATACGGAATCGTTTTCGCATCGGCGAGAAGTGTGCGAACCGACAGCGTAGTGGTTAGCATACCCGTCCCCCGTCCCAAACCAACTACGCTGTCGGGACGCTTTTGTCGTGTTCGAATCTCGGTCGATCATCGTTTTTTTTTCGATGATTTTCGGATGATTTCACCCTCGGGGGTTGGTCTGGGGGTGCACTAGAGTCGACCTGGACACGATACCGTTCTTGGTTTGGGAGAAATTCGCATTTTACGCAAGGAATAGTGAATTGTTCAATCGGCGCCTTATTGGTAGGCAACCCATTCGACGCCAGCCCGCGCCTGCATCTTTGAGGGAAAATCGTGCGAAACGAGCCGTATTCAACCCGGAGTTCAGAAGAGGCGAGGAGGTAACCTCCTCGAAATCGGCTCCTGGTAACAAGAGATATTCGGAAGCTATGTGGTGCCGGCAGTGCAGGTGGCAGCAGAAGTCTGTGGTCTAGTGGTTAGAGCAGCGGGCAGCTGCTCAGAATGTCTCCGGTTCGAACCCGAGAAAGACGAAGACATTTTTCTTTTTCTTTTTTTCTTTTTTGTTATTTTTAGCAACGGTCTTGGGAGGGAAGAAGAATACCTGTTTTCCTTCGAGTTGTATGATGCGTGAAATAGCTTACCCCCTCGATTGCATCTTTTGGGCCCTAAAAAAGTGACAGGGAAAAGAAAATTCTTCTGCGCCGCGCGGAGCTCGTCCAGGCCGGTAGATAGGGATTCCAATTCGCATCGCCAAGAAGTGTGCGAACCGACAGCCTAGTGGTTAGCACACCCGTCCCCCGTCCCAAACCAACTAGGCTGTCGGGACGCTTTTGTCGTGTTCGAATCTCGGTCGACCTAATAATTTTTTTTTCGACGGTTTTCGGATGATTTCACCCTCCGGGGTTGGTCTCTGGCTGCACTGGAGCCCCTCTGCCCAAACCCGGTCAATTTGGAGGAAAAATATTTTTGGACCAAAATACGTTCTGAGAAACATATAGATGACATCAGATGCACGATATCGGTCTTGGTTTGGGAGAAATTGGCTCTTTTCGTGATGAAAAGTTTATTGTTCACTCGACACCTGGTGGGTAGGCAACCCATTCGACGACTGCTCGCGCCAGCGTTTTGAAGAGAAAATCGTGAAGAAGCGGCGCCTTTCTTCACCCTTATTTGATTCGGAGTTCAGCAGAGGCTAGCAGGTATTCTTTTTGTTATCGACTCCTGGTCCTACAGGCTTTTCAGAAGCTTTTTGGTGCTTGTAGTTCAGCTGGTAACACAAGTCAGTGGTCAGTGGGATTCCGCATTACACAACTAGACATGTACACCAGTCGCCTAAAGCTTTTAATTTTGACGGATTTTATGTCCCTTTTTCCTGTGGTTTACTTATTCCGAGGAAGTCGACTGAAATTCATATCCGGGGAGAGGTTGGACGTAGGTTTTGTGCGCCGAGGGCGCAGAGGCCAACAGATCAAGAATAAAAAATTTTGATGTCAAGCTCTTTATTTCCTATGTGTTATGCACCGCAAGCTAAAACAGTGATTCAACAATATCAAAACATTTCTGGTTAGGCTATCAGAGAGTGCTCATTACAAGTAAAAAAATACTGACATATTCTAAAGCTTTCCTGCAGCTTGGTAACATTTAACGCCCTACCTTCACATCACCTCTCCCAGATAGCAAACAAAACACGAGTGAAAAATAGCAATATCCACATTATACTTTATACATCATCTAAAGTACATAAGACAAGGAAATAGTTCTTATGAAAAATGTCATTTCTCTTTAAGTAAGAAAAACTGGACCCATACTTGTAAGGCAAAGTGATTTTGTTTTAAAAAGTATAAAAGAACTACTTGTAGGATTGAATGTGCAGGACAGTGCAGTGAAGCAGTAGCTTAACAATACAATACCAATATCAAAATAGCTTGCCTCCAAAACCAAAGAGCAGAGCACCAATAGTATAGTGCATCCTGATAAATTTTCTGCTGTTAGCTAGACATTAGCATTTCATAAATATTCCATTAACACAGTAAAAAAGAAAAAGGGTTTTATCAGTAAAAGTACGAAAATGGGTTGTATTACTTGAAGTGTACCAAAAATAATAACATTCCTAAGCTCTACAGTATAGTAAATGCCACAAACTGTAAAAAGTGTTTTTATCAAGTGTCAAGTACTGCAGGTTTTCCCCAGAAGTAGGTTTGGGAATTCACATTACATTTCAAAATGTTTCAGCATACACTTATATGAGGCTTAAGACAGCGAAAATTCTGAGGACGCCTTTTGCAAGAGTTTTGAAGTAGCTTCTACCTCCCCTGGTGTAAGATCAACATTAACAGTGATGCGAAGAGAGGGAACATGGGGATGAGCCTCCATATGGTCCAAATACGATGCTGGTACAATCGCAACTCCATTCTTGATGCACTGGAAGTTAATTCAAAGAATTACATGAAATAAAGGCTATACAATCCATTTTCCATTTTTAAGTATTTTAACCACTGCCACAGTAAATTATCTTACATATTGTGATATATCATGTAGAAGACAACGATGTTTCTCCATATCTTCAGGAGGGTTAATTAGGTAGAGATGTTTAACTGGACTCTTAACATGACCAGAGAGACTAAAACCAAATTCTGACAAATTTGTCAAAGCCTCATGAACAAGTTTGCATTTCTCCTGAAGAGCTGTCAGAAGACCAGGATTTTTTTCAATTTCTTCCAGAGATGCCATAGCAGCTGCAGTTAGCAGTGGAGGAAGAGATGCCGAGAAGCAGTAACCTGCAACATTCCAAATATAACACAGTTTCAAAATTCATGACTTAAAAAATTTACTTCACGCAAAGTTGTGCAAGCATACCGAGTCCAGACAATCGCTGATGTTCAACAATGAAAGATGATCCTACACAAAATCCTCCTATGGAACCAAGGGCCCATTCCATACTACCTACAATCAAATCCACATCTTCTCTCTGTGAGTAGAGAATAATTGAATAAATAACTGAAGACCAAATCAATAATGACCAGAACCTAAAAATATTTTTCAATAGACCGTACATTAACATTGTAGAATTCCGTAACACCCCGGCCGGTCTCACCCAGTGTTCCAAACGAAACATTCTCATCTAGGATGGTACGGCATTTGAAGCGATGAGCTAATTCCAAAAGGGCAGGAAGGGGACAAATGTTGCCAGTGTTCATGTATATGCCTTCAATTACCAAGAATCGCCTAGTGACTTTGGCCTTTCGAGGATTCTATGTTTCAGAAATAGAAAGGTATAAATGTAATTTCAAAGCACTCATGTGGTTTTCCGAATCTACTGATTAATTTTACCTTTATTGCTTCTGATTCAAATTCCAGCATCAATCTCTCCAAATCTTTTACATCATTGTGTTTAAAATAGCAAATTCTACTTCTGGATGCATCTAAGCCTTTTTGAATTGCAAAGTTTACTTGCTCATCTCTTAAAGAAAAAACAAAGTAACAAAATAACCAATTGCAAGCTAATTGTTTAAAAAGTTCAATTACATTGAATTAAATAACACTCACACAAAAATGATGTCACTGCGCTTAGCATAAGCTGGTATGGCACTTGCTACTGTAGAAAATCCATATGCATAAACACAAGCTTCTTCCATTCCCATAAACTTGGCTAATTTTTCTTCTAGCTCCAAGTGCACATCTGCAAGATAATAGTCATAGTTAATTCAAAAAATTTGGGCAATTTTCAGCCACTATAACAAAATTAATAGAAACTTACCAACAGTTCCGTAGAAACCTCGGGGACCACAAGATCCAACTCCATACTTGCGTATACTTTCAATTGCCCGTTCTTCTACCTGTGGTTTATCTACAAAACTTAGGTAGTTGTGCGTTGCAAGATTCAAGCATCGCTGACCATTGACATCAATGTAATGGCCAGCCTGTGAGTGAAAAATTTCAATTTTTTAAGCTGATGTAAAAATACTTTTATTGATCCAAGCCTTTTAAGAGTTATATTGATATCTCACCTTTCCAGTCACAACAAGAGGCTTCAAAGCTGGATGATCCAGTGGGGTACTAGCCACTAATGGTTCTGGGATCCACTCAGATATAATCTTTTCCTCCTCCTATAAAAAATACGCTGTGAAATTGCCCTTTGCCAAGCGAATTGAAACATTGACAAATTTATATTATTCACCTCTTTGGACAAAGAATGGACATTATGAGATTTATAGCTTTTCCGGAAAATAAACCAGATTAACCCTGCGACAAGGAAGCCTTCCAGGATGAAGTGTAAGAGCGATGCCTAAGACAGAATCAGAGTACAACACCTGTTATGGTTGTTGCAAGAATAATGTTAGAAACCAAACTAAAAAGACTTCAATTTACTCACTTCCTTGATTTCTCCGAGAAACCCATCGATGCTAGTCGGTAACCAATAACTACTCATAGCTGTAAATTTCAAAAAATATTCAATGAAGGGCGTGTCAACTTAGCTCGAATGAGTTGAGTTTATCTAGGTTAGCAGACGGCTTCCTTTTTTTCCTTAAATGATCTTTGTCAAAGTATAAGCAAGGCGCCTTTCACAGCAGTTAACAGGAGTTATCTGAATGATACTTGAACCTCACCTTCTTCAATTATTTTTTGATCAACCTATCAAAAGCTTTAACGTTAACGAACTAAAGAAAACTCAACCCAAACCCGACCCGACACCGCACTGCAGGAAAACAGATAACAGAACAGACGACGGGAGGAGAGGTTTTCGCGGCCTTGCGAATCGCTCGTGACGCACGCAACGCCGCGAGTGAGTCCCAAGTCGGCTGCTACTGGTGGGGAAAACACAGAGGCAACGTGGTTTTATAGCAGAGGTCATAAAGTTCCAGCTGAATGGTAATATGGAGAGGAAAAAGATAGAATATCTAGTCGTGGACACAGGCGCTTTTCTGAAAAATGCTTCGATCCAGGTACCGTGGTTTGGTTTCAATTAGTTGTCTTTACAGTGTCAAGTAAATGTGTAGGTTATGTTAAGGTAACGTGTTTTTATGGAAAACATGTTGATCTAAATTTTATAATTGATTAATCGCGCTTTTTTCTTCATCAAATTTTTATTGGTTTTGATGCAGGACCTGGGCGAGAATGTTGTCACTTGTCAAGAAGTTGTCAATGAAGTGACAAACAGTAGACAACTTCGTCGACTTGTAGTTCTCCCCTTTGAGCTTCAAATTAAGGAAGTCTTCCCTGAAAATGTACAGTTTGGTACGTATCAAGATGATGCCGAATTTTTATCTTAAATTTATATGAGGTTATTAATAATTGACCCATACTTCCCTTTCTGATAATACAGTTACTGAGTTCTCCAAGAAGACAGGGGACTATCCCAGTTTGTCAGCCACCGACATTAAGGTGATAGCCTTAACATACCAACTTGAAAAAGAAAAAGTGGGTACTGATCATTTAAAAACAGCACCTGAGGCCCAGCGTACTATTACATTCCAAAATCGACCAGTTGTTGACCCTAAAGATGTTGCTGGATTTTATATTCCATCCAAGGTTTGAGTTTAGTTCAGTTCTAAAGCTCATTGTTAAAAGAATCGTTTTTTTTTTCCACCTCCCTGACAAGTTCGTTTATGTTTCTCAGGGAGTTGGGGATGAAAATAATGAAAGTAATAGTTTGAGTGAAAAGCTAGCTAGCTTGGACTGCAAAGAAAACTCAAATGAACACGGAGTGACTAGTCCAGCAGATTCAGCAGTGACTAAGGAGGCTATTGAAGTATGTGATGACAACGAGGAGGAAGATGATGATGAGGATAATTACTCTGATGAAAATGACAAGAATGAAGTTGGTGATGCACAGCATTTAGAAGATATAGATCCATCATCAGTACTTGTCAAAGTTGAGAATTCACCATCAAAACATACTCATGGTAGTGAAGGAGTCGAAGATGATAGTGAGGAGGAGAGGAATGCCGAAAGCTGTGATGATGACAGTGATGAAGGTGGGTGGATTACTCCCAATAACATTAACCAAGCCAAAAAGCAGATGAATGCTCAGTTTGAAGAGGAAAAAGATGTGAAAGTTGCCTGTGTAACAACGGATTTTGCAATGCAGGTGTGTGTTCAGAGAAGCTTGCAAATTTTTCTGCCCTGCAGAAAATTCTGTTTAAGTTTATAAAAAAAATTCTTGCCTTCCAGAACGTCCTAAAGCAAATTGGTCTCAATGTGTCATCAGTTGATGGCCTTGTCATCAAGCAGCTGCGCACTTTCATTCTTAGATGCTATGCTTGCTTCAAAACCACAAGCATCATGACTAAGGCATTTTGTCCTCATTGCGGACATAAAACACTGAAGCGTGTAGCAGTATCTGTAGAGCCAGATGGTTCTCAAAAAATCCATATTAATATGAAAAAACCTCTTACGTGTAAAGGGAAAAGGGTAAGAAGCAGTTTCATTTCTTCTGGTTTCTGTGAGACTTATTTGACTATGAATATTGCCTCCCTTTCAGTTTTCAATGCCCACTTGGCAGGGAGGGAAACATGCCAACAATCCAATAATCTTTGCTGATCAACCAATGCCAGATCAAAGACCATCTAGAATGGCTCGTACCAAGACAAATATATTAGATGTTGATTACATCCCAGGTTAGTCAATGCAGTTTTCTAAGTTCTGTTCTACCAGCACAGTACAGTCATACATCCTGCTTAATTAATTAACATACTATCTTTATTAGGTTACTCACCTTTCGCTATGCGTGACACTACTTCAAAATCTGCAATGTTGGGGATTCGAGGAACTCAGGATGTAAAACACTGGATGAGGAGGAATCCCAATGGCAAAAAAAAGAAGTAGTGATTTGTTTTCCTCTGTATTGTTTGTAGCCGATATTTTGATAATTTATGTATTGCATTCATAAGATGGATGAACTCACAATGTATATGTATGAAGAAGATAATTAAATTTCTATACCTTCACCACTTTGAAAGATTTATTTTATCATCTTGTTGTTACTAATATGTGATATTATTGTAATGGCATTTACAGGTTTTAAGATGATTGTATAACTATTATCACCATCAGTGTAGAACACATGTGGTCTGCTATTCCAACTTACTGGAATGTCTGCAAAGCCTTGCACATACAGGCTTACCCATGGTATCCCTTCACGATCTGAGAAGTATTCTCTGAAAATGAGCATAGCCTTTAGATTTCAATTGATGTACTCTGAGATTTCATAAGATAGAACCAAGATTACCTTAAAGACTCAAAAAGATGAAGGAGTTGAGATGCAGTAAACAACCCCTCCCAAGACAAAAAAGCAACCTGCCCACATTCTAGAGTATCTTCTGGATCTAAGTAGGAGCTCAAGAAGTCATTTTCTGGTCTTAAATTGATGTGAAGAAAAAAGGAGGTTAGGCAGATTTGTTAAATTAAGATTAGCAATGATGAAATATGATAGAGTTAATTACCTTTGAATGTTGAGTGAAAATGTGCCAAGCCACTCCATCATCTCATGGATGTCACATTCCTTTTCAGCAGGATAAAGTTGAGGCACAGCTACGTTAAACTCTCTTCTCTGAGTACATTTTGGCTTACAAACCTCTACATTAATACCCTTTGCACATAGGTAAGAAGCAACAGAAGATGGGCAGATCTTACCATCTGTAAAGATGGTGATTAGAATCATGTATCACAAAGAGAATCATTACTGAAGGCATAACAGCACAAATAGCATTTAATCTCACCTGGTGGATCCCATGACAAAATTATGTTAAATGACTGCAGACAGTTCTTCATGGCATTGTAGGCTCTTTCATAGTTCTTTTTACCAGGAATGAAATGGCTGGCAGTGAGATCCACGGATACAACTGTCAAAAGAAATTATGAATATATAAATCAATGAAGCTAACAAGTAGTCACAAACTTCGTAAGGGTACAGGTAGTTAAAATAGATGAAGTTCATCACACAATAACTAGGAAAATGAAAATGTGTAGTGAAATTTAAGGGATAAGGAATGGCATTAGAGAAAAAAAAAACGTCAAAAGTGGTAGTAATTGACATACATTTTTATGTCCCATTAGTACACATTTATCTATGGTGCAATGTAAGTACATAAACTATGGCCACCAAACATAATTCTTTTCTTTATACTGATTCTGAAAACAACAGTTATCAATGCATGGGGAAAAAAATTAATGTTTTCAAAGCCTTACTAGTAAGAAAACGCTGCACTTAAGTAGTACCATAATCACGACTAAGGAGGGGGGAAAGGGGGGAGCCAAAATTATAAACTATGTTAATCATATAGACATTACAAATCAAAAACAAAACGCAAAAGAATGACAATGTATTAGAATAAAACAGTAAACTTCATTAATAATCCGGATGGTAAAAGAAGATAAAACTTGAAAACAAAAGCTTTTGGATTTTGCTGACATTTTAGTAACTACGTTCATTGTGTACAACCAATGTTGGGAAATACTGAGCTAAATCCTTTCGTTTCAGTATTGTGATTACAACAATTAGCACTCGACAATAAAGTTCATTTATAACAGCAATCATCAATAAATTCCTAACACTTCACTACTCTCACTTAAAAGTAATATCACAATCAATATTACAACACAGACACAATCACAAATATTTACTACATCAGAAAACACCATTCTTCATCCCAACAAGTAACAAACAGCAATATCATGCAAGGGAAATAAAGCAGAACAGAGCAAAGGAACAGGTATTTTCATTGATCACAGATTCAATTTAAGTCAAAAGTTAAAAAGAAATATGCATTTTACAATAAGGGCGGTCGGAGCAGTCTTTCAGTCTGCACTTGTCAATAATATAATTTAACACAAAATTTGAATAATTTTCTTCTTTTTTTTTCCCTTAATTTATCTCTTTCATTCTCTAAGCCTTAAATTATTTAGGGATTCCGACTGTCTATAAATGAGTTTTTAACTTTGTGTCTTCCTCTCTCATTAATTCAAGGCTTCAGTCCATATTCAATTTGTGTCCCAAAGTCCAGACAGATTACTCTTGAAAGAGATAGTAATCAAGCAAGATTCTATTAAATGTATTTTGAACCAAATTACTCCACTGGTTTTATGCCATCACACACATTTTCAATACAATGCTATGATTAATAAGAGAGAGTAGGTCGTATATCTAAATCAATATTTTTCTTAAGAATTTCAGACCGAAATGCAGCAAGTTCATGTTTTGTTATTCCTTCCCAACTTTCGAGCTCTGACAGCACACGCAAGTTCTCACAATGAGTCATTAGAAGAGAGACTGTTCTCATGCTTAAGTCATCACTATACAAAATTCTTAATTCTTCCAATTTTTTCATTGGGTTTACATCCAATACCTTTGCCATGATGGCATCACCAATACCAGTAGAGGATCCTAACTGAATAAAACGAATGTTGAAACAGTTGGATAACAAGAATTCAAGGTGAGCTTGAGCACAATCTGCTATGCATGTTATTCTTTCCAAATGCCTAAAAGGTGGGATGTGGAGGGTTCTCAAAGAAATTGATGTGTGATCCAAGAATTCACAATTGTACAATACAAGTTTCTTAAGCAATGGGCAATATTGACTGATGTAAATTAAAGCATTAAGATCAATTTCTTCAACATGCTCTAAATGCAACCAAGTTAAGTTTGATCCTTTGGCTTCAAGTAATGACTTGATATTATCAGAAAAGAAGTCGCATGATAAAAGTTTCAACTCCGTCAGTTGCTCTAGGCTAGATAGGACAGTTAGGTCACTAATTCTCTCATCATGAAATATAGACACATGCGTCACTTGCGAGCACATAGCAACAAGCAAATGAAGGTGAGATGTAGTCACATCTCTACTCTGAAAATAACGAAGGTTGAAGGGACCCTGAAATTTTCCAGTCATTTTAATACGCTCAAGAACATACCCAAATTCATCACAACGACCAAGGTCTTCAAGAAAAGGCAAATTAGAGAGAAGCATTGCATAACCTTCAGTAGAGACAGATGTTCGGTACAATAGTAGCTGTTTTAGCTTTGAGCAATTTAATAAGGAGGGGACACTACGATCTGTAACAGATCGAGAGGAGGTTACATCCAACTTTTGCAGCAAGGTGCAGTTTTGTCCAACTACTGAGAGAATATGATCAGTACAGTCAAAGCAAAGACACAGAGATACAAGATTTTTCATCTGGACCACACCAGAAAGAATTGATTTTTCAATGTCAGAAGTTTCCCAACCACCTGAGCCAGAGCCAAGATTCAAAACCTCTAGACCAGTCATTTTAAACAGATTCTGGTACAAAATATTGCGCATAACTTTGGGCCAAGCTGAAAAGTCAATGCTTTTTAGCTGAGGATGAATTGCCACAAGAGTCATTTTCACAACTATATTCATTCGAGCAACAAATACTGATATAGGTAGGCAATTGTCAAAATAGGCCCTTGTTTCAATAATAAGTTCATGTACAGTATCCAGAACTATCTGAGACAATCTATCAAAAAGGTACCAAGGCACATTGGCAAACAGAGCTTCATTAAGTCTTTCAAGGCAATTTTGCAACACAACTGTTTCAGATTCCAGTCTTCCTTCGGGTGAATCTGCAATCGATCGTATCATCTGTTGACCCACTGATAGAACAACATGGCGAATGCTTTTCAGAGCCAAGTCCTGAAGTGATCCAGGTGACTTTTTTCTTGGCATGATGGAAACTTTTATTTCAGGGAGTTGCAGTAATATGAACTGAAAGAGACACACGGTTCAGGAAAACCCCTAAGGAATTGTCAACGGTTGTAAATGATGTTTCTTTAAAAAAAATAAAAAAAAAAGAAAGAAAACTGAGGTTGGTCAGGTGCAATATAGAATGTGCCCATCAAAAGTTGAGACGTTTTTATCACTACTTTAGAGTCTGTATGAATTTAACTACTAAGTTCTTCATATAATTTTATTCACAATTTTGAAAATAATCTCAATACTCACTGTATCTTTGATGGTCCTTGGCTTTTGACACAATAGCTTTTCCTTCCAAACCTAATACCTGGTAGCTTTCTTTAGTGAGCGAGAGAAAAAGATGTCCATCTGGTGTCAATGACAGGCAATTGTTAAGATCAACTTGTGAGTTGATGCTCAGGGCTGTAATTTGACCTGAGGAAAAGAAAATTTATTTCAAAAATACGAAAACTCAAAATTTTAAGCAATAGCAAATATATATATATCAAAAATAAATACCTCTTTTAACAAAGGCATCTATAAACTCTTTCTCAACAAGTTCATGAGCTCTGATTTCTGATACTTTATAGTACTCGTTGTCTGATGACAGAGCTTCCAATATACCTTGAGGAACTTGCGGAGTGTCAGGCAGCACAACCGAAACCTGTAGGGTACAAGAAGTGAATTTACGTCATAAATTTTACTTGAGACACAAGAATAGGACGTCACACATAACCTACATCAACCGTTACAAGATAACTTACAAAGTGATTCGCAGGATGGCTTTTCACAACGTTCTCCACCTCCTTGTAAGATTCGAGAGTACCTTGAACGACTTTCAAACAGCTGGCAGGAGGATCAAAAGCCCAAACTTCTGGGGCTAACATTGCGTTTTCTCCGCACTTACATACGCTGGATACAGCATTCCTGCAACATTGTTTACGTTGTTGTTAGTGTTGTTGTTTCAAAACTGTCACTCCAAAATAAATTTTAGAAAAAAATTCCAGCCAAAAATTCTCTTTCAAACGACAACATTTCTGTCTTTTATTATTTTACAAGATTTTTACTTAAATTTATGTCAATAATGGGCAATGGGTTTCATGAACCACTTTTCGGAGACACTGGTGACACGTTTTTTATGTTGGCTACACAACATCAGCTGTGCAGATGATGGCAGATGCGCGTTTGTTCACTAGGCTACCGCGCTGTCGCGCCACGGTCAAAATGGACGGCTCTTGACGAGAGTTTGAAATTTCGGAGCTTGTAAGTCTGTGCACGCAGCTTACGATCAACATCACATCGTAAAGGTGTACCCTTCAGATTTCAGAGACCAAGAGTCCAAGGAGCTAAGAAAAGCCTCCACTTCACTCACAGAAAATTATAACGTAATCCAACAGTTTGGTGGTCAACTATCATACCAAAAAAAGCAACAAAATGCCAAAGACTGCACGTCCGACTTCTAGTATAGGCGAGCACTATGGAAAGCGAGATATTGAGAGGATTGGCATATTTGCAGAGACAGGATGGTTGCATGGAGTGCCTTATGTTTCTCCTCATGGATGTATGTACAATGAAAGAATGACGGAATTTTTAAAATTTATTTTTATTTATGAATTCATCAGTTTCCAACTGCCATGCAATTTGCTCCTGACGCTTTTGACAGATGAATTTAGGAAGGGAGGTACAAAAGGCCGTCAAATGCTTCCTGGAGGAGGGAAGACCAAAGTGGGACTCCAAGACTGCTACTTCGATAAGGGGCCATTCAAAAGAATCTTTGAAAAGGAGGCATATTCCAGTGCTGTTCGAGAAAACTACTTGGCTTCGTGAGTTTTATGTATTTGCATGAGGAGGTGATGATCATTAATGAGATTTTAAATAAAACCCTCTCTGTAATTTAAAGCATGGCATCGTCAAAGAAAAATGTATCAAGTACTGCATTTGTAGCTGGAGCACCTGGCAAGAAACATAGCACGCCTGGAGATTTTTATGGAACATTTTCTGGCATAGTTAGAGGCATGGAGACTAAGCCTACCTACAAAAATATCAGTAGGTCAACAATTCTCTCCTAATTTTTACTTCAACTTTTCTTTTACTCACCAGCTATGAGCCGTCAAGAGAAAGCGCAGCCCAGGCACAGAGCTGAGTTACCAAATGTGAAAACTAATCCCGCTAAGAAGGGCACTTATGGTTATGTTGATACAACTTTGAACAAATTTCCAAAACATATGTAGGTATTCAAGTCTCCTAAAGTATCTCTGCGCATAACTTTTATTGGAATCTTAAGAGTAAAAATTCGAAAAATAATTGCAGGTCTGAGCCCTATCTATCCCGTTATGGCATGGCAGCCACAAATCAAAGACTTATGCTTGATGGACCTTTTGTATCAACAATCTATCCCACTCCCTGTTTTAATACAAATCCATGGCATGTAGTTAAACCAGCATCTACTTATGTTCGGCGGTCTGAAGCCAAACCCAAATATAAAGGCGTTGTGTGGGTTCCTCCACAGTTCCCTAAAAAGGTAAGCCTGCTTTCTGATACAGATATTAATTTACTGAATAAAAGTAATATGCTATTTTTGGGGTTTTTAACAATTTCTTTTCAAATTACAGCAAGGCAATAATCATGATGGCTGCTTCAGCAAATTTCCCCCTCATAAGCCAGACAAATATATTGATCCCTTCAAAATAATGCGAGGGCCTCTAGAAACAAATGTATTTTACCCCCAGATTCATCAAAAAAGCATGTACACCTCTTCAATTGTGAACAAGAATGTTGACTTCCGGATCAATGCCAAAAACTGGCGATGTTTCAAGGCAATGTCCTACGCTCCAAACTGAGGAAACAAATCAGGAGAAGAACAAGTAAAACAGATCAGCATAATGAAATTTATAAATGTATTTCAATTATTATATAGAAGAATTAGCTCATGCGAATTACGTTAACTGCACCTGTCAAGTCCCTACACCACTACAGTCAGATGGTTGTGAAAAAGCCAAGCATTGGTGAGTATGTAAAAATTATGTCCCACTTTGAAGTTTTAGGACAGTGTAATCTGCTACAATAATTGCTACACACCACAAGGCTAAGTTAAAATTTCACAACAAGCAATTGAGGTCTGCAATGATCTGGGCTGGACTGTTGGCGAGGCCTGACATAATTCATACTTTTTTTGGAATAAAACCCTCTTGTAAACTTCCTTCACATTTTTTTTCTTTTGTCTGAGATCGAAAGCACCTTTATGTCAATTATTATGGATAAGTCCAAAGAAAAGTGCATTCTAAACATTCATGGCAACATAAAAATGGCAATTTGAATTAAAAACAGAAACAGAAACAAAAAAAAGAAAAAGAAAAAAAACATTTTAAAAAAAGAAAATAGCTTGTAAATTGGAACAAAGGGTGGTTTGATTGTTAAATTAAGACTTAGTATACCTCTAAATGAGCTAAATATCAGCTTCAACATGGCATGTCATATCACAAGGTTTCATTTTTCTAATAGAATTTGGTCCATAAACTATCTCATATTTACATAAATACATATCAAAGAATTAACAACTGGTATAATTTAATCAACATAGACAAATACAAGATAGAACACATCTGGAAATAAATATTTGCTTGCTTTTTCACACAAGTTGGTTGTATTCATAACAGAGGACTATGTTACGTTTTGACTCGTATTATAAAATAAGGCACAGAACATATTCTCCACTTGAGATATCAATCAAGACTGTGAGTTGTTGGTAGGAAAATATGGCTCATTGATGTATTGGAATTTCTGAGCATGATCATAAGTAACAAGGTGAAGCTTAGACGTCGATCATAAAAAAGACGAATATAGTAAATGACATTAACACATACTTAGGAAACTTCATTGTAGCTACAATTATAAAGAACTATTTAAAAAATACTGAGATATGGACAAGACAATGGAATGAACAAGACCAGGCTTACATTCCACTGAAGGAGCTATGGCTCTAATTCCCGACAAATTAGATTTTTCATAACTGAGTATTCCTTGCTGTGACTAGAGGTAAAGAGCTTGCAGCCCCTTTCAGAATCATAAAATTAAGTAAAACTTGTGCCAAAAAGAGCCAATAACACTGCTAACCACAACTATGTGAAGTTGCTTCAAAGTCAAAACTTAAAAAAAAACGGCCACCTACAGAAAAATCAACCGCAATCCTGGGATGGGATTGTATAACAAACTAAACTCAGTCGGAAGGTAGGGTTTAACTCTGCTGTGCGTTTCGGAGCACTGCTTTGCCACTGATCAGGTATTGACACTAAGCCTGCGCACCCTGGGCCTCACCCTGCAGGCGCCCTATGACGTGCTTCACCCAGCCTTTAGAAGTTGGTCCAGAGGGACAGGAGCCGCATCCACCCGGACACCCGCCCCCGCCCACGCCATCAGCGTGATCGTCCTGGTCGGGCACAGCCAAAGGCGCGGCGCCGGGGGCGGGGGTGGGGGCGGGGGCGACGCGGGGGCCGGCAGAGAAAGGTACCGCCGCCGCCAGGGGAGCCGGCGGGCACCCTATCTCGCTGAGACGGCTGACCAGCGCAGTCTTCGGGATGCTGACCAGTTCCCCCGAGGTAAAGGACGGCCTGAAGGCTTTCTTGGGCTTGCTGGGCACTGGCGGAGGAACTTTGATTTTCGGGGTGGACGAGGCTGCCGGAGCCGCCGGCAAGGATAGAGGCATAACGGTGCACTTCCGCGACTCGAATGCGGGGGTGTCGGCCAGGTGAACAGTCGTGGGGGTGGTGATGCAGGTGGCGACGGCCCGGGTGCTGATGTCTGACTCCTCCACAGACGGGGGGGACGGTGGCGGGTAGCTAGGCGGCCCCGACGAGTCGTCACTCAGGGAACACTCGTCGTGATCACTGAAAACGGCGCTGTCCCGGAACGCATCCGTCGCCTCCAGCACAGACTCCATGGCCTCGAACGAGCGCTCGTAGAAACTGTCGGCAGAGCAGTCGCTCTTGGCGGCCTCCTCACCGGCCGAGGACACCGAGGACGCGACGGTGGCGCGCTCATCCGCGTCCAGAGCGTCGGTGGCCTCGGCCTCGGCCAGGGTGGCGGCGCGGGGCCGGGGGGCGGCCTCGACGGCCGTGTCCACGCTGCCGCCGAAGCCTGACGTCTTATCGCCGTCGCTAGACGACGACGTGGACGCCGTGAGGTTGGAGGCCACGGAGAGCACCGAGTCGGGGCGCACGCCGAGCAGTGCGGCAGCCTTCTTGGAGGGGCGCACGTGCTGGAACAGCAGGCGTGGGTTGGCGTAGTCCGACTCGCAGGCCGCGATGCGCGCGCCCAGCCCCGAGCTGCCCTGCTTGTAGGAGGTGGTCGTGCTGGTCGCGGTGACCGTGGTCGTGGCGGTGGTGGTGGTGGTGACGGCAAGTGGCGGGTCCCGCACCAGCACCTCCTCCTCGCCGATGAGGTTGCGAATGCGGCGGCGGAGCGTCTTGCTGTACTGCTTGACCACGACGGCCGCCACCCGCCGCTCCCGCTGCAGCGCGCGCTCTTGATCGCGGTCGCGCGCGCGCACGCCCCCGCGGCGCTCCCAGTCCAGAGACGTCGTCTCCGAGGTGGCCGACGACGACACCCGCAGCCCCGAGGCCAGCTTGGAGAGCACGTGCCTCAGCGACATGCCGGCGAAGGGCAGGGTGGGTCGGTAGATCTTGTACTCGGGGTGCACGTCGTCGAAGCGGTCGTGCAGGCTGGCCAGGCTCGCGTTCGGGGTGGCCGACGGCGTGGCGGACGGCGTGGCCGTGTACTCCGTGACGCTGTCGTCCTCCGTCGAGTCGCCCAGGTGCGCGCGCTCCATGCTGAAGCGCCGCTCCATGTCCTCCATGCTCAGGCCGCCTCCCCCGTGCGACGGCTTGTCCGACGCGATGGTGAACGGCCGGCCCGGGCACGAGCGCCCGCTCCGCAGCATGCGCGCCCGCAGCGTCTCCTTGCTGCGGCCCGGCAGCGCCTCGCCCTCCGGCCCCACCTACAAGCAAGAGGTCAACGTCAATCCCGGTACACGGTACACCACAACACTCACGAGTATTTATTACACAGAAAGAAAAGAAAGGAAAGGAGAAAGAGTAAAAACACTCGTACGTGAGAGAAAAAAAATTAAGAGAGTTCAGAAAAATTCTCGTACATCCATACTCTACACCTCCCCGACTATCCCTTGATTGACATTCCCCAAACTATGGGTTACGGCTCATTTCCAACACACTGCAGGCGAGTGGGTTGCCTCAGCCAGGTCCCGTGTAGGAGAGTCCAGGCCCGGGTTCACGCCTGCATGAGGCGCAGGTTGGAACGAGAGAGGGGGGGGGGGAGAGATCACTTCGAAAAGTCATTGTACGGTCAAAAAATGAATCATTTCAAGAAAAAAAATTAAACAAAATCAAGAAGAAAGTTACAGAAAAATTTAAGAAATCGAGAACAAGTAAACAAAAAACTGAAAAATATATGAAAAATAAAATCAGAAATAACCATTAGTAAAACAAAATCAAAAAATTTTCAAAACATGACGGAGATTTTCATTATTCTCTTGAAAAATAAAAACAAAACGATTAAAATAAAATCTAACAAAATCAAGTCAAAAAGATAATTGTTCACATTTTGTATGAATGATCACCCCCTCGGGCTGGAAGGCCAACAAGAACAAATATGCTCGTTGTTGAGCCAACCCAATCCGTAAGGTACCGAAAGCTGCGCTACGCTTCAGCTACGCACCTGAAAGCTGCGGGGCAGGGAGCCCGCCTTGTGGCCGCCGTGGGCAGAGGCCTGCGCCAGGTGCGGCCCCTGCTGCTTGAGCCACACGGCCGGCGTGATGGGCTGCGCGGGGCACGAGACCCGGCTCACGGGGGTGTCCACGTAGAACAGCGAGTTGCTCTGCTGCGAGGTGAAGGAGGCCGCCCTGCGCACGCCGCTGGCGCCGACGGGCTTGGCCGAGGCCTTGTGCAGGCGCTGCGACCGCCGCAGCCGCTCCCACAGGCTCTGCAGGCTGTCCTGGCGCGACGGCGGCCTCGGCGGGGCGCACTCACCCTCCCCGACCTCCTCCGCCTGCTCCGCGCGCCGCGACCTGGTCCGCGGCGGCGCCGTCGGAGCGGTGGCGTCCTCCGCCGCCTTGACGCTGTCCTTGTCGTCGTCCTCCTCGACCTCGGCGTCCTCGTGACACACCAGCGTCACGTAGTCGTCCTCGTCGTTGGAGCACTCGACCGAGTGGCTGTGGCTGTAGCGCCGGTGGTGGCGGTGGTGGTGCACGGTGGCCAGCGCCGACAGCGTCTCGTAGATGGCTTCCTCCTCCTCCTCCTCGTCCCCGTCGTCCGCCTCCTCGTCCGTCGTCTCCCCCTTGGCGCACGGCGCACCGCCGGTGATGCGGTGCCTCAGGTTGATCTGCCGCTGCTGCTTCTTCAGGATCCGCTGGAACTCGCGGTTCTGCATCAGCAGCTGACTCACGATCTCCTCGATCGTCTTGGCGGGCTGCGGCGGCAGTGGCGGCGACGTCGGCGACGTCAGCGCTGAGCCCAGCAGGGGCGACGTCGCGACCGGCGTCGACGGGGTGGACGCCTCCTCGGCGACGGGGGAGGGGGTGTCTCTAGGAACTTGAATTGTGTGGGTGGGGCTGAGGGTGGGGGTTGGGGTGGGGGTATCGCTGTCGCCGTCCTGCGCGCCGGAGGCAGCCACCATCCCGGAGGAGATGACGGTGGCGGAGGCGGTTGTTGTCGCGGTGCTGGTCGTCGTGGTGGTGGTGGTGGTGGTGGAGGTCGTCGTAGTGGTGGAGGCGTCCTGCCCAACCCAGCCGAGCTTCGAGTCTGACGGACTGGGAACGATGGGCCCCTGTATCTGGAGATCAATGGAAACCTGTCTCTTGGCGGCGCCGACTGAACCCGGGCCTCCGCCCGCGGCCGCGCCGCCGGAGTAGCCCGCCGGCTCAGACTTCCTCCGCCAGCTCGCGAACCGATCCTGGAGGGCAAACAGGACAAGTCATAAGTAACGGGTGCGCCGCTCTTCTCGTCCAACAGGTACTATACGGCCCGACCCCGCGCGCTGCTGTAAAGCGCCTTGACAACAAAAACAAAAAGCATGCCCTTTACGAGATTTTTCTCTTTCCTAGTGACAGCTTACGCTTACCCTGGTCCTGTCCGCGAGACTGAGTGTCGAGTCGTCTCTCTCTCCCTCCCGACCGCTGCTCGAGCCTCGCCGACCGCGCCTTGAAGCAGCAGACTGCAACAGACACCCACCAACCACCACCCTCCGTCAGACTCAACTCCTCCTAGCTTGCAGCAGGCACAGCAGCCGCCTTTTCATTATCTTCTCCCCCGCGCCGCCCCCGCCCCCGCCCCGGCCGTGTCACACAGGTGCCGCCCTGGTCTCCCCTGTCGGGCCGGGGCCGCCGGGGCCGGGGCGCGGTGCGGTGAGGCGACGCTAGGAGGACGCCGTGGCACAAACCTCAGAGATGGCGTCTGCGTCGGACTTGCGGTTGCGGCGGAGGCGATAGCGCAGGCCGGTGCCGGCCTCGGTCTTGCGCCGGTCTCTCTCCTGCTTTCGCCTCTCGAGGTACTCGGGCGCCGAGTGCTGCCTCCTGGGCGTCACCTTGTCGGCCACGTGCGCGTCTGCGGACAGAACACGAGCAAGTAATGCATGGGCACCTTTGCGCCTGATCCGAAGAGGCGAAAAGGACTCTCAGATTTTTGTACACCTCAATTTCAGAAAATTCCAGAGATATTGGAAAGCATGAAAAAAAAAATCAGAAAAATTCAGAGATGTTCAGGGAAATTCAGAGCTTAAATTACAAAATACTATCAGCAAAAATTTAAAAAAAAACCTCCAGGAAATTTAAGAAAAAATTACGACGTTAAACGAAAATTCAGAGTTTTTCACCCCTCGGACCGGTGAAGGCAAGGCACTAACCCGAGGGGAAACCACTCTGAATTTTGATGAACAAATTTTCTGAATTTTTGTGAATTTCCATTGAACTTTTGGAATGTTTGCTTGATTAATCTATTTTTTGTGAATTTTCCTGAACTTTTCTAAATTTTTCTGAATTTTTACAAATTTAGAATTTTTCTAAATTTTCTTGATTTTTTTTGAAATTTTCTGAATGACGAGGTGAACAAAAACCTCTGAGTTGATTCCCCCTCACATTTACCACTTTCATCCCCCGAGCGGCTGCGCTGCGCCATGGCTGCGCTGCTGCGGGGTTACTCACCGTCACCGCGACTCTGGCCCAGCTCCATGACTAGCTGCCGGGCGTGTGAGGGGATGACGGCGTGGTAGTTCTCCAGGATGACCCTCTTGAGCTGCATACTCCACTCCCGCTTCTGCTCCAGCGTCCGCGCCTGCACAGAGAGCGCGCGGGTCAGCGCGGCCGGCAAGGCGTAACACTCACTTTTTACGACGGGCCCCCCTGGGGCGCATGGACCCGCTGTTCGGCTGGTTGAAAGGACGGTACCAGGCCCGGGCGGAACACCTTTAGCAGGTCAGGAAACAGGCGAACACCCTCTCCCCCCTTTCTCCCTCCATCCTCACTTAACTTTGAAACTTAGCAGCGCGGCGGTATCCACTTTGGCGCGTCCCCCGCCTCCAACGATATCATAACTGCTATAAAAGCGTAAGCTTTACAGACGAGGTCCGCTCGAAGAAAGGAGGAGAAATGGCGAGCCGAGGCGGGGCGGGGCGGGGCGGGGCGGGGCGGGGCGGGGCGATGCGGCCGCGGCCGGCCGGCTAAAGTGAGGTATAGAGTGCTTTCCTGCGTTTATAGGCTGACGGGGACGGCATGGCACGGGCACGGGCGGGCATGTCCGGCGGGAGGGAAGTCGAGCCACGCAACCTGACCCAAGCAGAGCAGGCTGAGCAGCTGAGCAGCCAGGGGAAGAGTCCCGACCCGACCCGACCTCAACGGCCCCCTCCTTCTCCTCCTCCAGCGCCGTTGCATAACGAGACCATGCTTTCCACGGTTCCCAAACATTACCAGAGACCCCAATCAGTCCGTACGCACGGAGCTGCCACCTGCCGCGCGGTCGCGCGCCAAGTGGGCGAATGTCGCACACTTGTAAGTTCGTGAGTTTTCAGTCGTATACACTTTATCGGCGTTCAGGCAACGCAAACGCGTCGCGTCGCGCCGGGATGCAGACCTGCAGGGTGTACTGCATGCGCGGGTTGTCGAAGGGGATGACGTGGAAGCTGAGCGGCTCCCCGGGCACGCTCTCGATGAGCATCAGGTTGGAGCACATGATGTGCGCCTTGTAGCCCAGGATGCTCTCCTCCTTCTTCTTGGTGATGAGCAGCATCTTGTCGAAGAGGAACACGTGCCGCAGGGCCTTGGCGCCGGCCACCCTGAACGTACCCTCGGCGCACAGCTCGCCGAACGTAGTCAGGTCCTCGCCCTGGAGGCAGAAAGGGATGCCAATTTTAAATTTAAGAGACCGTTGGGTCAGGCTAAACTCTGTTGTTTTTTGGAGCATAGCACTGTAGTAAAATTCAAGACAATTCAGAAAAAAAAATTAGAAGCAAATCAATACAATTGAAGAAACTTCGGAAGATATTGTAGAAAAGTATAAATGAATTTCACAAAAAAAAATATTTAATACTTAGAAAATTATAAAAAATTATTCACTGGCACAAAACAATGTATCGTTGTTCTCCCATTCGCATCAGAGTTCAGGAGTTGGAAATATACGAGAGAAAAAATAAAGTATACGATTCCCAGTTGCAGCAGTTGTGTAAAAAATGCCAGTATAGTGCTCGACTCACCTCCCAGCCCAGGAGCAGGCTCTGGATCTCCTGCACGCGGACGGCGTGCTCGTGCCGCCGCTTCATGTCGTTGATGTGGTGCGCGATGGCCGTCATGGTGGAGAGCGCGTCCACGATGTCGCCGTAGCCGAGGCGCTCGCACGACGAGTGCTTGACGATGTTCTGCAGCAGCAGGTGGTACTTGAGGATGCGCTGCACGGGCTTGAGCAGGTACGAGCCGAGCGGCAGCGTGTGCTGCAGCGCCGCCTGCCGCTCCCGGAACAGCCGCACGGCCGCCTCGCGCCGCATCAGCTCCGTCAGCACGCTCACCGTCCTGCGCAAGCCACCAGACAAACTTAACCTGACTTCGATTCAAAAATACTGCTTTAAAAAAAATTAAAATTAAAAAAGGCTTTTGTGAGAAATTATGGTAAAAATTCTCACTCTTCTGGAAAGCCAAATGCCAAATGTGAGAATGTCGCACACACAAGTAGATGTACACTGTGAGGAAAAACTACAATTTAACAACAGTTTTAAACCGTTTATTTTTCGAAGTACAATAAAAAACTGTTCAAAAATTGTACCCGGTATAGGGAAAATTAGTGAGGTACGGTGACGAAAACCGTAAACTGTTAATTCAAAACCGTTGTTTTGTTGGATGATGTACAGTTTTTCTCACAATGTAGTTATCCCAGGCGCGGTTCAGGCGCGATTTTTTGATAGTGTTCCTCCTTAAAATATAAAATTCCTGGGAAAATTCTTACATTAACTTGATGGACTGCACAGAGAAAAAATTTTGGTTGCATAGATCAAACCGATCAAATTGTAGTTCGATCCGTCGAAGTAATCGTAGGTTATTCTGGGTTCTGGGTATGGAACTTTCGGTTATAGCGACTGAATTTTTCAATGCCCATATAACTACTCTGACGGATCAAACAACAGTTAGTTTGATATATTGGTCGGCTTTAAAGATTTGATGACTGCAATCAAAAATGTTTCTCAGTGTGTGCGAATGTCACTTGGAACGCGTGCAGTGAGCGTGCGACATTCGCAAATAACTTGGGCTTCCAGTGGATTTCAGCAGGGTGCGAGCAGCGACGCGCTATTGGCGACACGCGGGTGTCGTGCACATTTCTGCAGAGAGGGACAGGCGAGGAGGGGCGCTATAGGCATGCGGGCGGGTGACCACATTACATTATGAGAGGTATTGTCCCCAATACCGCAGAGAGGGGAGTGAGGGGCTCGTCACAGCCCGAGCAGAGCATGTGACCCCCCGTCCCCGTCCCCGTCCCCCTGCTTCCCTCACCAGAGGAGAGAGATCGGGTGGCCTGCTGGTCTCCCTGTTGCGGCCGGCCGCGGGCCAGCCCTGCAGCCCGCAGCCCTGCAGGGCAGGGCCCTGCCCTACCCTACCCGTAGCTCCAGGCTCCAGCAGAGCCAGCCCTGCGACAGTCCTGTTGTTGCCTTCAGCGGCAGCCCTGCGGCAATCGTGCCGCATAGCCCTGTGGCAGTCCTGAAGCAGTCCTGCGAGAGCCCTGCCGGAGCCCTTGCTCTACACCATCTACGATATTTTGTCATGCGGTCGTTTTGTCGAGCGGTCATTTACGAGGTAATTTTAACTTCACAGAAACTTTATTGAAAAAACAAAAACAATTCTAGCGATCACTTGAGAAAATTAATCTGCGATTTTCGTTGAAGGTAACACGAGAGCCCTAAGTAGCGCGTCAACTTGTTTCACTTGATTAATTCATTCATAATACGAGAGCCCTAAATAGATTCAGCGCGTCAACTTGTTTCACTTGATTAATTCATTCATGATAAATTTATTCATATAAACCAGTCGTTTTCTGCGTGAAAAGAAAATGACGTTTCAGTACTTTTCGACTACACGGAAAAAAATTCGTATTGGTTTTCAAGCAGCTTCGGAAACCCTGTGTATTTTCTCCATGAGAGCTGCTTGGTTTTTCCAAAACTGCTTGGAAACCAGGACGCCGTTTTTTTTTTTTTTCAGTGTAGTTTCACCTACTGTTAGAGACCATCCTCTCATTTCGTCTCCCGCTAACGACATGCACGGCGCGCGCCCTATTTAACAGTGTAGCCGCGCGGTCAGCGGTCAGCGCCTCTGCAGCCTCGTAAGCGTGAGGTAAGCCCCGTTACAGAGCGGCGCCGTGCTGGGCTGAGCCGAGCTGACCGGTGACCACCGGGCGTGCAGCGCGCGTGCAGACCAGGGCAGGGCAGGGAGGTACTGCGCGGCGCGACACCAGGTGTCGTGCTGGGCCGGCCCGGCCCGGCCCGGCCCGCGGGTACTGTGTGCACTACACACCGCGCGGCAAGTCAAGTCGCTATGGGGCTCAGCAGCGGGGGAATACAAGAGGGCACGGGTAGTAGAAACACCAGGGGACTGTGACTGTGGTTCTCCAAGACTTCCCTCCTCGCTAGATTATGCGCCCCTGTTCGTTGCCCAATCCGTTGTCAGAGACTCGGAGGTTGTCAGACCCTTGGCTCTGGACCCGAGAGCAGCGCCTCGGCGTCCCGCCCTACACTGTTAAAAATTTTGTTGTAAATTAACAGGAAAAGTACTGTTAATTTTGTGAGCAGTAAATCCTGTTTAAAAACAGGAAAAACTGTAAACTTACAATGATGGGAAAAATCTCAGAATCATTTTTTTCGTCGAAATGTATTGACTTCTTTTTGCACTTATATCTCTCTTCCGTAATATTACAAAATTGTTGTATTTCGAACAGTAAGAGCTGTTAACAAAATTAACAGCGTATTTCCTGTAAAGCACCAGCACACACAGTGATACTAATTCACTGTTCTTTGAGAGTGCTGCTGAAATAATCCATATGTAGTAAGTTTTTAACTGATGAAAGAAGAGCTGTTCAGAAACAGGATTCCCGTAAAACAAATGGTCGTCAGGCAACAACTTTTTCTAACAGTGTACCCCTGCGACACTCTACCCTGTTCCTTAGACCACGTGACCGACACCTCTTGAATTAAGTTAGAAAGAAAGAAAGAAAGAAAGAAAGAAAGAAAGAAAGAAAGAAAGAAAGAAAGAAAGAAAGAAAGAAAGAAAGACAGCTCGAAATATAAATGTGGTTCATTAATGTAAAAAAGTAAAAATAATAATAATTCGTGTACAATATTAAAAACCCTAAGAGTGAAAATCAAAACAACGAACGAGGGTTATTGTTTTTTTTTTTTGTTTTTTTTTTTTCAATCATGTAAATTATGATAAGTTATCATCACTGAACAGGAAATCATACCCATACCCGTGCCGCCAGCCAAGGGCAGCTGAGATCGCGAGGACTTTTCCCCGCGGGGCTGTTCTGTTCCGCTTCCCCGTCCCGTCCCCTCTCCTCCACAGCCCTCTGCTGCACGCACCACACAATGAAGGCAAACGAAATCTCGTTTTGAATAACTGATACCCCTTTTGTTCGGTTTGTTCGCCGTCCAGTTCAACAGCCCCCGCCCCGCCCCACCCCACCCCACCCCACCCCACCCCACCCCGCCCCACCCCGCCCGCCCCTGGAATGAGAGCAGCGCGTGTGCATGGCAGCGGGACTCAAGGCGCGTGCACAGCATCCCCGCGCGCTCTGCTCTGCCCCTCCCGCCCGCCCCGATCACTGCCATTGTCCTGCCGACGACGCACCACAAATTTCTCTACCCTTCCGCAAGGAAAGAAGAAGAAAAGACGAACACCACCGTATTCGAAAATTTCGCACATTTCAGCCAAGCAGCGCATTTTATCCTCCTGTTATTTTTCACACTAAATCTTTATGCATTATGAGTTGTGAATAAGCATGCAGTACCATAGCAATGTGAAAAAATATTCGGCAGGGTTACGGGAAAATTTTTCATGATAAATGTCGTAAAGTTACAACACCCAGTTGTCTTGTTGCGATATTTTTTTCACACCATGAGTCTTCTTGGTTTTCTGCGACGAGTAAGAAATTGCTGTCGTCAATTTACGATTGCGCTCGTAAATTTACAACTCTGTGTCGTAATCACAAATTACGAAAAAGGTCATAAATTTACGAATATATGATTTTTCACAGTGAACCAACAATAAGAGCATGCAAAATTTCATGCATAACTGTGCACAATTTGTGCATAGTTATAAGCAATTCGTACGTAATTATGCATTAAAAATTGTGCGAACTTATGGTTGTTTATGATTGTGCATGTTTATGCACAAATGAAATGCATAAGGGCTTAGTGTCTTCTGTTAAGGGAAAATAGGCTCTCTTGGAGTTTTTAGTTTCCTTCAATTTTTAAGATTCTTTAGGCCTCAATTTTGAATCTCGACTCACCTCGGGTAGTTGGTGCAGTACTCGGTGTAGATGGAGAAGCCCGTGTCGTTGCGCACGAAGCAGCGGGCCACCTGCACGGGGTCCAGGTCGCACTGCTCCAGCTGCCGCAGGAAGTGCAGGTTGAAGCGGTAGATGTCCTCGATGTTGCCGAACAGCGCCTCGAGCTGGGCGGGCCCCAGCGGGCAGTCCGGCCGCGCGCGCCACACCGTCAAGTACCCCTGCAAGCCCAACGGGTGCGCTCAGCATCGGGGATTCTCGCGCAGCAGAACCGAGGGGGAAACAACTCTGAAGTTTAGTGTAGGACAGATTTTGTTGATATTTTTTCAAAAGATTACTAAATTTTTGTTGAATATTTTGCAATTTTTGCTTGAATTTTCTCTACATTTCACACTAAAATACTAGGGACAATTTTGTTCCTAATTGAGCACGATTTCTTTCCTAAATAAAGAAGTAAAAGTGCACTATTGTGCAGCTTTACTCCATTATAAGGAACGAAATCGTACACATGTTGCGCATGCACGGATTCGTGCTCAATTACGAACAAAAATTGTTCCTAGTATTTTAGAGTGTTTATAGTTTGGGCATTAGTTGAGAAATAAGTTAAATTATTTTATAAGGTTAAACTGAATTTTCCTAATTTTTTCAGATTTTTCTAAACTTTTATGACCTTTTGTGTATTTTTCTGAATTTTTTTGAATCACGAAATATACAAAAAAATTCTGAGTTGTTTCCCCCCTCGAACAGAAAACGATAAAATAGAATTTTTTAATTATCAGGGGAGATCTCCGAGTGGAGCAATCTCAAATGAAGTGTTGAGTTTTGACAAAAATAAAATTAGGACACGTCTAGGGCTCCTGAGGACTGCCGGGTAGGCAACCTGCTCAATTCCACTGTGAAGCGAGAACAACCGTTGCCTACCTACAAGGCGTTTCGGTATAGCTTCGCTGAGAAACACGCACTTTCTGTCGGGGAGATCCGTCCGAAACGGGGGAGCCAATCGAAACGACCGAAAGACACACCCACGTGCGAAAGGGCGCGTGTTTTCGTGTTTTCTCAAACAGCACAAAAAGTTCTTTTACGATCATCTGCCGCTGTCCTGTCTCCCGGTCAGATCGAGTTGTGAGGCCCGGGCCGAGCGGAGCTGGGCGGGGCGGTGCGCGGCGGGGTGGGGTGGGGCGGGGCGGGGCGGGGCGGGGCGGGGTGGGGCGGTGTCGAGCCAGGTCCAGGTCCAGCACCGCTACCATGCGGGTCGCCTCGCCCGCCTCAGCCTCGGCACGACCGCCTGCCGTCTGATTCCGAAGATCGCTTTCGTACCTCCGTCCTTGTCCTACCCTTGGTGGTCCCTCATGTTGGGAATGGCAGGGCCCCACAAGTGTGACAAGGAGGGAGGCGCGAGAGCGATCTTCTGAATCAGTCGGCTGCTCTGGAGTGCAGTGTCCAGGCGGCGCGGGCGCGGCGGGGTGTGGCGTGGCATCCCACGCGGACCCACAACAGTGCCCCGCCGCGCCGCGCCCCGCCCCGCCCCGCCCCGCCCCGCCCGCCGTCGATATATAAGGCACTGGGTCATACCACGGCCGGTGCCGGTGTGCCGGGCCGGTCCACCTTAGGGAGCAGCTGCAGCCTGCAGCACCTGGGCCGGGCCGGCAGCCGGCACCTGGGCGAGTCAGCTGCAGATGGTCTGTGGCGGCCGAGCGACGGGGTGATCACTCATACAAAATGTGTACAAATATTTTTTTCTGAATTTTGATTTGTCTTATGACTTTTCAAGGAAATTTTATATGTCACTTTTTGATAAATTTTGATCTCTTACCCCCATTTCTGATTTTTCCCCAATTGTATTTCGGTTTTCTGTTCATTTGTTCTCAATTTTTCGGATTTTTCTGTACTTCTCTTCTTGATTTTATTTTGATTTTTATGGATGTCTTAAATTTATTTTTTGAATGATTTTTTTTCGGAGCCATACAATGATTTTTCGAAGTAATCCCCCTCGGTCGCTGCCTGGTCGGGTCCTGTCCAGCTATCGCTCTCGTGCCTGCATCCTCTTCGCACTCCATCCATCCCCATCACAGACCCCCGCTGAAGGTGCGACAAAGACAGAGGCACGAGAGCGATCTTTCGGAATCAGGCGGCTGCACGACGGCGCCGGGCGCCTCCCACGCTGCTGACCCGGGCCCGGGTCGGGGCGAGGATACCTCGCTGAGCCCGGCCCAACCCAGCCCAGCCCAGCCCAGCAAAGCCCAACCCAGCCCACGGGAACTCGTAAAACCACGTTGATTCGCTTTCGGATCCGAGCCTAGTTAAGGGTCCGGCACGTCCACGGCACACGCACACAGCGCATTCCCCTCCCTCCCTCCCTCCCTCCCTCCCTCCCTCCCTCCCTCCCTCCCTCCCCCCCCCTCTCTCTCTCTCTCTCTCTCTCACTCTCCCACACACACGCACACGCACACAGCGAGCATAACTCGTACTACTGAGGTGACAATTAAACTGGCGCGACATCGACAGGGACTAATGGCAGCGACAATTGAAGGCAATCAAAGAGTCCCAGGCGGTCCCTGGCGGTCCCTGGCGGTCCCTCCCTCCGCCTGCTGTACGGCAGGAATGAGCGCGGAGGTGGCCACCAAAAGTACGCTGCAGAACACACAAATCTTCGGCCAGCGGCCACAAGAAAATACCCATGTCAAACGCCAAACTACCAAAGAAAAAGAAGAAATAAAATGCTCCCGAGTTGAGCGCAGTTAAGACGGTTACATGGTGGCAAAGGTTCCCGAATCATCAAACTTTATCGGTGATCTCCACGCGGCGGCCCATGGCGCTCGCGGCGCGCCCGATTAAGCGATTCCCTTTTCCTCACGCTCCTCCCCCCCCCCTCCCCTTGCTCTCCTCACAGCGACGTGCAGTTACGCCCGGGACTAGCGCAGCGGCGTGGCGGCGCATACACCGGAGTGCCCCGCCACACACCTCCAGGAGGTATCCGTTCACTGCAAACAGCTCGAGGAAGTACCCGTACCGCAGGGTACACACTGTTATTGTTGTGTATTAACAGCGAATCCGAGGTTAAAAATTCACAAAAAAAACAAGCAGGCTGATACATTCGTGTCATCTGCTAAAAAAATAATAATCACAAGTTGTGTAGACCAAAACACTTCCTCGATCCTAGTAGTACGTACTCGGTACCTCACCGCCGGCTGTAGTGCGCTAAACAACGGCAGGGGGGAGAGGGTTTCTCTCTCCCTCCCTCTCTCTCTCTCACACACGCACGAGCACCGTCGGATTATTCTCAGTCACGAGTACCGTATTGTTGGACTGGACCGCGCCGGGGCCGGCCAGTGGCGTTAATAGACCTCCCCTACCGGGTCTCTAGCTGCCCGCAAGGGAGACAGTGTGCCGAGTGCGAGCTAGAATGGTATGGCCCGAGCCCACTGCACCGCCCCGTTCTCCCCTCCCTCTCTCTCTCTCTCTCTCTCTCTCTCTCTCTCTCTCTCTCTCCATCCCTCCTGATCACAGTGCCCCTTGGCGTCCGCCACCCCACTCACTCCCCGTTTGATATGACGACACATGATCCTATCTCCGCCATCTTCCCGTAATAAAAGTCGCACGCACTATTCCACGCGTCTCACAATTGCACTGCGGCGACGCGCGCCTCCTGTGCCTTTCGGAAACTGACGCCGGCCCGGGCTGGGGGACGAGGCGGGTATTCGTGCCTGGCGGTCTGGCAGGCGGTCTGGCAGGCGATGGGGTGGGTGGGGTGAGGCAGGGCGGGGCGGGGCGGGGCGGGGCGGGGCGGGGCGGGGCGGGGCGGGGCGCGGGGCGGCCACAGGGATAACGCGAGGATTTATTAGCGGGTTTTATGCCCCACGCAGCCGCCATCTCTGTTGCGGGCGCAGATTGTAAACAAATACGAGGGGGAAAATTGGGGAAGGGAGGGGGGGGGGGGGAGGCAAAGATGCAACTTCAATTGTCCTTAAGCATCCAGGAGCGCGTCAGCCACCCTAAAGTCAATAAAAAAAAGAAAAACAAATAGATTATTTTCTAATTTTCAATTCTTCAGTTTTCGCCGGTTTTCACTATTTTTAATATCATTTTTCTTTATATTTTTAATCACAAAGTTAGTTCTATTTTCATTCTTCTTTCTTTCTTTTTTTTCTCTACTTTCAATCTCCCTTTTTTTCTCTTTTGTTTTTTTACTACTTTCGACAAGGCTATAGTACTATGTAGGCAAATGGGCAGCGCTCCGCTCCGCGCGCGACGCGCGGCGAAACTGCACTATAAAACGAGCGCCGCTCGCCCCGTTTCATAACCGCGAATAATAAATAAACGCGCAAATATAAATAAATAATCGGTGCCGTCGCACACAACTCGGGGGCGTCGTGACCCCCGGGCCGGCGTCGTGACGCTGCTATCGGCGTCGCGGAGAATCGCTCAATAAACGCGGCGGCGCCCGGCGTGGCGCCCGCCCGCCACGGCAAGCCTTGAGGGGGGGATCACTCATACAAATTGTGCACAATGATTCTTTTGACTTTAGTTTTTTTTAGATTTTTTGTTTTGATTTGTCTAATGATTTTTCAGGAATTTCTGTCACTTTCTGTTAAGTTTTGATCTTTTCCGCAATTTTGGAATTTTTTTCCACTGTAGTTTCGGTTTTTTGGTTCAATTTCTCAATTTTCCGTTTTTCTTTTTATCATTTTCGTGATTTAAAAAAAAAATACAATGATTATTTGGGCCGACACAGTGATTTTCCAAAGTGATCACCCCCCACCCCCCACCCCCACCCCCCTCGGCCATAGCCCAGCCTAGCGCCCTCCTCGCTAAAATAAACGTCAAACAATACACGACAATGTAGGTGTGTGTGCGTATTTAAAACTCCCGCCACACCCCGCGCGCCCCGAGTAGGTCGTCGTGTTTGATATTTCTTTTTTCCCTTCCCCGTCGCCCAGTGTGGCTATAACGGTGCGTCTGGCTGGATAGGATGTCCAACGGCTTTGCGCTGAGCCGGGCCGGGCTGCACCAGGCTGCACTGCCTGGCTAGCGGCGCAGCGCACCACGCGTGAGAAGACAAGAGAAGTGAGTGAACCTCCACTCTGGAGCGCGGTCGCAAATCCGCGTTCTTGATTAGCACTTGCACTTTTCAAATTTTAAGAGGAATTATTTAATCCTTATCTGGAGCGTCTTTGACACCTCATTCTGGTAGAAACTAAATCGTCTTCAAGACTTAAGCGTCAGGACTTACTTTTAATAAATAGATGAAATAATTCTTAATATTAACACTGGTAAAACAAATGTATAGTTTTTATACATCATGGTGTTTAGTTTGCACTTCTATGCACGATATGGTGTATAGTAAGAACTATACATGGCAAAATGCCTAACATCTGTTCACTTTGTAAATGTACAGATGTTAAACATTTCGTGGTGTACAGAAGTATGCATTTGGATGAGGCTTCACATGTCAAAGCATAGGATGATGATGCTGACCCAAATTTATTGTCAACTTCACATTTGCTAAATGTATAAAAACTATACATCATGTGATGTTTAGTTAGAATTATGCGTGACATAGTGTATAAGTAAGAGCTCAGGGTGGCCACACAACCTGAAAATTCAGATTCCCTGACATTTCCCTAACTTTTCCCTGACATGAACGCAAGAATTAAAGGGATAGAAAACTGTTAAAAAAAAAGAATGAAAAATCTAGGTTGCGCCAATAATTGGCAAATACAGTCTATTGATAAACATGTCCCTAACATTGAGCCTTTTTCCCTCTGACTTCCCTGACCAATTTTGTTTTCCCTGACATTTTCCTCCTGACTTGTGGCCAGCCTGGAGCTCTGCACCAGGTGATGCGTAAAACTATACATTTTGTTTTACTGGGGTTAAAAATGTGATAGATTTTCGTTTCCGCCTACTTTTCTGGCGGCTCTGATGAGCGTCGACGCGACGCCTGGCCGAGCGCCAGATGGGGAGTCACCTCACCTCACCTCAGCACCAGCCAGTACCGGCCTGTCGCCTCCACACGGCTGCGCGCTGTCAGATCCCAGGCGTCGCGGCGCTGAGCGTCGCTGAGCGTCGCGACGCCACGCCATGCGGCCCTCTGAGTGCGAGGGGAGCGCACCGCCGGGACTGTCGCCGAGCGAGCGGGAAACAACTCTGAAATATTGGGGACTTTTTGTGAATATTTAATTGTTTTTGTTTAATTTTTGTGGATTTTATTTGCCATACTTGCTTGATTTTTTTTGTAAATTTTAATAATCGTTTGAAAAATTTTCTGAAATTTTCTAAATTTTTGAGTTATTATTTTTTTTTGTTGGAATTTTTCAGAATTTTTCCCGATTTTTCCTAAATTCTCTGAATTTATCAGAATTGGGAGATGGGAAAAAATTTCAGTGTTGTTTCCTCTTCTCGAACCGAGGCTGTGTAACTACGTATCAGATCCACAACGGTCCTTACAATAACCGCGCCCCTCCCTTCATCCCCGCGACAGCCGTCTGATTCCGAAGATCACCTCTCCTATCTCTGTCCTCGTCGCACTCATGGCAGTGCCCAATGTTGGGGGTGGCAAGGCCCCATGAGTGCGACAAGGACGAAAGCGCGAGAGCGATCTTCGGATTCGGCCTGCAGCAGGACGCCTGCCTCGCCCGCTGCCCGGCCCTACACCCTCTCCTCTCGGTATGGGAGTCCACACCACCCCGTCGCCTTCCAAGTAGGGGACGCGCACCAGGTCGGGTCCGGTCCACTTTGTGGAGCGCTTGCTCTGCTCCCCGATAAGACCCGGAAGGTAGCCGCGGGGCCCTACTGTAGGCCCTCCAGGGCTGCAGCACGAGGCCTATCTCCAGCGCGCTAACAATGTCGCCCATGGGATAACAACGGCCATAGCAGTCCCTCTGTCCCTTTTACACACGCCCCGGACCCCGGCCCGGAGCAAAACAGATTTGTTCCGATTAGGTGTTTGACCGGCCCGGCCCGGCACCCTGCCAGGCGGGCGGGCGGGCCGCGCGCGGCCCTTCCCTGCAGGCGCTGCTGCTGCTACGCTCCGCCACTCCCCCCCCCCCCTCGTTAATAATCCCGACGAGGAAGAACAGAACAAAACAGCCCTCCGTCCGGAGCGGCGGGGCGAGGCGAGGCGGATAAGCCCGCGCGGCGGCGGTCGCCTCTGCGTCCTGACAGATCACGGACACCAGTCTCGTCCGCGGCGCCAGCATCACAGATGCCTCCCAGCCCCGCCCCGCCCCGCCCCGCCCCGCCCCGCCCCGCCACTGGCTTATAGATGTCGCCGACCGCCATCGGCGTGCCGCGTGTAGGCGGAGGCAGCGGGGGCGGGGCGGGGCGGGGCGCCGGCTGTGCCAAAGGGGGAATAGAAAATGCGCTGGTGTGCATCGGATCACGGCCGTCGCGATGTCCACCTGTCTGTCTGTCTGTCTGTCCGTCTGTCTGTCCGCGTCATTTTGTCTGTTCGTCCGCGTCGCTGCACGCCGAGCGAGGCGAGCCCCCGGCAGAGGACACCGTCCGGGAACACTCAGCGCCAGCAGGCAGCACAAAAGCACGTGACACGTGTTCAGCTACAGCGCGGAAACAGCACGGGATTTTTGTACTCACAAAAAAAAAAGGCTATTTACGTCTTAATATTATGTTTTCTAAAAAACCTGAAAAAATGGACTTCTCTGCAGCTCACTCACCGTGATGATCTGGTGCAGGTCGCGGACGTACACGCCCTCCGTGTCGATGATCTCCATGACGACGCGGTCCATGAAGCTGAGGTGGGGGTGCGGGTGGTAGCCCTGCAGGCCCTGCAGGCCCTGCAGGCTGTAGCCCTGCGGGTGCAGCAGGAGGAGGTTGCCGTGCGAGCAAGGCGAGCAGGGCGAGCACACGCCGCTGTCACCCGAGCCCGAGCCTGCGGACGCACCAACGACATTAGGGAACACAGCCAAAAATAAATGTCACAAATATTAATTTTTAATTTTTTCCGCATCCCCCCTCCCCCATTTGTTCCCCCAAATTTTTCCGGACTTTGAAGAATTGCATCTTGATTGGTTGAATGGCGCAAATGAAGGAGAACGGAATTGTTTTTCAACAGCGAAACAAAATCCTACTAATTTTTGCTCAAATTCCAACTTCCGTCACAAAAATTGCGGTGTTTTCGCTTATATCACGGAAAATTATAGGCTAAGTCAAGTCTGTACATTTTCCCAGAGTTTTTGTTTTTTGTTTCTATGTTTGTTTTCTATTTTTAATGAGCTTTTCATGATTTCCCTTCTTCATATTCCCTGAGTTTTCCACGCTTTCCAATTTTCCAGAGTTGTGGCCATCCTAGATGCGCATTTTTCTTAAAAATAAAACAGACAGACAAAATCGTAAGAGAGAGAAAAAATTCTAATTTTTTGAAGTATTTTTCATTGTAAATTGGTATATATCGCCACGACAGGATCGGCTGCGGCCATAAGGGGCCATCGTCAAGAATAAATAAAAAACTTTCTGGCGAAAGCAATAGGCACCCCTAACGGGGGCCTAAAAAAAAAGCATTTGTAAGTCACCCTAGAATTACGTATGTGAGAGCGCCTGTGAGGTAGGCAGTGCCGCCTGACCCAGCAGTGTGACGGGGCTGCCTACCCGGCCGGGCGCTCCCCGCTCCCGACGCGCGGATCTGCGGAAGGCAGCGGGGGTAGGGGGAGGGGGGGGGGACATTTTCCCAAGTGATGCATGCGGGATGACGGGTTTGACAGGGCTGTTGCGGGGTTACGTACCGGGGAGGTGACAGCCTGGGGTTACAAGCTGGGGCTAGACGTCCCCGCCGGAGGGACGGGACGAAGACGTGACCCCACTCACCACTACCCCACCCCGCCAAGCCCCGCACCCCGCACCACCACGGTGCCATCACGCCCCCGACGACTCGGGACTCGAGCGCGGAATCAAGGGGTACAAAGGCCGCGGAAAAATTGGTTTTCAATCCATGAGAGCTTCGTCGCCCCGCCGCCCCGGTCAGGGACCTACCCCGCCCCGCCCCGCCCCGCCCCGCCCCGCCCCGCCCCGCCACGGACGCGTCGTGCGATGCGGTACCGCGACGTAAGCGTTGCGTGGCGCGGGCGGGTGAGCGTGTGATTCAATCAAACATAACATCAAGTGACGCAGCAAGTCCGGCCGCCCAGACGCGACGTGCGGAACCAACACGGGTACTTAACCGATGCGCGCCGAGAGCGCGCCGTGGACCGCTCGCCCCGCGCCCAAAAAGGGCGTGAGGATGGTGGGGGCCGGGGGGATGGGGCAAACACCGCAGCACGCCCAGCCGGAAACACTATTATATCCACGGGGAAACTACCATGTGAATTTTATTGAAAGATGCGTATCATTCCTCTATATGATTTCCACATTTAGACATTCAAAATAAAGCATGAAATTTTCTGAATCTTTAAGTGTAATTTTTCAAGAGTTTTTCACTTTTATAAAATGCGTGAAGTGGAAAGAAAAAATGCAACGAAGCAGCTCGCCCCTGGATTCATCTTGTACGGCGCAACACTGTTAAGCGGCCGCAACAAGGTTTATAAGGAAAGTGTGCCTTTGACCGCGTAGTATTCTGAATAGGTGTAAATTGAATCAGTGGTCCGGCCAGGCCAGGCCAGGCCGCAGCCTCGAGCGAACGGCGCGGTGCACCTCAGCGAGTATCTGCACGCAGCACGCAGCGCCCCGCACCAGCCAGTGTATGCAAAGTAGGAGGGCAGCGTGGAGCAGGTGGAAGGAGCGAGGGAGAGGGAGAGAGAGAGAGGGGGAGAGAGAGAGAGAGAGAGAGAGAGAGAGAGAGAGAGAGAGAGAGAGAGAGAGAGAGGGAAGGGACGTTGAGGCGATCCAATCTGTCTACGCCACGCCACAGAGCCCTTCCTTATCCCACCAACAAGCTCTAGCGCGCGTGCGCCAAGTGAAGAGATGCTCTCTCTCTCTCTCTCTCTCTCTCTCTCTCTCTCTCTCTCTCTCTCTCTCTCTCTCTCTCTCTCTCTCTCTCTCTCTCTCTCTCTCTCCCGACGCGCTCACGCGGCTTGCTTACATTAGGAGAAATTGCAGTCTGTCGCGTGCTGTAGCCTAGTGCAGAGCGGCACAGTGTTTTCCGGAGAAACGAATCCGACGTGGATTAGCGCACGATTGACACTACGGCGCCCCGCAATCTCGTACACTTGCAACAAATATTGCCAGAGTTTTTTTTTTTTCAATGCTAAAAGCGTTGTCTTGATTTTTTTTTGAGTTTGGCGGGCGCGGCGTTGCAGCCGAGATGCATTGAGGTCACGCAGTCTCGTAGTACGAGTGGTACGCACTTGTGAACGAGACGACACGCCGGCCTGTCAATGACGCAGTGACGCGCAGGTGCAACCTGTACCTCACTAGCACCACCGCACTACTTTGGCTGGGGAGGGCGACTAGGGGAGAAAAAAAGACGTCAGGTACGATGATATTTGTCTCATAGCCCTTTCACTGTGAAAACTGTCCTTGTAGAATTACGGTATATTTTGTAAATTGCGACTTACGAAAAATGTTGCAAATTTACTACAAACCATTCTTGCTCGTATTTTAATCTTAAGTCGATAGGTAGTGCTTTTAATTTTACGATTTGCAACTTTCATTTTACGACTACACTTTCTTGTGGAAAATTTTCCAGTAAACCTACGATTTTTTAACAGTGTTTGGTAGGCTTTGAGTACCCTCACTGGGAAAACAAAGGTAGGACTTAATGCCTTTCTCGGAGTGTGAAATTTTAATGCCTTTGCAAAGGCACGAAATTGTCCAAAGGCATTAAAATTTAACACCTTTGAGCAGTTTTAATGCCTTTGCAGGGGTGCTAATTTTTAATGCCTTGGTAAAGGCATTAAAACCCTTCTTGTCCTACCTTTCTATTTCCAGTGCTCTCTTTAAAAAAAAAGGTACTTGCGGTTCCTATATGTTCCCGACACTTCCTATGACATCCTTGAAAAACAATGAGCGAAACACGTAGACGGGCCCGGCGCGCCGACAAAAGTTTCCCTACAGCGCTCCATGATTTCATAAACTATAGGATAACGTCATTCTGAAAGGTCGAGAATATTTATCTCAGCAACAAAAGGACTACTGCGGGCCAATACGGAAATAAGCGATCGCCCCCTCGGGAGCAGCACAATGGGCGTGGCGGGGCGAGGTGGGGAGGGTGGCAGCCTGCAGCAAGACTGCAGCGAAAGCAGCAGCAGTGGTCGCCCACCCCCCACATTCAGATCCAGATCCACATCCAGGTCCAGTCTGTCGCTCAAACTGGGACTCGACCCCAATAGCGCTTGGGCGGGGCAGGGCGGGGCAGGGCGGGGCGGGGCGGGTCTGTACGCCGCGCGTCTTTCACCCGTTTTGCTTTCGGCATTGGCGCTCAAAACGGGCTATACTTTATAACGGAGCCGGGCGCAAATGGAGCCGATATCAGTGTGACATGCAGGACGGGGCGGGGCGGGGTGGGGCGGGGCGGGGCGGCTGCTATCTCGCCGAGCCGCACACACTCACTTCCACGGACATTCTTGGCGCCTGCCTACGTCCGGCTGGTGGACCTGGCGGGTCCTGCAGGCAGGACCTGCTGGCCGTGCGGGCTGTCACACCTGCAGGCAGGACCTGCAGGCCGCGGGGCCTGTCTCACCTCCAGGGAGGACCTGCAGGCCGCGCGGGCTGTCAAACCTCCTGCAGGCAGGACCTGCAGGAAGGACCAGCTGGCCGCGCGACCTATCAAACCTGCAGGAAGGGTCTGCATGTCGCACGGTCACACCTGCAGGCAGGACCTGCAGGCCGCGAGGCCTGTCACACCCCCAGAAAGGACCTGCAGGCCGCGCGGGCTGTCACAGCTCCAGGAAGGACCTGCAGGCCGCGCGGGCTGCCACACCTCCAGGAAGGACCTGCAGGCCGCGAGGCCTGTAACACCTCCAGGAAGGTCCTGCAGGCCGCGCGGGCTGTCACACCTGCAGGCAGGACCTGCCTGCAGGCCGGCTCAGGGCAGGCCAAGGCCCGCACTTCACGCACAGGATTGAGAAAGGGCTCAGCAGGCAGGCCGCAGCCCCTCGGCGCGCCCCGCCCCGCCCCGCCCCGCCCCGACACGCTAATGAGGCGCGTGCCGAAGGGCCACACACATGGCTCACACACACACACAAACACACAACATGCTCTGATTGGAACAGTGTTGCCAACTCTGACAACGCGCGCGCGACGTGTTTGTCGGCCGGTTGGCCGCCCTGCTCGCGAGACCCTGTCTATGGTACGTTTCCTGCTCTGCTTTGCGACCGCGTAGACGTACCCCCCCCCCTCATTCCGTCCCACAAACGGTGACACAAATCACAAATCGACCTGTCAAAAGGACTGCCGACAAGTTGGAGAACCGTCGAGCAGTATCGTTACTTTAGGGATCCGAGGGGCGGCCAACTCGAAAAAAACTTGTACACAGAAATACCTGCGTATTTCTAGAAATACACTAAAAATACAAGGAAATGCACTACAATACACAGAAATACATGGGAATACTCAACAAAAATACGAGGAAGATACCGAAAATATATTAGAAATACAAGAAATACAAGGCGAGTGTACACATAAATACATGAGTTGGCCGCCCCTTGTAGGGATCTACCCGCCTTATGCCAGGAAGGACTAACAGAGTACCCAACTGCGCGGCCTAAAGTAGCGCCCGAGCAATCTCCTTCTGATCCGAGGGGGAAACAACTCTGAAATTTTTATACACCTCGTAATTCAGAAAAAAGAAATAAGTGAAATTCAGAAGAATTCAGGGAAGATTCGGAAAATTTCAGAAAAAAATCGGAATAATTCGGCAAAATTAATAAAAACAAATTAAGGAAAGTTCACTAAAATTAACTAAAATTCACAGAATTCTAGAAAACACAAAAACAAAAAATTAACTACAAAATGAAAAAAAAAAAATTGAAAATTTGCACACCAAACTGCAGAGTTGTTTCCCCCCTCGGCCTGACCTCACTGCTGCTGACACTGACCTTGCGAGCTGACGCTGTAGCTGACGCTGTTGCTGACGCCGGAGCCCTTGAGCCCGTCCTCGTCGTCCGTGTCGTCCAGGGACTCGATGGAGGCGAGGTAGGCGGAGGGCGCCACGCCCAGGCCCAGCCTCCGGTGTCCCGAGCAGCTGCTGGTGCCTGCGGACCACCGCACACAGAGAAAGGTAAGCGACAGGCCCCGCACCACGCCCCACCCCGCCCCGCCCCGCGCCACGCCCCGACAGGACGCAGTTCAAACACTGTGTCAGGGAGGGTCCGGGGCGGGGCGACCGGCGGAGCACGGTAGGCCACAATATTTTTCCCCACAATTCAAGCCGCCGCTATGGGTCCGTGCAGCATCGGGCCAGCCCAGGCAATTCACATTCACATTCACTTTCCCTTCCACGACGCGCCGCCCACGGGGCGCGCGCGCGCGCGTAGGGCAGGGCATCCACATTGTGAGGAAGGCGAACGGCGTCATCCCCGTCATAAACCCCCGTCTGCATGCCCTACGGAGGCGGGGGCCTGCCCGGCCCCGCCCGGCCCCGCCCCGCCCTGACCGACCCACCGCGGACCACCTCGCCGGGGACTGTGGGATTGTCTTTCCCGAAAGGCGTTATTCACAGAGTTTTAGGCACCTTTAGAGAGCTATTCGGCTCGGGCGCCGCCTCCGCAGCCGCCGCCGAGGAAAGAGACACATACAAAAAATCATTGAGCGGACACCAAAAAATCTTTTACAAAAAATCAAAAGAATTAAAATACAAAAGAAATCTATAAGAAGAAATGTACAGAAAAATCCGAAAAATTAAGAAAGAATGAACAAAAGAAAAAAGGAAATAAAATTGAGAACAATAAGAAATAGTGGTAGAAGAAAAAAAATATCAAAAAGTGACAGGAATTTTAATTGAAAAACCAAAAGAAAAATCAAAACAAATAATAAATCAAAGTCAATAAAATTCATTGTACACATTTTGTACGAGTGACCCCCCCCCCCCCCCTCCCTCGGCCACACCTCCCAGCTGCAGGACACCCACAGGACTCCCACAGGTCATCCGCAGGTCACCCACACTCTCAGCAGGACGAGTCACTGCGGGTCAGCGGCGCGCTGCAGGGAGGAGTTATTTCCTCCACAGAACCAGAACGCGGCGGGGCGGGGGCACGCGGGGCCAGATACAAATGATCTCCGTCGAGACATCGAGAAAATTTTTCTAGGCGTTACGTTATACGACGCTTGCTCGACGACGTTTCGGGGTATCCCGATCTGGAGGGAAGGGGGAGAAAAACACATTCCTATGTAACACTGTGGTGGCGCCAAGCCGGTGGCGCCTGTAGCAGCGTGGCTCGTCGCTGCGGTGCCCGGAAGAATTAGGTAAAACAGATAAAGCTGAGAAGCCGAGAGAGACAGAGAGCGACAGAGAGGTAGAGAGAGAGAGAGAGAGAGAGAGAGAGAGAGAGAGGGAGAGAGCAAAAACAACGGGAGGGATAAAAATCGAGTGTCACGGATGGCGATTCGTTTCCTACGCAGAGGAAGACACGGTGGATTTTTGCTGCTCGGTCAGCTGCGAGCCTTCGGAGCTTTTGAGTTCCGGGCGCAGCGTGGCGGGGCGGGGCGGGGCGGGGCGGGGCACGGCGCCGCCGCCGCATGCATGGCGCAAGAGAAGGGTAGCGCGTCGCGCGTCGCGTCTGCAGCTGCCGTCTGATTCCGAATAAGACCGCTCTCGCGCCTCCGTCCTTGTCGCACTCCTGGGGCCCTGCCAACGCCAACATAGGGCACCGCCGTAGGTCCGACAAGGACGGAGGCACGAGAGCGATCTTCGGAATCAGCCTGCTGCGGAGCGACCTGTACCCGCGCGCGGCGCGGCACTTCCGCCGTCGTGATGGATACGGCCTGCGTCCCGAGCCCTAATCCAGACCCCAGCGGCGGCCGGGGCGGTGGGGGGGGGGGGGGGGGGGGGGGGGGACCACGTGACACCCTGGCCCGCCCCGCCCCGCCCCGCCCTGCCCCGGTGTGTCCAGGTGTGAGTAATGTACACGCGCCCCGCCCATCCATCACATATTGGTGAAAGGGCTTTCCTCGCGGCGAAAGGCGCGCCGCTCGGAGCCGCGCGCGCGCAGCCCAGAGGTGTCAGAGGTAAAAAAACAAAAAGGGAATCGCGGCGTTCGGCTCGGCGGCACCCGCTTCGCCCGCAGGGCCCGCGATAGGCGCCCTGCGAGTTTATAGCGATCGCTACCAGAAGGGCTGTAACTGGGCAGGGCAGGGCAGGGCCGGGCTGTATGGGCGCCGCTGCACCGAACCGAACCGGATCCGCCCGAAAAAAAAAAGAGAGAGAGAGAAAAAGGGAGTCTACTGTGTTGTTCACGAAACACGGTCCGTCTAGACGCGAGAACATGTGTCGCGATAGCTGCCTGATGATACAGGGCGGGAAAATGAATCAACAGAATTTCCGACAGGTTCGTGGCATTTTTTTTTTTGTGGAGTGAAAATATACTGGAGACAATCAATCACGCGATCAATCATAATACGGAAGTCTTTTTCTTTCCATTTAAAAAAAGTTTTTGGCTGTTCCGAATGCACACTCTCACACGGCTATATTGTCAGTACTGCACCACGTGGTAGCCGCGCCACGCCTCGCCGCGCCGACACAACATTGTGGTGCCGCGTGGCTAGGCACGACCGGGGCGGGGCGGGGCGGGGCGGGGCGGGGCGGGGCGGGGCGGGGCGGGGCGGGGCGGGGCGGGGCGGGGCGGGGCGGGGCGGGCCGGTTATCCAACCCGAGTGCCAAGCATGTCCACGTAAAATTTGTCACGGGTGAAATTTAGAGCGGTCATAACTCGGTACCATACCGCGAGAGTGCCACCATGGGCAGCGCGGGGCAGCGCGGCGGGGCAGAGCGCCGCCCGCAGCCGGCTCCTTAGCGGACAGCGAACCACTCATTTGAATTTCAAAGGGTCCCGCGCGCCGCACCGTGGGAGACTATTGGCCGCGGCCGCGAGATCTCATCGGAGGTTGCAGAGAAAGAGAGAAAGATGGGGACAGCGGGAAAGAGGGGAAAGGAGGCGAAAGGGAGAGAGATAGAGACTTGGGGGCGGGGGAGGAGCCATGTAGGGAGCTTTTCGTTAAGGATAACAGGCTATATTTAGAGCACATGCATCTAGACTGTTTTGTCAAAGCAACTGAAGGGAAAAAAATCCCGGACAAAATTTTTTATGTTTAGAGAGAGTGAGAGAGAGAAAGAGAAAAATAAATAAATAACACCTACCGGAAGATGAGGACGACGACGAAGCGATGGAGCTGACGGACAGGGGCCGCGGGACGCCGAAGTCGTCGTCGTAGAGCCTCGTGCCGGTGCCGCCTCCGCCTCCGCCCCCTCCCCCCGGGCCGGAGCCGCCCCCGGGGGGCGGGCAGGCCGACGTCGGGCTGGTGGTGGGCGCGCGCGGGGGCGGGCGCGGGACCGCGGGGGCGGTGGGCGTCGAGGGGGTCACCACGGCGGCCGAGGCGTCCGCGTCGACGGCATCCAGGACGGCGGCGTCCTCCGAGCGGCCCACCAGGGCGTCGTACATCCCGAGCAGCGTGGGGACCAGCTCCGTGGGCTTGCCTGAAACACGAGGAAACACACACACACTGCGTTCAAAGGAAAAGTCTTATATCAGCCTTGTATCGGCGCATACACACATCTGCCGGTCCCGCCCTCTGTCCGCGACATATACGGCACAGTGTCTGACCATCAACTGAAACTAATTACAAAAGGGCAGCTCAACTCAGCTCGGAGCCGAGCCGCCAACACTTTCCCGCCCCACGAGATGCGTTCACGACAGCACGCCCCGCCCCGCCCCGCCCCGCCCCGCCCCGCCCCGCCCCGCCCCGCCCCCGCCCCGCCCCGCCCCGCCCCGCCCCGCCCCGCCCCGCCCCGCCCTGCCCGGCCAGAGCCGAGCTCTCGGCACGGCTCTGGGAGTGACCGCAAGTGAAACACTTGAACATCAGACCGCGCCACGCCGCGCCACGCCACGCTACCGGACAAGCCACAATATGGTCACGGCGGAGAAAGGGGCAAAGAACTCATTGCAATGTGTTTAATAACCCATCTAGGAAACGGGAGCGGCGAGGAGGCAATGCAAAAGGCAATGCAAAAGGCAATGCAATGAGAGGCGAAGCGCGGTCCGTGGCCAGTGGGCTACGCATGGCAGCCGGAAGGGCTTGCCTGGGGGCGGGGAAGGGGGGGGGGAGGAGAAGGGTACGCACGACTATACGTAACTGGAGGAACTACCGAGGGGTCCTTCACTTTAAATTCGAGCGTACACCGATTTTTTTCTGTTTTTTCTAATTTTTCTTGATGTTTTAAAGATTTTTTCTTGTTTCTTTATCTATTTTTTTTTCCTTATTTTTCGTTTTCTTTATACTTATCCTATTAAAGGGTATTCACTGTTTGTTTTTTTAAAGACGAACCCCTCGGGAGCCACCCCCTGACCCGAAAACGTTTTTGGGAACGTTTAGGAGCTCACTTTGTCATTAAGTTGAGACTTGGAAATTTGGTGTCGAAAGCTGAGTTTCATATAAACTTGAATCATCTTTCGATCACACAGAGCCTTCATGGCGCGTTGAGGTCCCTCACTACGCGTGCGCCCGGCCCGGCCCAATTGGTCGCCCATGCAGCCCGACCACGGGCGCGCGCGGCGAAATTTGCCTGAGATAAGATTCGCATTCACATTCGCACTCAGCCCCGCCCCGCCCCGCCCCGCCCCGCCCCGCCCCGCCCCGCCCCGCCCCGCCCCGCCCCGCCCCGCCCCGCCCGCCTCCACACGCACATCCTTGAGCGGCGCAGCCCAGACAAAGCGTTAAATCATTAACATCCAAAAGCGACAGTCACGCTCGCAGTCGGTCACAATGCAGCTTTATTGTTATTGAAATGAAATGAAGCCGAGACTATCACTTTCCTCTGCACGCGGCGGGGCGGGGCGGGGCGGGGCGGGGCGGGGCGGGGCGGGGCGGGGCGGGGCGGCCTTGCACTTCGCAGCGTTAAGAGCAGTACGGCGCGCGGCGCGCAGGCGAAAGGGCCCTGCTGCAGTGCACAGCCCGGGCCCCGCGCCGCGCCGGTCCGCCTGGCCCGCTTTCGTCAAGCAGTGTGTGTGGGGCGGAATAACACTGGCGGACAATGAGTTCGTCAGTGTGGACTGGAGCTGGTGGAGTCGCCCTCGACGAGGGATGAATATCATCATAGACCATAAGGCTGATGCGATCCAATACTGCGCTAACTGAGAAAGGAAGGGGCGGCATATCGCGACTTTCTATTTACCTAAAGCACGGTGCAAAATGTTTGATAGGTCACTGTGAAAAAACAGTCGTAAGGGTTTCAGAAAAAAAAATCCTTGACAAATGTCGTAAAGTTACGACTTAGAGTTGTATATATACAATAGTAGCTAGCTATAGTTAATAGTATTTTTTGACATAATGTACCGACTTAGTGTTTTTCACAGGTCAAGACTATGCTCTCGAAAAGTTACGACTGCGGTCGTAGATTTACGACTCCGTGTCCTAATCGTCAAGCATGAAAATTATCGCAAATATACCAATATTACCCTCACAGTGGTGAGGGGAAATTTTCAATAAAAAAATCTCGTCCAGTAGAGATTAAAAAAATTTTAAATTTTAAAATTGCAAAAAGCGCCCTTCAACGAGCGAAAAGTCAAAAGTCAACTTATAATTGGCCCACCACTGAAATAATGTTCTCGCAAATATTATTTTGGCAAAGGCTTCTGCGTCAATAAGTCTGACAATAGATACGATAGCTTTCGTGAAGTTCGGGGCCAGGCTCGGTGGACAGACAAGTCTGTCGTAATTCGCTATCGCCACGATCGCTATGCGGCTGGAGGGATGCGGTGTGCAGCTGTGCAGCGCGACCAGCGAGGCGGACGGTGGATTGAGTTTCGCACTCCAGTGCGCAGCAAACCACCCTCACAGCTGTTTACAACACCTCAACGACTGACAATAATGAGATATCGCAAAGAGCGCTCACTCTCGAAATTGCGAGGGGATAGATTTTGCGTCACTTTGATGGCCTTTTAATCAAAGAGACGTAGGTTTTCATGATGCAGCAGATTCGGACCTGATTAATATGTGCCCAAAAATATGCATCGAGGAATTGATAAATTTACTCCTTGTTGAGCGGCGCAAACAGCTCACCACTAAAAATTATAAATAATGTTAAATAAATCATTTATAAATCGAGTGTTTCACAGCAGTTATATGAAAACATCACGTCTGTGTATTTACCGCTTTCACCTAAAGTATTCGAAAAATGAAAAATGTATGGTCGTGCATTTGTTTCTAATTCCATACCAAACGACACATTTTTCTTCCCCGTCAGAACGGGAGTGGGGTGGGGCCGGGCGGGGCGGCGGCGCTGGCCTTTCGCACCTCGCTTCTCCTGGAGATGCGGGCGATAGGGCCTGGCCGGTCCGACCCGGTCCCCCAGCTACACGAGACCCGAACATCCGCGAGCTTCTGAAGTCTTAATCGAGCGGACAGTAGCAGGGAAAGCTACCGCGTCGGGTGGCGGTGGTGGGGAGTGGGGGGACATCGGGGGACATACACACGCAAAGCTCCCGTCCCACTGGTACAATTTTGATTTTAAAAAAAATAAATTAAAAAAAATACAGAACACTTTGCTAGGTAAACAGCCGCATTATCTTTACTTTCAAAGCAGAAGATTAACAAAAAAACAAAATTGTCAAGAAGAGATGGACAATGAACAGGCAGAACATGACCGTGACGGAAACCTTAACGCTGGGGGCGGGTCAACTCTCTGCCGTTCGTTACCCTCGCGCAGACGGAGTCATAACTTGGTTGAATTTGTAGACGTGGACCCGACCCGGACCCTGCCTGAGCCTAGACAACGCAAACGAGGCGAGGTTGCCTGGCAGGCAAACAGCGCGGCCGACAGGCAACGGGCTATGGACCTCAGGCAGCAGGGCCAGGCCAGAAGGGCCATAGAAGGGCCAGAAGGGCCTCGCTTCGCTCGCTCTCTTTCTCGCCCCGCACCGTCCGGGCCCCGGGCTCGGCGTCCGGCGGCGTTATCAACAAGGCGGCATCATTTTTCGAAATCCCGGCCGACCCGTGGGCCTGGGCGAGCAGCGCGGCCCCGCGTCCTGTAAGGACCTCCGCAGGCCTGCGGGCCCTGCAGGGCCTGCAGGGCGGACCGGGCCGGATCTGCCCTGCCCTGCCATCAAGCCTCTGATGCAATGCGGGGAAAAGCACACGCACACAGGACGGCGCCGTGCCCCGGCGCGCCCGGCCGCCGGGCCGGCAAAGTCCCGAAAAGTACGCGCATCGCACGGGTCATTTGCGCCGTAGCGGCAGGTCGCTTTCTGATTTTTATCACAAAAGTGTTGGGCAATCCTAGAGCCCTTAGAAATGTGCGGAGTAACATAACGCACACACACACACACACACACACACTCGCACTCACACACACGGGGAAACACCTAAAGCGTTTCACCATACCGCAACGCGCCGCCGCGAAATATAAGAAGCGCATGGCGCCACGAATGTCAACTCCTCGCTAGTCAAGAGCAGTTTCCTGGCGGACGCATTTTTCGCCACGGCGCGCGGACCCGCGGTGCGTAGTTGCATTTGGGCTCTCAGGTCACCCCGCCCCGCCCCGCCCCGCCCCGCCCCGCCCCGCCCCGCCCCGCCCCGCCCCGCCCCGCCCCGCCCCGCCCGCGGCCCTCACCCGCGGAGCGAGTCTACCCAACCTTGCGCAACATCTCATTAACAGCAGCAACCACCACCTCCTCCTCCACCACCACCACCACCACTACCATCACGTCGAAGCGGTGAAAAAGTGATTCGGTTTCTCGTCATGCCCCCCATCTTCCTATAATTAACACCCCACACAGTTTCCCGCGCTCTCCGCGGCGGCGCGCGGTGCTTCACGGGTAATTTTCGCGCCTCGTCCGTCCGAGCGCGGAGGCACGCGCGGCCCGCGCGGCGCGCTCGTTGAGATCTCAGGTTCAAATCTCCTGTGAATGTCACCTGGTGGTGGCGGAGCCGACTCGGGGTGAGGAGAGGGGGGAGGGGGGTCATTGGCGCGTGGTCAGACGGTCATTTAGCACCGCGCGGGGCGTTTCATGCACGCGCGAGCGAGAGAGAGAGAGAGAGAGAGAGAGAAAGAGAGACCGTGACGCAAGCTAGGGCACTGGAGTGGCCACTCTAGGCGACAGGCTGGGGTACCATTACTTAGCGCTGGGGCGGGGCGGGGCGGGCGGTGCCAGAGCGGGGGCGTTGGATTTCGCTCGTGCAGCCCTGGGCGCCGGCGCCTGACCCCTCTCTCTCTCTCTCTCTCTCTCTCTCTCTCTCTCTCTCTCTCTCTCTCTCTCTCTCTCTCTCTCTCTCTCTCTTACCCCTCGCGCGCGGCGGGAGGGCACGGTGACGTTTCTAGGGTTCCCCTCCCCCCGCAAAAGATTTATTCGCATCGACATTGCAATAGACAAATTTACTCCCAGGCCGATACCCACGGCGATACCTTGCGATATGCGAGCGACGCTGTGGCGGCGGAATCTCAGAAGTTTTCGCAGCAACCGGGTTGAAGACGTTAAAATTTTTGTACACATCGTCATTCAAAAAAGAGAGAGAGAGAGAGAGAGAGATAAATGAAGATTTTTCTTTTTAAAGAAATTTAGAAGAGTTAATAGATTTCAGGGGGGAAAATGTTAAGCATAAAAAAGAATAAGCAGAAAAGTTTCGTAGAAATCAGATAAATATTATGTCCAAACAGCAGAAAATTCCTCGGAAAATTCAATTTTTATTCAGGATAATCAGGAAATATTCAAGACATTTGCACACTAAAACTCATCGTTGTTCTTCCCTCTGGTGCACCACTGTGCGGAATAAACTGCACAGCTCAGCAGGGCTGTCTCATGGCGTTGTTGCTGCAATCGTCCAGCTGCCTGGCTATCTTCTGCCGATACCGCACGCAGGCACTGCCGACAGGCGCCACATGAGGCGAGCTTCCTGACGCCGATGCCAATAAGACCACGCAGCCTATAGGCAGCCAGCCAAGCCGCGCATATTTCTTACTTTGGTGTGTAGAGGCAGACAAAAAATTTTAATCGACATTTTGGCGCGCGACGAGGTTGTTTTACGCCGTGGTAAATTAGAATGTCTTCAGACTTTCAAAATCATAGTTGAAACTAACCATTAACAATCAAGGAACGCTTCAGTTTTATTTTTTCGTCATGTCCAAATCCTACACGGTAAAACTGGCGTCTTGGTTTTCAAGGCATGATTTTAGAAACGTTTTGGAAAAGCCAAGACCTTTCCGATGACGTCCTGAAAACCAAGACGATTTCCAAGACAGGCCCTCGCAATTTAATACATCGTCTTGAAATTATTGCAATAATTTTTCAAGACGACGCCTTAAAATTATTGCAGTTTTTCAAGACGACGTCTTCGAAAACATCTTGAAAACCAAGACGCCAGTTGTACCGTGCTGTAGATTATGGGTGACGAAAGAAAAATAATTTGCACTCGGAGTAAAAGAAGTTAACTACCCGTCTTGTACTATTATAAACATTATTTCTGAGTCGTGCTCACAATATCCCTCTATCCCTGCCAAGTCACCACAATGGTTGTCTTGCTGTGCTTGGGAAATTCTGTCCGGCACGTGCAGCAGCGTGCATGCAGTGTGCATGCAGAGTGATGCCACCGACGTGCGCAGGTCGCTTCCGGCGAGTTGTCTCCTTCATTAGGAGGGGCTGCGCTACGTGCAGGATAGCAGAGCACGGCCGAGCAGAGTAGAGCAAAGTCAAAATAAAAATATAAAAAAAAAAAACCTAAAATTATGCGCAGAAATGTTGGTCCATTGTGCGACTATTATTTGGTTTAATTATGGCAGTTATGCGGTCATTGTGCGCCAAAAATTCGCAAAAAAAATCGAAAAGTGTAAACAAAACAAAACAAAAAATTCAAACAAATCGAAAATGCTAAAACTATATCTAGCAGATAGGATCAGAGAGCAGAGCAGAAAGAAGAGCAGAAAACAGAGCAGAAAGCAAGAGCAGAGAGCAGAGCCGGAAGCAGCGGAGAGCAGAATAGAAAGCAAGAGCAGAGCAAGGAGAAGAGCTGAGAGCAGAGCAGAGAGCAGAGCAGAGAGCAGATCAGAGCAGAGAGGAGAGCTGAGAGCAGAGCAGAGAGCAGAGCAGATAGCAGAGAGCAGAGCAGAGCGCAGAGCAAGGAGAAGAGCAGAGAGCAGAGCAGAGAGTAGAGCAGAGAGCAGAGCATAGCACAGAGCAAGGAGAAGAGCACAGAGCAGAGCAGAGAGCAGAGCAGAGAGCAGAGCACAGAGCAGAGCAGAGAGCAGAGCTGAGAGCAGAGCAGAGCGCAGAGCAAGGAGAAGAGCAGAGTGCAGAGCAGAGAGCAGAGCGGAGATAGCAGAGCAGAGAGCAGAGCAGAGAGCAGAGCAGAGAGCAGAGCAGAGAGCAGAGCAGAGCTGAGAGCAGAGCTGAGAGCAGAGCAGAGCGCAGAGCAAGGAGAAGAGCAGAGTGCAGAGCAGAGAGCAGAGCGGAGATAGCAGAGCAGAGAGCAGAGCGGAGAGCAGAGCAGAGAGCAGCACGGGAGCCTCCTGACCGGGAGAGTGAGCGCTTGTGTGTGTACTACCAGGCACTGCCAGGCGTTTACCAGCGCACAGCTTGTACACGTCACACGTCTCAAGGCCGTGAACACCACGAGTACGCACGAGCCTCTACACCGCTAACAAAACTTTTAAAAAGGGGGAGGGGGGGGGGAGAAATGAGAAGAAAACTCCATCAAAGGGCCGTTCCACGGTTTAGAAAAATTCCGAACATTGCATGATAGCGTTACGTTTCGCCAAAAAAGCCGAGTGCATGAGCACGCCGTGCATAACTTTAATTGAAGCAGCTTGTTACGGCAATGTGTTTCCGGAAGTGCATGCAGTTGCAGTGCGGCCCGGCCCGGGCCCGGGGCCCTGGGGGCCAGAGCAGAGGGGTCCCCTGACGTGATAATCGCCGGCCGCGAAAAGTGACGTGTGAAATGAGGTTCAATCCGGACAGCTCCGCACCGAGCCGAGCCAAGCCGAGCCGAGTCAAGCCGAGCCTCCCCGTCGATAATTAGCGGATCTTAATGACGTGGAGTCAGTCCTCCGGAATGACAGGAGAGCACGAGAGAGAGAGAGAGAGAGAGAGAGAGAGAGAGACGGCTGGTGAGAATTCGGGTGGTTGAGGAGGGGGGGTTAGCTGGCGGGCTGCAACCGCGCGAGTGCATTAGGAGAGCGCGCGGGCAGCATGCGAGGCGAGGGAGGGGCGTATCTCGCGCGCGGGGCAGATCGGATTCGCATGTCAAGAGAGGAATTGGCTCACACACACACGCGGCTTTGTGGCCCGGCGGCGGCGTGCATCGCAGACTTGCAGGAGAGCTTAACAGTCGCTCCATCCCCCACCCCCCTCCAAAAAAAAAAGTATATATAAATATACCTTGAGGACGTTGCCTGCGCGACAGGAGAGAGAGAGAGAGAGAGAGAGAGAGAGAGAGAGAGAGAGAGAGAGAGAGAGAGAGAGAGAGAGAGAGAGAGAGAGAGAGAGAGAGAGAGAGAGAGGCTTGCACGGTAGAAAGTGGTGCGTGCGTGTGGCATAATGTGGCGCGAAGCACTCGGCGGGGCGGGACACAAAGCAGCGGGAGCCGCGCTGCATGAAAGGCGTTCGACGGCGACGGTGCAGAATGTCACTTTTATGGAAGTGGGCTCGCGCCTTTGGGAAATTGTCAAACACTCGCGCTCGCTCTCATGGAGCATTGCAATTTGCTATTAATTGATATATGTCGCACGTCACGGGTGGAAACTTTTCCAAGTTTTCCCCCTTTCTTTCTTTATTTTTCAAGGAAAATTTCTTTTACTTTCTGATAAATTTAAAAAATTAAACCCCAATTTTTGAATTTTTGCGAATTTTATTTTGGTTTTTGTTCAATTTTTACGACTCTTCTGTATCTTTCTTATTTTAATTTTATTTTTAATATATATATATATTTTTTTTTTTGGGGGGGGGGAGCGGGGGGCGAACAATGATTTTACGAAATGATTCGGTCGGCTGCACGGGCGCGAGGAGTGATCGCCGCGAGGACACCCGTCATTCACACACCGGGTCATGAATGACCCGCGCGGTGCGCCGGGCGAGAGCGTCGCTCAGTCTTTCAGACACACGCACACACACGCGTACACAGACACACACTGACACACTTCCTCTTCTCTCACACATCCATCCGAGCGGGCGGATGACAAAGATTACAATATGTCACCCGGGCGGGCCGGACTGCGCGGCACCAGGAGGACGCGGCTGCGCGGGGCGGGCCTTATGTCAGACCGTCATTAGTTGTTTGGACAGGCCCGCGGTGCTGGGCCGGGCCGGGCCGGGCCGGGCTCAGCCGTCTCACACTCTAAAAAAAATCAGTATAGAATTCTGTACTTTGGATACGCAGTAATTATCATATCACAAGTTACAGAAATCTGTATCAGATATGATACAGAAAAAATTTGTAGCGGTGTTACAAAATTCTGTAGCATGTGATACAGAACTACTTTCGTGTTTGAAAAGCTAGTTTTCCGATCCTTTCTTCTTTCTACCCTTTCTTGTGCCTGATTTCCTCACAGTGACGTATTCAATCCAAAGCAAGTGAAATCATATTCCTGTTCCTTACCGAGATTTGAACCCGAGACCCGCGGATCACGAGGTCACCCCGCTACCCACTCGGCCACCGGGGCTACTTGCGAGTCATTCTGCTGGAGCCCAGTGTCATGCATCCGGCGCATCCAATGCCTTTCCCCCACTACTCCAACCAAGTTACAGAATTCTCTATCGAGCGATACAGAAAATTGTATTGAGTGTTACAGTTTCCTGTAACATATACATTGTTTTGTCACGGATACGAAATTTTGTAACATTTTCGACAAATTACAAAAATTTTGTATCCATGTTACTCATTTTTGCATCACACATGTCTGATACAAAAAGCTGTATCAAAATCGATACAAAAATCTGTATTATTTTTTAGAGTGCATTCCGAAGATCGCTCTCGCGCCTCCGTCCTTGTCGCACTCGTGGGACCCTGCCGTCCCCAACATACTGGCACCACCATAGGTGCGACGAGGACGGAGAGGTACGAGAGCGCGATCTTCGGAGTGAGACAGACAGCGGCTCAGAAGACCCTCCGCGGCCCCGCGCGGCCCTGCACCGCCACACAGAGTGCATTTCGACAGCCAGAGCGCACGGCAGCATATGCATTATATACAATTTCCCCTCGGCGCGTCGACACAAGAGCGCGCCTGACTAGGACGCGAGGAGCCATGCATACTTTGAAAAATAGACGGAGGTTTACAGGGTAATTTTCCACGAAGTGGAGTTGTCAAATTACAATCACAGATCGTAATATAATTGAATTCAAAATTCAATTACACTGTGAGAAAAACTTGAATTTAACTACAACTTTTTTTACCGTTATTTCGAAGTACAATAAAATATTGTACTAAAATTGTACCCGACATAGGGTAAATTAGTGATGTACGGCAACGAAAACCGTGAACCGTTGATTCAAAACCGTTGTTTAGTTGTATGAGGTACGGTTTTTCTCACAGTGTACAAGCAAGAATGAGTTGTCGTAATAATAAATTTAAAAAGCTTTTCGTCGTTCATAACTTATAAAATGTATCGTAAACATTGTAAAAACAATATCTGATTTTTGAGGAAAAAGGGAAAATTTTGAGGGACACCCTCATTTTGAGGAGAAACTCCTCAGATTTCCAAGAAGTCCCCTCGAAAAATGAGGCGATTCGCGTTCGCGATTCGAGTTTTGAGGGACTTCCTCAAAATTTTCCATTTTTCCCGATTTTCTCTCAAAAAATCAGACATTGTTTTTACCGTGAATCTACAAAGATATTTTTCACAGTGCAGACGGCCGCGCGGGGTTACGGCGGCGCGCGGACCTTTTGAATCCTCCCGCATGACATGAAGAGTGGAGAGAGGGGTGGAGAAGGGGGAGGGGGATGGATGGGGGTGTCCGAAACGCGCGCGGTTCAAAAGCCTGCTCTGCTCCCCGCCCAGCGCACCGGCGAGGACGCGGGGCGGAGCAGAGCAGATGGAGTGTTGACTCTTCTCAGACGGCGATGTCGCCCGGACCACGCTTATGTCACGCCCCGCCCCGCCCCGCCCCGCCCCGCCCCGCCCCACCCCACCCTCGAGAATTGCCGCCCACACAGTGGACCGGGCGGACACAGCGAGGCAGTGTAGTGTACAGCCCGCGGAAGCGCTGAGAGACGAATATCCACTGAAAATCTACGAGTCATAATGATTCTCGCTCCCATACGAGTCAAAATTTGCAGGTAATGTTATTATTCTCTGCGAGAGTGAGAATTTTTTCCACGCTCTATTTCAGAAAAAAAAAATGCGTAACCTTGCCCTGATAAAGTGAGGATTCGTGCTCAAATAAAGTGAAGCGAAATAAAAATTCCACATTCAAATAAAGAGAGGCTAAAAATAAAATCTCGCTCGAAGAGTGAGGATAAAAATTCTCACTCCTGTCAAGCATGGAAAAGTGTCCTTGAGAAATTGGATTCGAGCGTTTGCAAGTGTTTTCAGGAGTCTGCGCGTTCTTCTACAGTCGTGAACTGAAGAAACGAAGGTGCTACGTCAAGCCTTTATTTAAGGGCTGTAACAGACGTTTGCAATTTAGTGTTCCTGCAAATAAGGCACTAAGTAGCCCTAGATGTGCTAAAAGTTTACTGTCATTGAAAAGACACCTTCAACGGGTAGGACTTAGCACATTTGTTTTTCTAGCGTGGTGCGCATGAGCCCGAAAACGAAATGCGCGTCACGAAGAACGTTCCGAGTTACCACACTTTCCCTAATAAAAATTTTCTAAAAATTTATCGAAAAAAATAAAAATAAAACAGAAGAAAGGATTTAAGTGCTAAAGAGGCAAATTTCAATTTATTTTTACTTTGTTATTATTCTATGAAGGACGCCTGAAGGGTGCGGGTGATGGTGCGAGGAACTGGAGGGGGAAAAGGAGAGAGAGAGGGGGGAGGGGGGCAAAGCGCGACATAGGTCGCCGCCCTACCCCGCACCGCCTCACCGCCTCAGCCGTCAAAAGGTTGGAGGGGTAAAGGGCTGGACAGACCGGCCGCCTTTGAACAAAGGTCATTACGGGGCGAAATGGCAGCAACAACAACAACAACAATAACACAACCGGGCCCACCCAACGGCTCTTCGACAACGGGAACGTAGACGGCAGCAGCCGGCAAGCTGATCGCATCGTAAAACCTTGAGAGGGGTTCGCCGGTTTGCTCATTCTAGAACTGCCGAACCGAGCCCAGCCCAGCCGGAGCCAAGCCGAGCCGTTACCTGATAGAGCTCCCCGGAATGCAGTGACACACGCCGGTCGGCGGCGTGGTGTGGCGTGCATGAAGATACACAGTCAAATCAGCGCTCCGGCGGAAACTTGAGTGGGAAAAAAAAAAAACTAGTCTTTTTTGTCATTTTTTTAAAGTCAATCACCTTATGGTTACAAACTCTTTTTGTCACATTTAAAATATTTTATGACAATCAATAACATGCCGTTTTAACATACAAAGAAATATTAAAAATAAACCTAATCGTATCGTTTACTTTTTTAAAAAATCTACCACCTAAGAGAGTGAGGCCGCCCACACGGTCGAATTATTAGCGTGTCAGACAGGTCATTTTCACCACCAAACAGTTTTCACTTTCACACCGCGCCACCAGGTCTTCTTCTCACTCTCAAATATTATTTTTTTTATTTTTTTTTTTCATCCCGGGTGCGGTACCGGCGGGCGCCTCAGTACCCACAGGCCGATTTGTCTCCTTGACAGACGCCCAGGGTGGCGCCGGGGTGGGGTGGGGTGGGGCGGGGCGGGGCGGGGCGGGGCGGGGCGGGGCGGGGCGGGGCGGGGCGGGGCGGGGCGGGGCGGGGCCGACAGGTTAGACCGGCTGCCTCTCTTTTATTCGCGGTGTCGCGTCGCCAAATGCTGATCCCCCGCTTGTGCAGGACCCTACACCCGGAGGCGCGCGAGCGGGGTGTCATCCACACCGGAGGTCACCCCGCCCCGCCCCGCCCCGCCCCGCCCCGCCCCGGCAGCGGCGAAAGTGTTAGGGGGCCGGGGTGGGCCACGGGGCCAGCGTCACTGCGGCCACTAAATCACACGCTCCGCAGGAGGGACGCAACAGTGGTGCGCGGCCACGGGGGCGGGGGCCTCCCCCGCTCCTCTCTCTCTCTCTCTCTCTCTCTCTCTCTCTCTCTCTCTCTCTCTCGTGTAATACTGCGACTACGCCATAGGTAAATCCTCCTCATTATGCACGATTATGGTGCGAGGGAGAGAGAAAGAAAGAAATGGAGAGAGAGAGGGAGGGTGAGGGAAAGGGATGCTGAGTTCACAACAACGACGCGGAAAGGAAAGGGAAAGGTATGCTCCACCTCGCCTACCACACTCCACCTCCCCCCGCGTCTGTAGAGGGAGCGAGCATAGCTTAGCGATTGTACCCGGCAGGGCGCCGGTCAGGGAAGGCCGCCCGCCGCACAGAGCTGCGCGGTTGCGCCGAGGTGTTGCCTACTCCACGGGCGCCATGCATAAACACTGACATCGTTCCAGAGCTGGTGCCGGGCTACATCACAACCGCAGAGGACGCGTAAAAAACAGGAAAACGAACATGATATTTTATTTTTTAAACGGAAATTACTTTACCATTCTGTCTTGCACACAAAGACCGCTTCCGCACTATTGGCAAAAGTACAAAATCAACTGTTTACGGAAGAGTCGAGTATACAGATCACCAGATATCCAAGACGTATTTTTCATATAAGAGAAGTGAACGTCCGAAATGTCCTGACACAACCAGCCGACTTAATATTTTCCCGTGTGGGCATTTCGCGTCGCGTTTCCGACAGAGGGCATCCCATAAATCCGCACAAATATTGCACGACCCCAACGGCACGTGCACACGCGTGATGCGTTCGTTAAAACGGTCGTGTGTGTGTGTGTGTGTGTGTGAGTGTGTGTGTGAGTGTGTGTGTTTGTGCGTGTGTTTGTGTTTGTGTGTGTGGAGAGAGGAGAGTTAGAAGGACCAAAAGGCACATCCCTCTTTATGGGCTGCGCACGGCGGCGCGCGGTGCAGACTCAAGGGCCACCAGGGCTTTCTGAGGGAGTGAGGGGAGAGAGAGAGAGAGGAGGAGCGGGAGAGAGAGGGAGAGAGAGGGATAGAGAGAGAGAGGGAGGGAGGGAGAGAGAGAGATGGGGGCACCGTGACGTCACCGAGGTGAACGCCCTTGCAGTGTGCCCTGCAGAGAGTGCACTCCCCGGCCATGTGCTGCTGTGCCACTGCTTGGACCCACCAGCCTCTCCTCTCCCTTCCTATTGCATGGTCCAGCCGGCTGGCGCGGCCGGTCGGTCTCTGGGTCCTGTGCTGTGGGGCCCCCGCGGGAGCAACAGCTGAACGCGAATGAAAAGTAAGATCACAATTAGGTCGTTTAACGAAATTCACAGATTTCTTGTTAATTTACGAGATATTTGTTTACATTGCGTCAAAAAGATCGCAGTCATCCCACACGAACGGACGACAGTGCATGGCCATGTGTGCCACGGCGTGCAAGGAGACCCAACTTTGCCATCGCACTTCTGTCGTGGCGTGTGCGTGTGAATTAAACTCTAAGTGGTTATTTTCATTCGTTACTTAGTAATATTTTTCGAGATAGTTTTGCACATGCTCAGCAAGATCATTTATAAAAACATACTGTATACAATTACAAAATAATTGTTTTATTATTGTAAAATTATAAACGAGTTGCTAATAATAATACCCAAATTGTTCATAATTTTAAGCATACCATTCAGAAAGGTTATCAACAGTTTGATTATACACATTCGTATTCAAAATGCATCTGCTAATCATGAGCCGAAATTTCATAGGTTACAAATATAATCACGTCCCCGTGAGAAGAATTGAGTGAGTGTGCCATGCGGTCCGGAGGGCGGGGAGTATGGGACGGGGCTCTTGGAGACGGCGAGCCGAGCCGAGCCGGGGCTCCGCTGGGGCCTCCTGCCTCCTGCTGCTCTGCTTCCAAAGGACTTCAAAGGAGCAGCGTTGCCAACTGGGAGCGCAAGGAAGCCGCACCGATTAGAGAGGTGGCGTGGCGTGGCGCGGCTGCAACCGCGCTGCTCCTCGCCTGATGCTCGCCTGGACCAGGATGCTGGATGCGCATCTCCCGCCCCGGGGCCCTCTCTGCTCGTGCAGCCTCACGCTGCCTGCGGGGCACCCGCGAGAATCTTCTTAATTTATGTGTGGATTTAAGAAGCCGACGAGGAAACAACTTTGAATTTTGAAGTACAAATTTTGTGAATTCGAAGTGAATTTATACTAGAGTTTGTTTCTTGAAATTTATTTTTGTGAATTTCCTTATATTTTCTGACATTTTCAGAACTGTTCTAAAATTGTCTGAATTTGTTTCTATTTATTTTAAAAATGAATTTCTTTGAATTTTTCTGAATCACGAGGTGTACAAAAATTTCAGAGTTGTTTCCCCTTCGCAAGAAGCACTATAGAGCTCGTCAGCAGCGCGCAGTTCTGCAAAGGCACTCACACATCTCTGTAGGTGACACTGCACTCGGAGCCGTCGCAAACGCGCACCCCATCACACACGCATTTTCTCATGTTCATTTTTTGCACGTACCAATGAATTAGCTTATGCGTTTTATAACACGTGTTTATGAATGATCATGGTTATGAACAATTGTGAGCAATTTGTTACTACGTGCGCATTAAAATAATGCATAAGCTAGGCACGTGATGAAAAAAAATATCAGAAGTCCGAATAAAAATGCTCATAAGAATTTAGTGCGCAGTGAAAGCAGACGTCCCGGTTGGTGCCAGGCCACATTCGTTTGACTTATTCCACTCACTTTTTTATTTTTTCTTAAACGGCCGTACCATTTGAGACGCAACAAAAACTGCATCATCTAAATCGGGCCGCAGCTGCCGCTGCGCCGGCCGCGCGCTTTTGATGTCGGCGAGTGTAAAAAATAAAAACACCCTTGACCCAGAATGCTACGAAAATTGAAAGCCAACAACTTTAGGCCAGACATGGCTGGTATCCCGAGAGCGCGCAGGCGGCTGGGCTCGCGGGGCGGGGCGGGGCGGGGCGGGGCGGGGCGGGCCGACTGACACGCCGCAGACGATTGAGCTGCTGACCGTTCCGCCTAGGAGGAGTGGTCAGCGCGGCGCGGTGCGAGAGAGACAGCCGATGACGTATATGATTGCAGACCATATGGACGCGTTTTCGACGTCACAGGTGAGGCGGCGCGCGCGCGCACAGTGCACGCGCGCGAGCCGAAGCGGAGAAAGTATTGCGGGAGCGAACAGTATTATCGTAGGGGGAGGAGATTGGGGGAGAGGGGGGGGGGGGCACTGTACCCGCAACAGGCACCTTGGGTACCTTCGGGAAGCGCCGTGTGGGAGAGGGAGGGAGGGAGGGAGTGAGTGAGTGAGTGAGAGAGAGAGAGAGAGAGAGAGAGAGAGAGAGAGAGAGAGAGAGAGAGAGAGAGAGAGAGAGAGAGAGAGAGAGAGAGGAGGGTCAGCACCAACAAACAAGTCATGCAGCACTTTCGACTCCTCCTCAGTTCGCACGGAGTTGAGTATATGATAGGATTTACTCTCGGAGCGGAGCCCAACCTCTGCCTGGTGTAGGTACCAGGGAAAGTAAAAAAAAATGAAAACAAAAGTACCACAAAATATAGCGATAATATGCAGTAAATGGAGTAAAGCATGGATTTTGCCTGGTTTATGCAAATGCACGCATCCGCGTCGAAAATAGAGCATAGAAATTCCCGCGTGCGAGTCGAGCTGGCCTGGCGGACGACGGCAGAGCAGAGAGGGACTGCGGCATTCTTGGCTACCGGGCTCAGGGAAGGCCGCCGGGGCGGGGCGGGGCAGGAGTACTTACAATCACAAATATCAGACTAATCTGAGCCATTAAAATGCTTTATACGGCGGTCGCAAAACCACTGCTAGGTCTAGCAAAGCCGAGAATTCCTATTTTACGTCTCTCTCTCTCTCTCTCTCTCTCTCTCTCTCTCTCTCTCTCTCTCTCTCTCTCTCTCTCTCTCTCTCTCTCTCTCTCTCTCTCTCTGTCTGTCCCTCGTGGAGGTTCATCTTGACACGAGAACTTCTGCTTCCCCCGCTTCGCAAACGCATCATCACGCGGCCGTTACATTGCGCCGACCTGCTCCTGCTCATAAAGACCCTCCTCGACTAGAATGCAGCGCCACCCTATAACGAAGCAGCAGCAACCTCTTCCTGCAAGGAGGAGATGAGAAGCGGAGAAAAAAGTTAACAAACGCTGCTATGAGTACGCAGTGAGGAATCATATATCGGCGAGTTCTGACCGCCATAAACCACTGCGGCCTTTTACAATAGTTCGGCGACAAAACGAGTCCATCGTAAAACAGATTGCACCGACCTAACTTCAGCGAGGTCCGTGCTGGGAGAGAATATAGCCATTCATCAGTCAAAGAGAGAGGAGCTCATCACCAGTAAATGATGAATCAGCGTTATTTTATTTTTACTTGCACTTTGAAATTTTGTACAAAAAATGTAAACCACAAGTTGGCAGCACTCTAGTGCGGTAAAGTCCACGACGTCCAATGACACGGTGATCGGACATCTCGACCCGGCCGCCCCCGTGAGCAGCTCGGCGATACTTAAGCTATGCACTCCCCCCCCCCCCCCACCTCCTCTCCCCTGCCCGCTGCAGCAGCCGCCCCCGCCCTGTTCTAAAACGGTTCAGAGATGGGCAGGGAGCATTGACCCCAACAGACCTCGGCAGCACCCGCACCCTCAACAAGAACAGGGGGAATATGGGCATTCGGAGAGAGAAAATAAATACAACGGAGAAGACTTGTGCTGCTTCCAGCGAACTGCACGCGAGCCGCGCACCTCGCCCAGCCCAGTCTTATAGCGTCACACTGTAGCCCAGCTATAGGCCGGTCCGACGAGGGTCCATCACTGGATTCAGGAGCGTACCCACACGATTACGATTACCGACAGTCTTCGGTAAAATTTTCGAATAAGAAACTTTGATATTTATGCCACATTGTTTGCACACTTTAACAAGGACAAACCCGAAACAGCGTAAAAAAAAAAAAACAACGAAAAGTGGAAATTTTAGGATGTGATTACCTGTAATTATCGGACAAAGTGTACACAAGATTACCAGAGTGGTTGAACCCTCGCGGACCCACACGGTAAAAATAGATTCTTGTATTTCAAGATCTTTCGTGGATCTTATGGAGAATACCAATGGACATACAAGACAGATCTTGAAATACGAAATACAAGAAAGTATTATTACCGTGCAGCAGCAGTACCCCTGGAGCCTCTAGGGTTGATCTGGAGCCTCCAGGCCGAGGAGCGGAGCGGAGCGGCGACACTGCCGGCTCCAGCGCAAACGAGTTCCATCTCTTCCTTTTAGAGCGCGTCTTTGGCAACGATCCGCGCCGCAGCGACGGCCCGACGGCGGCAGGGCTCGATCCAGGCACGAGTGTCTGATGGCTACTACAGGGTTCTCACATTTTGGCTCCTGGCATTTTCCTTGACTTTCCGGACTAAATTTTAGAAAATTTCCAATTTTTTTTTTTTGTCTGCAATTTAAAAAAATAATCGGCATAAGTTTACATTTCAAAATTCTAAGCGAAATATTTCACAAAAGGAGTCCCCGCCACCCGAATTTTTTTTGATGACCGTCCCTGCACTGCTATCCGTGACTTCCCTAACTTTCTGAGACAGCTTTCCCCATGACTTTCCAGGTTTTCCAGACTTATGGGAACCCTGTACTACGCTACTAAAAACAATTGATTCCTATACAATTGTTTTTGCGTTTTTCTTAAGTCAAAATTTTCAACGATTTCTCAAGGATTTGTTTTCATATTTTGAAGAATTAAGAACATGAGGTGATGAAAGCTTAATTCTTTGCAGTCTCTGGATTGTCTGGTCTCTGAATTTTTCGGAAATCTCAGCATATTCTGAAATGTCTGATTTTCTGAGTACCGAGAGCCTCACGTGCAGCTTGCGGCGGGGCCTCCATGGAGCCTGAAATAACCTGCGAAGGAGTCAGAGCAGGAAACAGCGAGAGGTTTGTCTCCGCGGGGGTGTATGTACTATCTGTCCTCCCCCCTTCCCCCACGTCTACCCGCAGTCAGTGAGTGATACGGCGGAAAGGGAAAGGTATTCTATTTTGGGGAGGCGACCCGGGAGAGCAGCAGCCAGTGAACTTGGTTGCCCTTGCCCCCCCGCGAGGCCTTATACCCTGCCCCACCCCCACCCCGCCCCTCCCACAGCATCACCGGCGAAACTGGAACGCAAACAACAACAGAACAGTCGGCTGGGCTCGGCTCGGCACGCGTAGCATGACTTACGGTCCGGTTCGGCTTGGGCCCGGAGCAGAGCGCAGCCCGCGTCGCCTGCAGGGCCCGGGCGAGATCACTTCGAAAAAATAACGTACGGCTCCCAAAATATCATTTAATTAATTTTAAAAAATCAAAATAAAACCAAGAAGAATGATACTAAAAAAATCCGAAAAATCAAGAACAAATGAATAAAAAACTGAAGAAAAAAAATGGAAAAAGTTAGACTGGTAATAGCATCAAAAGATCGGAATTTATCAGTCACAGAAATTTTCCTTGAAAACTCAAAACAAAAATCAACACAAAAAATAAATAAAAAGTAAAAAAACTCATTGTCCACAATTTGTATGAGTGATCCCCCCTCGGGCCCGGGCCCGTGACGCCCCGAGGGGCTCAGATCGGCCTGCTGATTGACTCGGACTGGCCGAGCTCTGGGGGGCTGCGGGGGCCCCCCGTCGGACCGCCTGCAGCGGCGCGGCCCGGTGGAGCCCCAACGGGGTCCTACCAGACGCTCATCAGCTCGCCCGGCTTGGGGTTCGAATACTCGTGCGCGTGCGTGTAGCGTTTCACTTTCGCAGGGGGAGGGGGGACCCCCCGGCCTGGGGGGCCCCCTCGCACAAAGCGCCCCCTACCGCACACACAGGGTGGGAGTGCGCACACGCGGACACGCGGGTCTAACAGGCCAGAGAAAGACGACACCGATGGACAGCACAAAGACCAGCCCCAGAGCGGGAAAAGGCGCACGACCAGGAAAAAAAAAATTAACAAGAAAGGATTTTACCTCGCATTTTACAAAAACTTGCAATTCAAATACAAACCGTTCGAGAACAGCTCTTATCCGTCAATAAAGGCGACTGCCAACTGCACTGCGCCTCTCTGCGCTTTGACAGGCGAGCGTAAAGTCTCGTGGCATCCCGTACCCCCCGCCCCGCCACGCCCCACCACGCCCCGCCACGCCCCGCCACGCCACGCCCCGCCACGCCCCGCGGGCAGAGAGTCGTGTAGCGCTCAACACGGTGCCACACAGAACACAGTGTACGTCACAAAGAACATATTTTACCCATGCAACGCGGTCCTCCCGGCCTTAGGGGAGGAAGGCTGTATGAAATTACAGATTGCCCGTCTGATTTACGGCCAGTCGCGTCGTGTCGCGGTGCCGCGCCGCGCAACGCCGTGTCGCAGGACAAGTGACCACCTCCAGTACGCCACTCAAACGCGACAGAGGAACGAGAATTTTAAGTGTTTTCTAAAATTAAAAGCATGAAAAACCTGGTTATTCTTTCTACATGCACTGTAAAAAAAAATGACGGTGAAAACTACGGAAATCACCGTTAATTCCTTTAACGGTGTCCACCGTAGAATGGTGCCTCCCTACTACGGCGCGCACCGTACTAGAAATTTCCGAATCCCCGTTACGGACTACCAAGTACGGCATCACCGTACTCAAAAAATGGGGTACGGAAGACCCGTACTTATGACCTCTGCCCACCGAAAATGAGGTACGGTGGCGCCGTCCTCTGCGCTCCGTAGTCAGTTTCTAAAACGAAGATACGGGACACCGTAGTTGGTTCCGTACTACGATCTTGTTTTTTTTACAGTGTGCTTTGGAAGATCAATTGTATTGGAGTATCCAGCGTTTTTTGAATGAGCAAGTGTTTCGGGTGCGGCCAACTCCATCCGCCTGTCAGGCGCCATTGTCTCTGCGGCCGGCGAGTGTATGTACAATCCCACTGTTGCTGTTGCTCCTTCAAAGATACAACCGCTACAACAATGTCCTGAACTTTGAAATAAGCTTCACGGTAGTTTTTGACACAGAATTACAATTTAACCCAGAAAAAAACTTTAAAAAAATCTAAATACTTTTGTCGAGAGGCTCGAAATCTAGAAAATTTTACGTAGACAAACCCTGCCTACTAGGCAACCTGCCACACAGCGGTGTCCAAATTTTTCCCAGTAGGCAGGGGTTTGTCTAGGAAATATTTCCGAGATTGCGAACCCTGCTTCTGGTTTTACGGTAAAGTCTTGCAGGGAAAAATAATATTCAACGAAAATAGTGAAGTGACGCGGATGGGACTCGACGGCTGTGCTCCACAACCCGCGGGCACATCACTCATTAGACAGGTAGCTCGACGCCGAGAGCAGGGCGGATCAAACTAGACTAGAGCGGACCACGCGGCGGGGCGGGGCGGAGCGAGGCGTTCCAAATCACACGTCCGCAAACGTCCGCAGCAGAAATCATGCATCCGGAGCAAAGCAAAGGAAGGACACTTCGTAGCTCCGCAGCTGCAGGGGCGACGGTGGCGAGAGCGCTGAACGGCACCCGTTTTAGGACGCGTCCCACCACAGAACAGCAGCCAGCACCACAAACACGGGCGCCGCCATGCACCGACTGGACTGCCCCCCGCTGCTCAAGGGGCGTCGCGACGTCGCGGTGTCGCGGCAGGGCGTTCCTACCCTTTAGGTCACCGTGGCGGGGGCGGGGCGCGGCAGGGCGGGGCGGGGCGGGGTGACCGCAGCAGCCGTGCAACCTACTGCTTCTGCAGGGGCTCCCCGCGCCGCGGGCCGCGGCGGCCACAACTGGAGCGCCTGGAGACGGATTCAGAAGAGCGCAGCTCTCCTGTTTGCTCTGTCTCTCTCGCACCTATACGGTGCACCCGATGAGTACGAGAGAGAGAGAGACGACTGGCGCCACGACGCCGAGTGTCACGTCGCCCTCGCCCTCGCCCCGCCCACCGCGAGAGAGATGCATCGCGCTCACTGCCTTAGCAGGACAATTTTACACAACCCCTCGCGGCAGAGAGCAGAGCGGCCAAGGAAAGCAACAAGTAGCCCAAACAAAGCAGGGAAAAGCCAGCTGTATCTGCGCCTTCCTCGAGGGGGGAACAACTCGCTGAATTTTGGTGTACACATTTCATGAATTTTTCAGAATTTATGTTAATTTTCACTTGATTTTGACCTAAATTTACACCTAACTGTTCGTAAATTTGAATATTTTTTTTTTCTGAACATTTCCTAGATTATTCTTGAGTTCTGTTTCCCCTCGTGTTGCCATAAAAGTAGGCAAAAAGTAGCCCAAACACAGCGGAGTAACGCGGGCTGCATCTGCGCCTGCCTACTAGGCAACACATTCGCACAAGAGCGTTCACGTTGCCTAGTAGGCCGGCGCTGATGGAGCCCACTTTACTCCACTGTGTTTGGGCTACTTTTTGCCTACTTTTCGCAACACTGGTTTTCCTTTGGCCTGCCTACTAGTTAGGCGACACCATTGCACAGTGTCATCTGCAGGCCCGTCACACGAGACGGAGAGGCTGTTGGAAAACGGAATTAAAACTCAAAATATGAGTTGACATTTGTTTTCCTCCCGGCGAAAAAATGCATTTGTGTGCAAAGAGGTTTTGTACTTTAGAATACTGCAAGTGAAAAATAATCGTCTTTCTGACGGAGAAAACAAAATAATTTTAGCTTTTGATTCTGAAGATTAACCATGGTTACAATTTGAGCTGTGAAGAATGGAGAGTTAGATTAAAAAAAAAAAAAAATTCGTTAGGGGCGTGTTGAGGTTCGCGCCGCTGCAGTGCGCTGCGCTGCGAGGTGTGGTGGCAGGGCGAGGTAGGGCGCCCTTCCCCACGTGCGAACGCATTATCAGCGCTATAAAGGCGCACGCAGCAGTGTTGTAAAATAAAAATTCCTCGGCGAAGCGTCAAACAATCCCCCCCCCCTCCCCCAACCCTACCCGCACTTAGGCCCCTCAACTGCTATTGCATCCCGTTCGCCTTATTTTTCGACTTTTCTTATACGTCCTCATCATTTTCTTTCCCTTTGCACTCCATTAGCTTTCCTCATAGGACGCTTAGACCCTATCACCCACTCACAGAGTGCTGGCAATCGTATACCATGTCGATACTGTGAATACACTCCGCGAGTTCCTACCACCTGCTGGACAAATATCACGGAAAGGATTTCGCGTAGATAAAATGTGCAGTCTTTTAAAATCCGTCAAAATTCATGAAAATAACCAAAAAATAAAGTCGGATATTTTAAATCGTTATCTGAAAGTCCTAACTACCAACAGACTTCTTGACAACTTTGAGAGCTTTGTTCACATGTTCACCTCGTTTTTCAGAAAAACTAAGAAAAAATAAAGAAAAATGTTTTTAAAAAATCAGAAAAATTTAAAGAAATTCAGGAAGAGTTGAGGAAAATTCAGGAGAATTAATTATTATTTAAAAAAAAAAAAAAAAAAAAAAAAAAACACGCCACATTCAGAATTGGTTATCCCCATCGCAACATGAACAGCAGAGACGAGTGGCATGCGACAAGTAGAGTCAAAGTCAAGTTTGTCACGAAATGAAGGCGGCTCGAACCGAGCGGGGCCGGGCCGGGCCGGGCCAGGCCAGCAATCAGTCCAACGCCCCCGCCGCGCCACCACGGCCACGCCACGCCACGCCACGTAGCGTCGCGATGCGTTTCACCTACAGCCAACTGACTGACTGAGGCTGACGCGCTGACGCTCTGCTCAGCCGTGCTGACACCGCGCTGAGCAGCCGCGCGCAGCCGCACGAGCAGCACGCTGCGTTAAATAACCTTGTCGACACCCAAACAGTCGGACGCGGTGTGCGCCTAGCTCGGTAGGGCCCGGCTCGGCTCGGCCCGGTCCGCCGCGGCCCGGCTTGGCTCTACTCGGCTCGGCTCGGCTTCCAGCAGTTCCATGTCACGTCCGCTATGCGCGCCGCTCGAGGGATAAATAAATCTGCAACGCCATATGCAACAACAGCGGCAGCGCGGCGTGCAGCAAAAGCAGCCCTGACCGGAGGAACTGAGAGAGGGAGAGAGAGAGAAAGGAAGAAAAAAAACATGCCTCGTCAGAGCTACATGTCGCCGTGCCGTGTCAGACACCTCCAGGAAGGAAATACTGCCATGTCGACAAGGTACCGAAAATGAAAAATAAATAAGTAATATAGTAATAATAATAAACGGAAAATTTGCTTGTTTGTGAAAAATGATGAGGCATCTTTACCTGTATGAAACGTATACGAGCGCCAAATAACGGACAGTGTATGTGTACCCCCTCTCCTTTACACATATACACAATAAGGCCAAATAATGTGCCGAGTGCCGTTCGCCAGCCCCCCCCCCTCCCGTCCGCACCACCCGAAACTCAGACAATAACTCGTGCAGCCGGGTTCCCCCCGTGTGTCGCCGCCAAGCCAAGGCGGCCGCTTGCAGCCGCTTGCGTTCCCCAAACTCCAGCCAGAAGAAAAATCACCCAGATCTGGTGATCTGGCTCTGCCTCCTTTGTGCCTCTCGATGTTGGCCGTCGGCGTGCTGCGACAGTGGCTAGCGGTATCCAGCACAATACATAATGCAGACAAATACATTCGCATGCATATTACAGAGTATTGGTAATTGTGCAATACAAAAACAAAAATTGGCACATTTAATTTTTTTTAAAGCAGGATCCTACAGTCCAAATGTGTGAAATTTGCACACATGCATCCGCATACTTGAGGGTGTGTTAAAGTCAATTCGCAGACTTCAATAACAGAGCGTTTCCTAGAAATTTCCGAGATGTTCTTCACTTGGATAATCTTACGCTTTGGCCGATATTACTGGTAATAAGATCCTTTCAAAATCCACTTTTCGTTGAGTTTCACGCTGCTTCGGGTTTACCCTCGTTAAAATGTGCAAATAATGGCATAAATTTCAAAGTTTCTTCTAAAATTTTACCGAAAAATCCGTCGGTAATCACTGGTGTAATCGTGTGCATGCTCCTCAACCGAGAGATGGACCCCACGGAAATTTACACTTCTAACGAGTGCGACATTAGCTCACTTGGGGATCCTAGAGTGCTTTAGGGGTGCCTTAGGCAATAGGCAGGACCGAGGCGAGGCTGGGGTGGGACGGGGCAGGCCAGGAGGTCTGCTTCAAGATCTGCAGCTTCGCGGGCGGGAGCATGTGTCCAGGCCGGCCGGGACGGTCGCCTCGCGCCGGACCGCGATGGGCTGGGCTCATTGTGGGACTTGCAGTGACGTGACTCACTTACAAAGGCCTCCCCGCCCCGCCCCGCCCCGCTCCGCTCCGCCAGCGATGGCGTGCCACTCGAATCGCCCAAATAAACGCCATGTTTTTCCATGACACGTCGTTTCCCACCCAAAAAATATAAGAGAGACAAACAAAAAATATTTGCGACTTACCAGCTCGAGTCTGCGAACACTGTACGGTGATCGGCTCCAGTATCTCTTTTAGGGCTTCAGGTCGGTCACACGCACGCACACACACACACGAACGATCACCAACTCAGTTCAACTCGACAACGAGGATATACCGTGTCCTCCGGAACGTCACTACTGGAGCAACGGAGCTACACACTATAAACACACACACACACGCACACAGACGCGTCTCGAGGAGAGCCGCGGCGCGGGGAACAGCGACCTGTTGGGCGTCGCGACGCCAGCGTGTGTGCGCCGCGCGACAGACCGACGCCGACTGGCTGCCCCGGCCCCGGCCCGGTCCGGCCTGCGCCGGCTGCAGCTGCACTCCCCTCCATCCTGGACCGCCGCGCCCCGCCCCGCCCCGCCGCGCCCCGCCGCGCCCCGCCCCACCCCACCCCGCCGCGCCTCGCTGCGCCCTGCGCGCCCGCCGCCGGCGCCTGCCGTCCGGATTTGCCCTTCCCTCCTTGCCCTTTCCGCGCGCCGCGCCCACGCACCTCCGCAGGAATGTGCACAAACACACACACGCGCGCCGATGAGGGAGGGGGGGGGGGGATCCCCCATAAAATATGTACAATGATTTCTTTGTGACTTAAAATTTTTTGTCTTTTTATTATTATTTTTTGTTTTGTTTTGGTTTTCCTTTTGATTTTTCCAGGAAAATTGCTGTCACTTTCTCGTGAATTTTGAATATTACACCAACTTTTGATTTTTTCACAGTTTTATTTCAGAGTTTTAATCATTTTCGATTTTTTGCATTTCTCTGTATCACTCTTCTTGTTTTCTTCCCTCTTTTTAAAATGATACTTTTTGAGGCAGTACAATGATATTTAGAAGTAGCTTCCCCCTCGACACACACACTCATACATACACACCGACTCACACACACAATCACTCACAAAGGAACGGAGATAAGGTGCTATCATCTAGCTACGCTTAATATTTTTAATTTTTAAATTCTGAACGAAGCGCATTATCAACACTTTAGCAGATTATGCCGCCTCCCCACTCGCCCCCGCCCACCATAACAAACACAGCCAGCCACCTTATTCGCGCGGATCCGAATCCGATCGGTTCTGTATCAGCGGGCGTCTGATAACGCTGAGAGGCGAGGCGTGGGCGTGGCGTGGCGCGCTCAGGTGGCGCTCAGGGCCGCACGATGTGGGTCATGCGTCAGGGACAGCCTGAGCAGCGCAGATAAGGTACTGCCATGGATCATCCCTCGAGACGTCTTGTCTTTCTCCAAACGGAGCGTACACCAATTTTTTCTTCCTCTCGCCCCTTCCAACGGATACTTTGCGGCCTTGCCGCGCTTCTGGGCAAAATCACGAGCTGCAGCACAGGAGTAAGATACATTTATATGTCGGCCGTTCGTTTTGTCGAGGCGGGGCGGGGTGGGAGGCAGAAGGTTTTCTTCCCAAGCAGACGACGCCGGTCTGGGAGGCGGCGGCAGTCGAAGGGGGGGATCACTCATACAAAATGTGTATTATCTTTCGATTTTTAAAGAAAAATTTCGGGCACTTTATGATAAATTTTGATCTTTTATTACCATTTCTGATTTTTTTCAATTTTATTTCGCTTTTTTGGTTAATTTCTTTTGTCCATTTTTCGGATTTTTCGAACTTTTTTCTTCTTGATGATATTTTGCTTTTCTCTTTCTCATTTAAATGATTTTGGGGGGGCCGTACAATGATTTTTCGAAGTGACTCCCTCCTCGGCCGCGGCGGTAGTGGTGCGGGGCGCGCCGCGCTGCCACAACACATCGCGCCGCACGCTCAAGAAAAATATTTGAACAAGGCGAAAAGTGCGAGCAGCTATGACCTGCTGAGCAGACCAGGCGGCGACCCACTGACCTCATGGAGTCTTGTCGCGCGAGGTGGCGGAGGTCGCCGTCAAAGCGCCGCCGCCCCGCGGTGAGGCTGCGGGGCTGCGGCGGGCGCCATTGTACCGTGCTCGGCCCGGCCCGACCCGGCCCGACTCGACTCCTACGACAGAGCGCCATAGCCTCCTCACCGGGCGCACAGCGCTCAGGTCGGGTCGGGTCACAACGCCTCTCCCGTTCCGGTGAGGTCGCCGCCACGAGAGGGTGTAAAGCAGCCTCCTGCTCCACTTCCAGCCGCCCAGACAACCACACAGAAACATGCGAGGGGTGAATCATACACGAGGAAACAACTCAGAAGTTTGCTGTACAAATTTTGATAATTATTATTATTTTTGCGAATTTTTGCGAATTTTTGTGAATTTTTGCAAATGTTTGCATGATTCTTTTGTGAATTTTAAGTTGAATTTCACAATTATTTTTGTTTGTATATTTTGGAAAATTTCTGGGAAATTTCCAGATTTTTTCTGCATTTTTCCTGAATTTTTGAATTACAAGGTGTACAAAAATTTCAGGGGTTGTTTCCCCTCGGGTGAATCTCTTCTGGCTGGAGTGCGCGCTCATGACTACCTGAAGTGCAAGACCACAACAGAGGTTTTAAGTGCTCATTCCAATATTTGACATCGTCAAGAGGAGTAAATTGTGAATAAATGACATTCTTATGGAACAAAACTTTTGACAAGTATGGCTAAAATTCAACTATTTTGTCTGAAAATCGTCACCGAGTACACATGAGAACAGCCTGATGTGTTCACATGAGCACCGGGTGTTTCTCTGAATGCAATGCGTAACAGTGTTGCGGGTTTGCCTACCCCATTCACCCGTAAGGCGCCATGGCCCCTGCAGCGCTGGCAAGTATGCAATCCCGCAACACTGCTACGCATTCCAAGAAACACCGGGCACAGGAATGATTGACCTCTCGAGAAACATGTGTACTACGACATACATTTGCCAGCGCTGACGGCTTGATACGGCAGCATATGGGTACCGTCCCTTTCAGTCTTGACGGTATGGTCGAAAGGAGAGGAAAGCGACGAGGAGTCGAGACAGTGTGTGGTTTTGACCCCAACAAAGTCGCCACAGACGCGCCCGCCCATGCCCTTCGCTTCCGCCGGCGGCCACCGCTCCGCCTCCTCGGGTGGGCCTCTTGACTCCGCGGGCGGTCCGGTCGGCCCCTTGATGGCCGCGTTCAAGTAGTACAGCACACAGCCGCCCCGCCCCGCCCCGCCCCGCCCCGCCCCGCCCCGCCCCGCCCCGCCCCGCCCCGCCCCGCCCAGTGTGCGTGCCACTCGTGCAACTCGTCACTGGATTAATGAGTGACGCAACTGCCGTGAGACCCAGCGCGCCGCCCCGCCCCGCCCCGCCCCACCCTACCACCCTGCTGGTCCCCTGGTGGTGCTCCTCGCACCGACCGCAAGCCGCGCGGCGAGGTTTTGCCACCTTCGGGGGGCAACCTGTCACTTCGTACTCTGCTCCACCACGCCACGTCGCGCCACGCCCCGAGCGGGGCCGCGTCAACTCCAATACGAATCGAAAAATCACTGAACGGCTACAAAATCATTTAAAAACAAAAACAGAAAATCAAAATAAAATCAGGAAGAAAGATTCAGAAAAAAACGAAATATCGAGAAAAAAAAGGAACAAAACACCGATACAAAATTGGAAGAAAAAAAAACATCAGAAATGGGGGAAATATATTGATATTTATCAAAATGTGAAAGAAATTTACCTTGAAAAATCATAAGAAAAATATTTAAAAAAGGAGAGAAAAAAAACATAGCACACATTCTGTTTGAGTGATCACCCCCTCGCTCCTATCCCAGAGGATCGTACGCATTGCCGCAGTTTCGGGGTGTGACAGGGCCGCCCCTGCCCCACGGGCCGGGGGCGCCGCCGGCGTTTGGTCGCCGCGGCGCCATTGACATGCCCAGTATGTGGCTTCGTGTCGACACGTCGCCTCATTACGACGGCGTCGCGGCGCGGCTGCCGTCGACGTCGTCAGAGCGTCGCGCTGCGGCGTCGCGCGACGCAACGCTGATTGAAATTAGGAGGATGACGAAGGGAAGGACCGTGATTGCGTTCGGCAACACGTAGTGTTGTCGGTGCGGTGCAGCAGTGCACCTGTTGTGATATTCAGGGAAACAACAGCAGCTTTGATATTTTTCTCTCGAATCTATAATTATTTTTTTCTGAAACTTTTTGGCGCGTGATTCTACTGCCATAACTAAACCAGAATGAAATATTTTTTTAAATTTTCTTGAAATTGTAAGGCTTGTGTACGGAGGTTTGACCAAGGACCTGTCGCGCCGATCCCACCATGATTACGCCTGACGAACACTTTGAAGTATATCTGCGCAGGTTCATGCAATTTTCGATATGCAGTTTCAGTTTATGTTGTATATATACGATGCACGCCTCAAAAGTCCAAACCGATACGCAGACCTTGAAAAATTCACAATGCTGAGTTGTAATTTTACGGCATCTTCATGAAGTGTTTTCCTTGTAATTCTTCAACTTTTTTCATAGCGTACGTACAAATAGATCCATGTGCTAAGCACACCTGTCACCCCGCACTCTCCACCCCGACGCCCCCGCCACCAATCCCGATCCCGTGACCCATATCCCGGCCGCATCCCTCTCCTGGTCCCAGCGGGACGGCGCTCGCCTCGCCGCGCGGCTCCTCCAGGGGGCAGTGAGTCAGCGAACACAGGACGGGGCACCAATATAATCTGCACAACTACCATCGCCAATCAATGCGTTGCAAAAACAAAAGTCACATTGTCTATGGCCCGCTAGTTACGCGGCCCGCGCGACCCGTCCGCCATTTAATCGCGATAGCGCTCGTGTTACACGGGCGTGTTGCGTGGGGCCCCGCCGCCAGGGCCCCGCCAGGGCCGCGGTCAGGGTGGCTACCCCGCGGCTCCACGGCGGGACGCGATGCGGAGCGGAATCCGCTCCGAATGACATCACAAACACGTGAAAATTTAGATTTTGAATCTGTTCACACTGCAAAATAAAAAGAGTTGAGGTGACGCACACTTCCGAGTGCTGGGCACAGTGTTGAACACGAGAAGATGATTCGCTCATTATAGCGACCGCTTTTTTTTTGCACGAGACAAGAGTGTCCAACACTAATGTTGCACACATTCTGGCGGTGGAAATCTGTCAGACCAACACATGGTATCCCATATAATATATGCAGTCTCTTGACCTGAGATGCATGCAAAAGTGTTAAATGCTGTGTATGAATACTTGCAAGAGTTGTGTAAGTTGAACAACCAAGATTATGGAGTAAGTATTTAGTTATATTGGCCTGCTTTGAACCCCTGTCACCCACTCATGTGCTAGCCCCGTTAAGGGAAAACAACGAGACATCGTTCCTATAATTTACATTAAAATTTTACAGTTTTTAAGCTGCGTTAAGAGCACGTTGCCATATTCTATAGATTTGTTTCAGAGTCCCCTAACCCGCGCGCCTGCCGCTGCCACCAAAATACAGCCCTTTCGTCTGTTCCTGCATGACAGGCTGGGATGGGCGGGGTCCTCATCGTTTTCAGGGTGCACCGCACCACCAACATCAACCCCATGCCCTGCTAAAAATAATAAACCAGACATGAAAAGAGCGCCTTTGAGCTTGAGCGGCGTGGAGCCATTATCAAGCCACATCTCTAGGTTTTGTTTGCAATCTAGTAATGACCGAGGGGTAAACAACTCTCAATTCGGTGTACAAATTTCGTGAATTTGAATTGAATTTGTCTGAATTGAATTGAATTCGTTTTGAATTAGCGTTGAATTTTTTGAATTTATTGCGAAGTTTTTTTTAATTATTGTGATCTTTTTGTGAATTTACTTGAATTCGTTTTAAATTCGGAGATGCTCCAGAAAATACACGCTCATCTGATCCAAATTATTCTCTCAATTACATGATGAAATAGGATTTTTAGTAAATTATTGTGAATGATTTCTATTTATTCCAAATTATTGAAAATTAACTTGCAATAATGCAAAATAATCACAATTATTTCAATTATTTTTTTCAAACTTTTAAGAAACAAATTTTGCTCTGCAATTGAAAGGGTGGCGTGAAAACATAGAAAATTTTTGCGGCAGTAAACCTCCCGAAGGAGGTTGCGGTTCCCGCCAGGCACAGGGCTTTTACCCCCTGTGGCAGCCAACTGCTTCGGTGTTCCATGGGAACCGGCGCTTTGCTGACTGCGATCCTATCGCGCAATTCGACAGATTTGATCCCCGTACCACCATTGGCCTACCCCTAGAGGTACGAGCGGTGTCAAGGGCGTTAGACTTCCTGAACCCAGTTTCAGAGGCCTTACCTCAGAGGGGTACGCGGGATTCGAACCCACAACCCCGAGTGCCGACACGTAGCCAGAACAGGAAGCGACCCAACGCCCAGAGCCACCGGCGGTGAGATGTGTTTTACTTCTATTTGACCTGCCATCCAGCAGCGGCCAAAGGGAATGTCAAGCGCGAAAAACACTTTCCCGAGTGGGAGTCGAACTTCGGACCACTCAGTTCGGTGATGCGCGCTCTACCAACTGAGCCACGACGCCACGATGACTGTACAGTGCGCCGGGTTCGAGTTGTATTTGCCCTGTCCTCCTGGCTGGAGGCTGGGGGGTATGGCAAATACGACGCGATCCCGTCGCACTAGACAGCCATCGAGACGTCGTGGCTCAGTTGGTAGAGCGCGCAACACCGAACTGAGTGGTCCGAAGTTCGACTCCCACTCGGGAAATTGTTTTTCGCGCTTGGCATTTCCTTTGGCCGCTGCTCCAGGGCAGGTCAAGTAGAAATGAAACACGTCTCACGGCCGTTGGCTCGGTGGCTCTGGGCGTTGGGTCGCTTCCCGTTCTGGCTACGTGTCGGCACTCGGGGTTGTGGGTTCGAATCCCGCGTACCCCTCTGAGGTAAGGCCTCTGAAACTGGGATCAGGAAGTCTAACGCCCTTGACACCGCTCGTACCTCTAGGGGTAGGCCAATGGTGGTACGGGGATCAAATCTGTCGAATTGCGCGATAGGATCGCAGTCAGCAAAGCGCCGGTTCCCATGGAACACCGAAGCAGTTGGCTGCCACAGGGGGTAAAAGCCCTGTGCCTGGCGGGAACCGCAACCTCCTTCGGGAGCTTTACTGCCGCAAAAATTTTCCATGTTTTCACGCCACCCTTTCAATTGCAGAGCAAAATTTGTTTCTGAAAAGTTTGAAAAAATAATTGAAATAATTGTGATTATTTTGCGCAGTTGCAAGTTAATTTCCAATAATTTGGAATAAATAGAGATCATTCACAATAACTTACTAAAAATCCTATTTCATCATGTAATTGAGAGAATAATTTGCTCAGATGTGCGTGTATTTTCTGAGGTCATTCCTTAAATTCGCTTGAATTTGTTTTGAATTCGTTTTGAATTCGCGTGAATTCGTTTTGAATTCGCGTGAACTAGTTTGAATTGGTGTGAATTTTGAATTAGTGGTGTACATCAAAATTCGGAGTTATTTACCCCTCGGTAATGACTCTACATGCGTTGTGTTTGCATATCTGCAAAAAATAATAACATACTTTTTAAAAAAGATGTTTTAAAAAAAGCAAAAGTTCTGTTACTCTATGTTCAATTGCAAATCGCCGATAAGAAACACACACTGAACACCATAACGCGCGACACACTTCAGGATTCCTGTCACACGGTTTACGATGTCGGACACTAGACCGCACTACTACTACTACTAGACACAGTATACAACCGGCACACGCACATTATAACCCTCAGCGAGCATAACACTGCGGCTGTTGCATACTGTGACAGCTCCGCCCCAGCGGGACGCCCTGCTGCTCGCTCTGGTATGTCCCCCTATGACAAACCCAAACACATCGGCACATGAGGACTTATGAAATGCACGTCAAGACGTCAGGGAGAGAGAGAGGGAATCCAGCGCGCGGTCCGGTCCAGCCCGGCCCAGCAGACAGGCGCCCCGCGACGCCCCGCGACGCCCCGCGACGCCCCGCGACGCCATATGCGCGCGACAAGACGCTCTGCCACGCTGCGCCGGGCCGGCGCGGCGCCGCCGCCCACCTCAGAGAACTAATGTGGAAATGATTGCCGTGCAATCCAAACATTCGCCGGGATGACCTCCGTCGGTCTGTGACTCAAAAAATTAAATACAAAGTTTCATCATTATTTAAAGAAAAATATAACTAAAAAGGAAAGCTGACTATTCATGCTCCTATTTTTTTGACCACTTTTTATTTCTCAGATTTTTGTTCATTTGTTATCAATATTACGTATTTTTCTGTATATTTCTTTTTTTTTTTGGATTTTTCTGTGTATTTCTTTTTTTTTTATTTTGTTAAAAAAAATTAAATTATTTTTTGGGGGCTATAAAATAATTTTTGAAATGACTCCCCCCTCATCCTGTAGCTCTTATGCACAACATAATGCAGAAGGGGTTAATTTGCGCATGAACGTGCGCGGCCGTGGTTGGAGACTTCTTGACTTCCACCAGCTCCTCGAGTGACCCGCTTCAATCACATAATATTTCGTCGAGCACAGTAGTGCAGCGGGCCGGGCCGGGGCGGGCCGGGTCTGCAGCGCGCGCCGCGGTCCGTCAGGGCTCAATCCCGCAGTCGCTTAATTTAGACGGAAGGGAAACAAGAATTTTCTTCTCCTCCCCCCCCCCGCCCCCTCCCAACCTCCCCTTCCCGCTCCCCGGGGGGAAAGACACCCGGCTGTGTAACTTGCAGCAGCAGCGCTGGCAACAGGCGTGGGAGAAACATAAGCGGAACCTCGCCCTCCCAAACGCGATCAACACTAGACACCTAAGAGAGTGAATGCCACACACTTGCGGATGCCTCTCAGTTTCCATTCGCGCTCTGCTTGTCCCTCCAAGTGTGTGTATTTTCCTGGGAAATTCAAACATTTACGACCAAAGGAATGCGAAAGACACTTACCTTCCTTCAAGTGGGCGACCACGATGTACTGAGCCCCGGGCTACATACTAATATTTGCAGTAAAGATGTATTGACTTCAGGTGTGATAACTCCACTGCTATACTTCTGCGGTCTCTCTTTATATTTCAAAATAAAATCTTTGGCGGAAAGAAAATGAGAAATAAAAATTACAACGAAAATAAGCGAATAATTTGAAAACGAGTAATGACAGCTGAATGTTTTTGCTACAAAATTAGAGAAAGAAAGAAAGAAAGAAAGAAAGAAAGAAAGAAAGAAAGAAAGAAAGAAAGAAAGAAAGAAAGAAAGAAAGAAAGAAAGAAAGACATCAAAGGTTAAACGCGCGAATTTTGTCCCTTTGTCATAGGTGACGACGCGACGATGCGCGACACACCGGAGAAAACGCGACCCCGACCTCACAGCCTTCCATCCGTGTCGTGGAGTCCAAACAAAAACGCACCTGTCGCTGTGTCTCTCCCCGCCCCGCCCCGCCCCGCCCCGCCCCGCACCAAGCAGCGCGCTGGAGAGGAGGTGCGAGTCTCGATGAGGGAGACCAGCGCGCGGCACGACCCCCCCCCCCCTCCCCACTTACCCCCGCGCGCGCCCCTCGCGACCCAACCTAAATCCTCGAGCAGGCTACGCCTCCTTTATACACACACTGGCAACACGCACGCGCGAGCAATAATTACACGTGTGAGCAGAGTGTCGCGGGCCGCGAGGGGCGAAGGGCGCTAGAGGCGTTAGACACGGATGCGCCACTCCGATGCACCGCACCGGCCACATTCCAAGGAGGCAGACTAATTCGCCGCGCGCGAGCGCCGCACAATGGGAGGAGGAGGGGCACCGATTAGAGAAGGAAAGCGGGGAGAGAGAGAGGGAGAGAGAGGGAGAGAGAGGGAGAGAGAGGGAGAGGGAGAGGGAGAGGGAGAGAGAGAGAAAGAGAGAGAGAGAGAGAGAGAGAGAGAGAGAGAGAGAGAGAGAGAGGGGGATGGGACGGGGTGAGCGAACTTAGAAAAGACGTTCGAGGAAGTACAGCTCGAGGCTTTGCCCTGCCCTGCCCTACCCGGCCCTGCCGCAGACGGATCTCGCACGTCCAAGATGCAGCACATGTGGTTAGGGAGGGAGGAGGGGGTGAGGGGGTAAATGGGAGATGGGGGAATGGGGGGAGAAAGGGAAGCATGCGGCAAAAGGGGTCCCACCCACTGCTATACGCTATGACAGCTAAAAGGGGGGAAGTCAGCGCAGCGAGACCGTAAGGGGGAGGGAAAGAGGTTGGAGGAAGGGGGGGGGGTGCTGAGCAATGTGGGGTTGGGGAGGGGGGCGGAGGGGAAATGTGTCCCTAAACAAAACGCGCACTCTGCGACTGGCATCAGCAATAGCCGAGAGTACAACTTCAGCTGCGGATTTTTATGTTTTAAAAAAATTTGGATGAAGATCGAGCTCCACGTCCCACAAAGTTACGACTCAATAAGACGAACGCGAAGCCAAGAAGGATCATGCAGTCCCGAAAATAGAGACGTTCTATCCTGTTTCTCCTCGCGGGGAAGTACAGGGAACCTGAGGGAGGGGCGTCGAGTCGTGCCGGGGCAGTGGCGTGCGGCGTGCGGCTGGGCACCGGGCACGGGCACGCAGGCAAGGTAGGGCGAGGCGCTGCCCCGCGGGCGATAGAGACCTCCCGCCTCCCGCCCGGAGGATAGACCGGTAACAGGCGGAGGGATAGAGCGGGGCTAGACGCTCGTGCACTTCTCGTCCAGCCTGAAGTGCGCGGGGCGCAGCACACGGCCCCGGGCTGGCACGGCACGCACGCACCCGTCCGATCCCGACAGATCGCTGCTCTCGCGACTCCCCGTCCTTGTCGCGCACGCGTGGAACATGGGGCACCCGGGGGCACCCCGCCACAGGTTCGACAAGGACAGAGAAACGAGAGCGTTCGTTCGGAATGAGACGACAGGCCGGCCGCACGGAGCGCGCGCGCGCGCCAGGGGGCCTAAACTAGAGCTGATCAACCTAGACCGCGCTCCACTCCCCGGCCGGGCCGGGCATTCCGACCCGACCCCGCAGCCGCCCCGCCGTAATATATATTTCCGTTCAAGTTACCGATGAGATATTTCACAGTGCGAGCGCGATCTACCGGCATTTCCCTTCCTCTCGCCCGGTTCCCCCGGCTGTATCGCAGGCATGTTGCAGCGCGGTGCAGGGCTGTTAAAAATTGACGATCAAGTTATGAGCTCAGCTAATTAAAGGATCGGACGCCTTGTGCTGCTACTGCTGCTGCGCTGCGGGCTCTGCCCCGCCCCGCCCCGCCCCGCCTCGCCCCGCCCCGCCCCGCCCCGCCCCGCCCCGCCCCGCCCCGCCTCTCCCCGCCGCTGCGCGCGCGCTTCGAATGCCAATATGAATTCTGACCGTCGCGTAACCTGAACGGGAGCCCAACGGGTTTCCGGGGTTGGACTTGGCACCGCGGGGCGAGGCGGGGCGGGGCGGGGCGGGGCGGGGCGGGGCGGGGCGGGGCGGGGCGGGGCGGGGCGGGGCGGGGCGGGGCGGGGCGGGGCGGGGCGGGGCGGGGCGGGGCGAGGCGGGGCGAGGCGGGGCGAGGCGGCCGGGAACAAGAGCGCAAATACTGTTGTGGCGCCCCGCCCCGCCCCGCCCCGCCCCGCCCCGCCCCACCACCACACCCGCCCCGGCATAACTTTGGACCGGTGCAGGAAATAATCAGAGGCGTAGAGGCGGCGCCGAATGGAGGAGGATGAGCTAAATCGACCTATCGCCTTTGCGAGCGCGGCTAATGGCAGAGAGGCCACGCCGCTGCGCCGGGTGGGGGACGTGGGGGACGAGGAAATAAGGGGGGGGGGGGGAGAGAAGAAGACCTCTTGCCCTGGGAAAAGGAAGGCAGCCGCAGTCCTCTGAACGTGACGATAGCTTCCGATGACCGCGAGCCCATAGCGCCCCAGGGCAGCCGCGCCGACGAGTCGTAGGCTACTTCTTGTTTACATAATATTAAAAGTAATAAAAACTACTGCAACATTTTTTTTTTTCAAAAAGCGGGAAACAAGAAAAAGAAGTTTTCTCATGCAATTTTTAAACCAGTGGAAAGAACGCCAAGCTTTTGCCCCTTTTTAATGCCAGTCTTTGGCATTCTTGCAGGATGAGCGGTCGAACTTTATCATTACGAGCGACCAAAATTGGGATACTCCTCGGAACGACACCGCATTTTGGCGGTGTACGGTCCCCAAACAATCAGTTAAAAAAAAAAAAAAAACTTCATAAATTCAAGAAGAGAGATACAGGAAAATTCTAAACATCTACAACAAACACGGTAAAAATAGTTTCTTGTATTTCAAGATCTGTCTTGGATGTCCATTATAATTCTCCATAAGATCCAAGAGAGATCTTGAATTACAAGAAACTATTTTTATTACCGTGAACAAACAAAAGGAAAATGAATGAATGAATGAATTAATTAAGAAGCCAGAAATTAAATGATCAAAATTTATGAAACAGTAACAGGAATTTTCCTTGAAAAATCACAAGAAAAATTAAAACAAACAATAAAAAAACCAAATGTCAAAGCAAAATCATAGTGCACTTTTTGTAAGAGTGATCACCCCTTGGTGCCAAAGGCAAGGTGCGTTGGGCGTGGGGCGTTGCAGGCGGCGATTTCCCTCGCTCCTTACCCTTCTGGCGGGAAATACACGGTGCGGCAGGACGGGCCCGGGAGCCGCGAGGCGGTCGTTTGCTTGTCGGAGGCCACTCTGCGTTTTGCGCGGCAAGAAAGTTGCCTTCCCTGGCCGGGCCGGCCGTGCCCGCCGCGCCCGCGCCTGCGACGGCCATAGAGCCGGGCCGGGCCGGGCCGGGCCGGGCCGGGGCGCGTGCCCGCCCGTGGACTTCCCACCGCCACCCCACCCCACCCCGCCCCGCCCCGCCCCGCCACGCCCCGCCAAGGGCTGCGATCACCGATACGAGTCCGGAAGAAGTCCCTTATTGGGATAATAGCCGCACCAAGAGAGTGCAGGAGGTGGGACGGGGCGGGGGCGGGTCCCAGCTGGAGGGGGGGGGGGGGGGGGGAGATGCACATCCCTGCTGTTGCACAACTAATCATGCCAGTTCTCCTCCTACAAGGCCCTGCTGCTCCTCGCTCCCCGCCCGGGGCCCCCGGCTGCTGCCGCTACCTCGTGCAATGCCATCGCAGGACAGGAGGCTCCGCTCCGCACAAGTTCGGCTGTTTCCTTGTACAACAAAGAACCGGTAGGCCGAATGTGAGAGCGCCTATGCGCGGAGAAACAGCCTATATGAGTTTAATGAACACGCGTCGTAATAAAAAAAATTATACACTGGAAAAACAAAGGTGCTATCTAATGCCTTTTAAAGGCGTTAGTGAAATAGTGCCTTTAGAAAGGCGTTATTGCCTCCAAAAGGTGCTATTTTTGGCCCTAATCGTGCCTTTACAAAGGCATTAGTGCAGTAACACTCCAAAAAATTCAATAGCATCCCAAAAAGGGTGCTATATAGCACCTTTGTTTTTCCAGTGTATTGAGGCAAAAAATAATAATAATTGAGGCATACGTTAGTATTTATCATTTGTAATTTCTACTAAACCTTAATACGCAAGTCTTAAAGAAAATTTTTAAGTTGGTATGAGCAAGGGGGATACAACTCTGAATTTTTTGGACACCTCCACGGTAAAAATAGTTCCTTGTATTTCAAGATCTGCCTCGGATGTCCATTGGTATTCTCCATAAGATTCAAGAAAGATCTTGAGATACAAGAAACTATTTTTACCGTGTCGTGATCCAGTAGAATTCAGGAAAATTTAGCAAAATTTACAAAATTTCGGGAACACTGATGAAAAATTAGGAAAATGCACAAAAATGTAGGTAAAATTCAAGTAAAACTTCACAGTTATTCACTACAAAAATTCACTAAAATTCACAAAATGTGAACACTGAAATCCAGAGTTGTTTTCCCCCTCGGGTGTGAGTGAGTGACAGAGTTCCAAAATTTTAAAATGGTTTCCTCCACGGTAGGGTGCGCTTTCTTTCCTGACGGCTCTGGGCCAGGTCCTGACGGATTGCCCGTGGTCGCGGCCCCTACACCCCGCCGCCCGCACTCTGCCACCGCAGCGCCACGCTTACCCCATATCAACTTGACGTAACTGCGGGAATCGGGTGACGACGCCCGGGCCGGGCAGGGCACACCGGGCCATCGGGCCCGGACATAATCCAAACTCACTCGGCTAGATGTAACGTGAACTCAGTCAGGATGTCGGCGCCTGTCGCGACCGGGCGAGGCGAGCGGGCAGCGGGCTACCGGTCGCATGCAGTCCGAGTGCATCTCTCTCTCTCTCTCTCTCTCTCTCTCTCTCTCTCTCTCTCTCTCTCTCTCTCTCTCTCTCTCTCTCTCTCTCTACTCTCACACTCTCGCGTACACGCTCTCAACCGAAATATTGGCCTGATAATAACCTCGCCCACATGTCCTATGCCAGCCCCTACTATGGGCTCATGATGATGATACTAAACCGCAAGACGTTAAACGTGCGTGTGGGTTGCCTACACGCCCGGCGGCCTCTGCAGACGAACCGTTCCACCTCCCTCCTGGGCAGTATTGCCTCGCAAGTAAGCAACAAGTAGCCTAAACACAGCAAAGAAAAGGCGAGCTGTATACGCGCCTGCCTGATAGGCAACACTACAGCACAGATGCGCGTATGTTGCTGAGTAGGCAGTCGAAGATGCAGACCACACTTTTCTTGCAACCTTTACTCCTAGGCGGGCGGGAGCACCCCCCGAGCAACTTAGATTTTTTCCAAGCAAAAATACCAGGCCAGCGAAGTCTCGCGACTAAAGCTTGTGATGTGCTGCGCTGGCTTTGCTGCGGTGGGGTGGGGGTGGTGCGGGCGTGCCGGATGGGTTGCCTAAGCCCCGGGCGCTCCGCCGCGGGCGGGGCGGAGCGGCTGAGCCGTGAGAGGCGCCTAACAGAAGGGAGTAGCCAGGGGTCTTAGACAGCAGACGACGCGCGGGCCGGAAAGAGTCGGACCTCCCGCTCGCTCCCACACATTGTCCGTAGCCTCTTCTCTCTCTCTCTCTCTCTCTCTCTCTCTCTCTCTCTCTCTCTCTCTCTCTCTCTCTCTCTCTCTCTCTCTCAATCTCTCTCTCTCACCCGGGCCCGCCCGCTTGTGGGCCTGCGTGGACCGCTAGTCTGAGCCCCTGCCTGGAGTGGGCCGAAGACAACCGACAGAGTTTTAAAAAGTCCAGAAATAAAAATTCACTTGTCCGATACTTCGCATGGACGTCTGGGGCTTTCAAAACCAGGCAAAATGAATGCATACGCATCATGCAGCATGCACAGAGTGAAAACGACTTTAAAGCTTACTAACAAAAAGAAATAGCTTTCTTTTTTTTTTTTTTTTTTTAAAAAAGTTCATTTTTGGCGAGTAGTCTCGCATTCGTACGCGCACGTGTGCCGAACAAGCAGCCGTTACGCCCTTTATTGACCTGTCGAGCGCCGCGCCACCCCATTGGCTCCCCGCCAGTCACCATTACCAACCCCCGCAGCCCCAAACCACAAAAGCACCACGAACGTCAAACACGTCTAAGTACTGCTAAAGGGTTGAGTGGAGTTGGCTTAAGAGCCACCAGGCACCCGCCCTGCACGCACGCACGCACGCACGCACGGCTGCTGCTCAACGGCTCAGAAATAATCCTGCGGCATAAGCGACGGGGGAATACAAAATGTGTACAAAGATTATGATTCGTTTTACCTTTTAATTTTTCTTGCTTTTTCATGTTTTTGATTGGTTTGATATGGTTTACTTCCCCTGTCGATTTTTTAAAGAGAACAATCAATTTCTGTCACTTGTTGGTTTTTTCTCTCTTAATATTTCTACCTTTTTTCATTTATTCTAAGTTTTTGTTGATTTGTTCACGATTTTTTCCGATTTTCCTGAAAATTTCTTCGTAATTATTTTATCTGTTGTTAAAAAGGTAGTCTTGTTTGGGTCCGCACATTGGTTTTTCAAGAAACGAAGAAACCCCCTCTGCCCCCTCCTCGGACATGAGCACCACTGCGTCCTGCTGCCCTGCTGCGCCGCTGCACCCCGCGGGCGGCGGCACGACCAGCAGCCGGCTGATTCTTCGCTCTGTCTCTCTCGCACTTCTGCATGGCGAAGCCCATGCGTGCGAGGGAGACAAGGCGAGGAAAGCGCTTTTCGGAACAAGTCGGCTGCAGCAGGACACTACAGTGGCAACAGGAGGGGTCTGGCGTCAGTGCGCGTCAGCGGCCCCATTCCGACGGGCAGGGTGGGGAGGGGCGGGGTGGGGTGGGGCGGGGTGGGGTGGGGCGGGGCGGGGTGGGGTGGGGTGGGGCGGGGTGGGGTGGGGTGGGGTGGGGTGGGGTGGGGTGGGGCGGGGCGGGGCGGGGTGGAGCATCGCCATACAGACAGGCCCGGGATGTGATGCGTGCCGCAGAAGGCTCGCGCGCAAAAGTATTGAGCGATAAAACGCTACACGCCCGCGGTATAAAGTGGTATACCATGAGGTCGCCTGGTGCACTAAACACGTTACATCCTCTACGTTTAAATGTCTGCTCGGCGCGCGAGCAGCACCGCGAGTGTAACGTGTAACTGCGCGACGCGCCGCATACTGTTTGCCCTCGACACGAAAACGGCTCCATGAGAACTGAACGCATCCAGCCGCGGCCGTTCGACCGGGCAGTAAAATCAGCAGCAGGGTTATTTACCGTTCGATCCGCCGGCCGCGCGGAGCAGGGCAGGGCAGGGCAGGGCAGGGTCTCTAGCAGGCCTGCTGGCCTGCTGCAGCAGGGTGGGCACACGGGGCCCGCAGGACTGCTAGACGCTGCCTGCAGGGGCACACACAGGCGCCAGCGAGCACTCACGGTAAAAACGATGTCTGATTTTTTGAGGAAAAAAGGAAAACTTTCAGGGCCTTGGATACTTTGAGGAAAACGCCTTAGATTTCGAGGAAGTCTCCTCAAAATTTGTGGAGATTTTCCTTATTTTTTGAGGAGTCTTCCTCAAAATCTAAGGCGTTTTCCTCAAAGTATCCAAGGCCCTGAAAGTTTTCCCTTTTCCCTCAAAAAATCAGACATTGTTTTTACCGTGCTGCTACACTCTCCACGCCGCGGATGCAGGAATTGACGTGGGATATTTCTGATATTTCCACGTTATAGAGAAAACTATTCATGAGTGCACCAATATTTGAGCACCCGCCCTAACCTCATGAGTCTTACGTTTGTCCAAAAAGCCACTTTGGGGCAATGGGAGAGAACGCGGATCAGTTACTACAACTACAAGAGTACCTCGTAAATAACCCTCAGGTTATGCGGTTCAAATATAGGGCACTGGGAATACGCCTGACATCGCGAATAGCAGTGACGCAATGCCATGCAGTCGGCAACACAACTGTTGGTATATATACACACCGCTTCGGTGAGGAAGACTTGATCCTCACATGGCAGGCGAGGAAACTTTACATGTTTCGCACCTTTGCGACCATGGCGGCCAGGGCGGGGCGGGGCGGGGCGGGGTGGGGCGAGACGGCCCGAGTGGAGGGTGCCACGACCGCGTACGGCTACAAGGCGGGGTTGCAGTGGCCGCCCCACCCCACCCCACCCCGCCCCGCCCCGCCCCGCCCCGCCCGGGCCTAGTGGCGCAACATGTTCGCTGTTGGAGTCATTTAGAAGCCGTAAAGGGTGCTGTAAATACTCTGGTCCGCCGGCAACGCTAGACGTTGGCGCGTTAAACCGTCGTCCCCTAGCAGGAAGGACTCAATGGAGTCTACGGCCCAGGTGAAGACACCCCGGCCCAACGCGCCCATCCCCCGCCCCAGCCCCAGCAAGCCCCGCGGCGTCACGCAAATTTATTGATAAGTTGCGCAACGGGGATGTCTCTCGGACGCCCGTCCTGCAGGGCGTGAGCGAGGTCGAGCTGTCCGCGGGCACCAGGATGTCGTCACCATGTCTCCGCTCCAGCGGCCGCGCTCAACTCAACGACGCGCGGGTTCAAATACCGGCGGTGGCACACACACGCGCCTAGGCCTTTCCTTTTCTCGGCAACGCCCCGGCGGAGCTGCAGCGAACGCCTGCCACGGCCGAGTTTCCTGATCGCTATTTAAATTTTACAATTGCCCATCAGGATCAGGGTCTGCGCGGCGCTGCACGAGATGGCCGCACGCCAGGCACTGTCGAGCCCGGGGCGGGGCGGGGCGGGGCGGGGTGGGGCACGACCGAGAGGAGGCCACGCGGTGGGCTGCACCGGAGATGGGCAGACCCCCCAGCGGTGCCCCGCCCTGCGCGCCCGGGGGGTACCTCGCCCCCCCCCCCCCCCCCCACGTCCCTCCGGTGCACTGCGCCGCACTCGCTCCACACCGCACCGGCAGGCGGCACGGCTTTTGTCACCACCACGTAAAACACAAGGGAGTGATATGATCACTCGTACAAAATGTGCACAATGATTTTTGTAGATTTTTGTCATTTTTCAGTTTCTGTGTCTTTTATGATTTTTGGAGGAAAATTTCTGTCAGTTTTTGATAAATTTTGATCTTTTACCCCAATTTTGTTTGTGTTTGTCAATTTTTATTTCGGTATATTGTTCATTTTTTCTCATTTATTCGGATTTTTCTTCTTGACTTTATTTTTGTTTTAATAATTTGTAAATGATTTTTTTGTGGGCCATACAAGGATTTTTCGAAGTGACTCCCCCCCCTCGGTAAAACCCCGGTCCGCCTTGCTTCCATAGGTCGCCGGCGCGGCGGCGGGGCAGCTCCAGGTCGGCGTGGTACTGCACGGGCCTGGTCCGGGCTGCAGGCGCCGGGGGGCACGCGGGTCCGGGCGGGTCCGGGCGGGGCGGGGCTCAGAACGGTACCATAGAGGTACCTCCAAGACGGGTGGGCAGTGCCGTGCCGTGCCGGGCGGGGCCGGGCGGGGCCAGTCAGCGCGCGCAAGACGGGCGCGGGCCAGGCCACTGCTGCAGTGCGTATAGCGAGCGTCCCGCACTCCGCTAACGCTAACGGTGAGTAAGTGCCCCGCGCTCCCGCCCCGCCCCGCCCCGCCCCGCGCTGCTGGTTCACGGCCGTTCACCGCGCGCTGACGCGCCGCCCCCGCGCTACGCGCCCGCTAACGCCCGCGTTAACGCCCCGCCCCACAACACACCCATATCGGCGGCGGCGCCGAGCGCCGGATGTTTTTGAATGCATCGCGCTTGGATGAACGCAATAGTTATTTACCTTCCCGCCCCGCCCGAGGTGCAGCAGGCGCTGCGGACCCCCTAACCCCCCCCCCCCCTTTTCCATTCCCTACACGGTGAAAGGTTCGCAGGTACGCGCCGGCCGCTTCCCGCCGCCCCTTCACACCATGTCCTCTTTCTGGTATAACCGAGTATAACCCTTCTTATGGCCGCTGCTGCCGGGGCGGGGCCGGGGCCGGGGCCGCACTAAAGATGTGCGAATACCAGCGCGCACTTGTGGGTTCATCCAAGCACTTGTTCCGTCAAGTTCATATTATCATGTACAGAAAAATATAAAATTACCAATACGCACACGACAAAAACGATTCATAGGTTTTCTCCAAGGAGAAAACAACTCTGAATTTTGTTGTACAAATTTTGGGAATTTTCGTGAATTTTTCCATTTTTTGGGGGGTATTTTTTTTTTGCTAGAATTTTTCCTAGTTATCGTTAATTTTTGTAAATAACCAAAATTTTTCTGAATTTTTCCTACGAGGTGTACAGAAATTTCATAGTTGTTTCCCCCATGGTTTTCCCAGGAGTATTCGCAGAGTCCTAGGTATGATAGAATTTTTCCCAGGGAATGATGCTCTCTATATGGTTTGCAGGCGACACTCCTCGGAAAAACAAATTTTTTCCAGGACAACCACAGGGATTCCTACTCAGGACGTTCGTGTTTCCGAAGCAAGAATGTAGACGAGGGGGGAGTCACCTCGAAAAGTCATTGTACGGCCCCCCTCAAAAAATACTTAAAAAATAAAAAAAATAAAAATGAAGAGAAAATGATACAGAAAAATCCGGCAAATCGATAAAAAAATAACAAATAAGTAGATAAAAATTGAGAAATTGGGGTAAAAGATCAAAATTTACCGAAAAACAGACATATTTTCGATGAAAGATCAAAAGAAAAAAAATTTAAAAAATGTCAAAAAAATCATTGCACACATTTTGTATGAGTGATCCCCCCTCGCATGTAGATTCACACACTTAAGAGTGTGACGTTCACCCTCTTGGCTTTGCGGTGCGCCGCCGCGTCGCTACGGCGACAAACGTTCAACTTGAAAATAAATGGGACCACGCCGACCCGGGCGGCACCGTCGGGCACCCCGCGTCCGACGGCCACCTCAGCACGCGAAACGACCGCCAGCACTAAAGCCGTTTCCGGTTAAAATATGAAAGGAGCACTCAGCACTCACTCACTCACTCACCTCGCAAGCGAGACCCATACCGCGACAAGTGGGTACCCCAGCTTAGTGCTCACCTGGAACAGACAGACAAACGGTACAGAATTAACTGGGGCTACAAACAAAATAATAGCTTGTTCATTTAAAAAAAAAAAATCGCAATTACTCTTTTTTCCGTCTTTTCCGCCCTCCCTCAGAAAAGTTGAGTAAAAAAAAAAATTACGGCTCCCGCCTCTTCAAAATAAATTGTTGAGTTTGTGTGTACGGTGCTGCGCGGTGCTGGCACCTGCTGCTGATGCACTAGGCCCTTCCCGTCCTGGCCGGCGCGGCCTCTAGCGTGACCTCCTTACAGTCGAACACCATTCCCTTCATTTATTAATCACCTAACGGACGCGGACCAGCCCGGCCCGGCCCGGCCCTGCGCGCCACGATCTTCCACGCCCATTCCACTGGACGGACGTACTGTACGTCCGAGTCTGCCCACGCTGCCCGCCCCGCCCTGCCCCGCCCCGCCCCGCCCCAGGGGCCCTCGGGCCCGCCGCTCCCCACCCCACCACCACACTCTGGTTCTTTTAATTACCGGTGCAAAGGGACCGCCCCCCTGACACGCCGCGCCGCACCCGCCCCGCCCCGCCCCGCCCCGCCCCGCCCCGCCCCGCCCCGCCCCGCCGCGCCCTTGAGCTGAGCTTGACCGCCAGCCGCTCCGCCCGCGCTTCCCCCGCACAGCGCGCCCACGGCATCCCGAAGGACAAGGAGTGCTCCTCGCAGGACGAGTGATGCGATGCAGGCGGCAGCCGCGACTGTACCAAGCTCAAATGCACGAGCGCCAAAGCGCGCGGCGAACAACTCCTAGTACGCGACTAACTCCCTGGCGGAAAACAACTCTGAATTTTGGTGCACCAATTTGGTGATTTTTTGAGAAAAATGTGAATTTTTTATCAATATATTTGTTTCTGGTAAGTTCTGCTTTCGATAAATTTTGCGGATAATTTTTAAAATTTCCTGCGTATTTCTTACATTTCCCGAATTAAAAGGTGTACAAACATTTGAAAGAATTTTTAAATTTTAAATAATCAATTTAAGAGTAAATATTTTTAGGACTCGAAAATCTTGCGTCCCCTGCCCACCAAAACAAGGAGATGTTTCACAAAGTCTCCATGGCGCTGCATCCTGTGATTCGACACAGAAGGAGCGTGACCATATCGTGGTCATGACACTTGGCGAGGTGTGAGTGAACCTCGACCTGACCTACGTGAATGAAAGAGGACAGGATTATAAACAGTCGACACCACGCCGGGATATACCCGCCCCGCCCCGCCACGCGCCCGTATCCCGCGGCCCGCGGCGTTTCCCGCTAAGTGAGTGAGTGTGTGAGTGAGACTGCGTGTGTGTGTGTGTGTGAGCCAGTGCCGTGGCCTCACTTTAGGTCCACCGATTATGACAGCAATAAAAAGGCGCCCGATAAAAGGGATTCCCGACGCTCATCCAAGCGCCAGGCCCCTCCACGCTCGAGCCAGTCTTCATCACGAGGAACACCCCGTCCCCCCCGTCCCTCCAGCTCCTCCTCATCCTTCTCTTCTTCTAGGCCTGCAGCGCAGCCCGGCGACCAGACAAAGAGCTGGTGCGCGGCGTGGCAGGGCGTAGCGTAGGGCAGCGCCCTGCTGGCCGGGCCGGCGGACCAGCCGGCGTCTCACACCGGGCAAGCGTACGGGGCCGGGGCCGGGGCCGGCAGATCAAGTTTCTGAAATGTCATACTTTATATTTCCTGTTGTGGGAGAACACACACACGCACACACACACACACATCAACATACTCTCGTCACCAGCTCACAAGAACACACACGTGCAGTTTTACGTCGAGGAGGTCATTGTGTGTGTGTCAAGATAGAGCACGCGCTAAAATTACACTTTAAGGTCTACCCCTTGACCCTCTCCCGTCCTCTCTCTCTCTCTCTCTCTCTCTCTCTCTCTCTCTCTCTCTCTCTCGCACGCACGCACGCAGCGAGTCCGGTTGTCACCGGAGCCATAGTCGCCACCGCAGCCCTTTAAATCAACTCGAAATAGCGGATAAAAACAGACTTTATCACCGCCTTTCCCGCGCGCGAGGTCGAATATGGGCGCGGACAGGAGGGAAGTCGATGCAGCGCGCTGCCGGGCCGGGGCTGCAGGACGCGCAGGACCCGCAGGACTCCGCAGGACCCGCAGGACCCGCAGGGCTGACCGCTACACACAGCCGTGTGGACCACGATGTACTGAACCGGGAGTTCCGTACCGTACATCGTGGTGCGGACCCTCGAGGGGGTTCTGTAATGGCACAGCCAGGCACAGCAGCCACTCGCCTGCAGGACCCGCGGGGCTGACCGCTATAGCTGTAAGGACCCTTAAGGGGGTAGTGTGCGGGCAAAGCCACGCACAGCAGCCACCCGCCTGCAGGACCCGCAGGACTCGCAGGACCCGCAGGACTCGCAGGACCCGCAGGGCTGACCGCTACACACAGCTGTGCGGACCCTGTACTGGCTCAGCCAGGCACAGCAGCCGCCCGCCAGGCTGTGAGGCCCGCAGGGCACACACGGAGAGCGCAAGGAAAGAAAGAGGTGTACGAGAAGGCAGAGCAGAAAGAGGAGGGAGGATGAGGAGCTTGCAGGTGAATTAAGTGCAGCTCAGAAGGGGTGGAGAAGCAGAGAGAGGGAGAGTAAAGGCAGTGGTAGAGGATAAAGCAGCACGAGGAGGAAACGATGGGAACACAAACTTTGAATTTCGCCCAGAATTTTTCAAATGTTTTATTATTTTTTTCAAAAAAATTTCTCTCAAATTTGGTAACAAATGTTTCTTAGACCTTTCTAATTTTTCAGATTATTTTTATTCTTTTAATTTTAAATGTTCGAGGATTCTTATCTTGAACTTTCGAGGATATTAATTTTTAACTTTTTTGAGTTTTCTTGATTTTTTTTGTTTCAAGTGCGAGGCGTTCAAAACTTTTAGAGTTGCATCCCCCTAGAGGAGGAAGAGCAGGCGGCGGGCGGCGCCGCGGACGCGAAATACATAAGCACATAAGGCGGATTTGTTTACGAGGCAGCCGCTCCGGCCGCTAAGTGGCGCGGCCAGCCGCCGTGCAGGCCCGGCGGCCCCGGCCCGCCCTGTCCCTGCATTTCCATTTTGATCGCGGGAGCAGCACCTGGGAGAGCTGCTGCAGAAGGACCTGGCCCGGCCCGCCCGCAGGCTGGAGGCACCCTGCTGGAGAGTGCTGCTGGAGAGCCTCTCCTCTCCAGCTCCAGGCCCGGCCCGCCTGAGTGCTGGAGGCGCCCTGCTGGAGAGTGCTGCTGGAGAGCCTCTCCTCTCCAGCTCCAGGCCCGGCCCGCCTGAGTGCTGGAGGCACCCTGCTGGAGAGTGGTGCTGGAGAGCCTCTCCTCTCCAGCTCCAGGCCCGGCCCGCCTGAGTGCTGGAGGCGCCCTGCTGGAGAGTGCTGCTGGAGAGCCTCTCCTCTCCAGCAGCTCCAGGCCCGGCGCGCCTGCAGGCTGGAGACGCCCTGCTATGGAGAGCCTCTCCTCTCCAGCAGCTCCAGGCCCGGCGCGCCTGCAGGCTGGAGACGCCCTGCTATGGAGAGCCTCTCCTCTCCAGCAGCTCCAGGCCCGGCGCGCCTGCAGGCTGGAGACGCCCTGCTATGGAGAGCCTCTCCTCTCCAGCAGCTCCAGGCCCGGCGCGCCTGCAGGCTGGAGGCGCCCTGCTGGAGAGCCTCTCCCCTCCAGCTCCACAGGCCCGGTCCACCTGAAGGCTGGAGGCGCCCAGCTGGAGTGTGTGCGTTGCTGGAGAGCCTTCACTGTCAGCAAATGCGTTAGCGATGGCTGGCCGCCTTTGAGAGTCTCCTAGCTCACTCTCTTCTTGCATCTCGGGATACGGCGAGAGGCATGCAGCGCGTGAGCTAGGAGACTCTCGAGCAGCTCTCGAGACGGCCAGCTATCCTTAACGCATTTGCTGAATAAGCCCACTGATAATAAAAGTGTTCAACTGGCGTGTACACTGAAGTGTTGAACACTACGTTCCACACTCTCATGCGTTGACTGGAAATTTGCATACTTATAAGTGTTTAACGGTAAATTTGAACACTTAAACGTGCAGGTTTGGACACCACAAAGTGCTCAAATTTACTGTTCAACACTTTTAAGTATGCAAATTTTCAGTCAAACACCTAGAAGTGTGCAACGTGGTGTTCAACACTATTATGTGAACGCCAGTTGAACACTTTTGTTATCAGTGTTTCCTCTCCAGCTACAGGCCCGGCCCACCTGCAGGCTAAAGGCGCCCAGCTGGAGAGTGCTGCTGGAGAGCCTCTCCTCTCCAGCTCCAGGCCCGGCCCAGCAGCCTGCCGCCCTGCCCTTGGCCGCCTTGGCCCACACACTGCGCCCCACACCGGTGCTACCGGTCACTCGGTCGCGTCTCCCCTTCCCCCTCGCCCCTTTTATAATGAGGCTCTGTCCAAGAGGGACGACACGCCTGATGGAATATGGGCCGGTGCAAGCAGAGCGCTGCGAGTTTTGCGCTACAAGACATGACAGCATTTGCCCCTTATAACCCGAGATGGTATTTTGGTATTTTCCATACCGAGGTACTAACATTATTTTATATATCTAATTCTTCTGAGTTAATAGTGTACCTTTTCACTATCCAAAATTTCATTAATATTATTCCGTGCGAGAAACTCACCGTGAGACGGGCAGTTGACATCATAAAGCTTATTCAAAAATGCAAGAATCATGATAGAAAACTAAAACTACTCTTTCCGTATGTTGAGAATGAACCAAGGAGCCAGTTCGTTTGTCTGTCTGTTGGAAAACTCTGTTTAACCTTTCGCCGTCCGGAGTCCGGGGCTGCGCGCAAGGGTCTCGTACTGGCACAAGGTGACTCGGGAAACGCGATACTACTGCGTCCTGGCTCCAGCGACTAGACTCCAGCTACTGGAAGAGTGCACCACACTCATACACGTCCAGTCACCCGCGACACGACACACGCCCGGGCCCGCCCGGCCCGACTCGTACGAGTATCCAATTACTCTAAAGTTACCGCGAGTTATACGGCCGTTTGAAACGGACGGCAGGCGAGGCGCTGCTGCCTGCTGTCGTTGCGCCAGCCAGCCGCAGCGCACTTGATTTAGCCCCGAAATAAAAATTGCCTCCGCAATTAGTCGAGACTGCATACACAACGTCATTGCTGGACGCCAGCTCGTCGGGACGGTGCGGGCACCCACAGGGATCCTCTGTCATCCTCTACTCGGGGATCGAGGGGGAAGCAACTATGAATTTTGATGTACAAATTTTATAAATTTTCCGAAGTTTTACTGATTTTTTGGGTGAATTTTTGCTGTGATTTTTCCTAATTTTCTGGTAAAATTGTTTTTCCCCCTGAATTTTCATAAATTTTTCTGATTTTTTTTCTAAGTTACGAGGTTTACAAACAAGTCAGAGTTGTTTCTCCGTCGTCGGGGATCCACAAGGTTCCTCTGCTATCCTAGGGGGATCCACAGGGATCCTTTGTTATTCTCTATCCAGGTTGACACTGGAGCGCCAAGGACCCGACTCGGGGCCGTGCACCAAGAGGGCGCATCCTTGTGGAACACAGGCCCGACTCGTATTCGGTTTTGAAACACGAGCGACGCTGGTGTTTGCTCCTGGAGCTCCGCTGCTTTTTGAGGCAGCCCGTGTAATATGAACGCCAGAAAACATGACGTTTGAAAAGGGGGAAGGAAAGACGCAGAGGTCACACCAAGAGGTCAAATGGTAAGGAACGGTCGTATTTCAAACATTTACTGAATGAAAAAAAAAAAAAAAAAAAAAAAAAAAAAATGACTTCAAATGACTAGGATGGGCATTAGGCCTGTGGTCCCATAAATTTAAAAAACTTACAAAACGAAATACTATAGTAAAAATAATTTTGGTGACTTGCAAAATTTTGATTTTGGCATGCCATTAGATTTTGGACACAATCAATTTTGACTGTATTATTTTTAGCTTTAAGTCAAATCCTCTATTTATTAATTCATTCATTCATTCATTCGCTCCACGACCACTTCTTCATCTGGGCCCGGGCCGGCGCCTGGGCCGGCGCCTGGGCAGGCGCCTCGGCCGACGCTCACTCCCGGATTCACTTTCAATGTCCAACTCATCATGCATCGGCAAATCGGTCCGGTGGAGCTGTCACAAATGGAAAGCGGACTCCGTGGCGTGGCGGGGCGTGGCGGGGCGGGGCGGGGCGGGGCGGGGCGGGCCCGTCACACAGGTGCAGCAGGGTGAGCAGAGGCGGCTCCAGTGGCTCCAGTGGCTCCAGCAGCTCCAGAGGGGTCGCGGTGCTCGCGAGCCTCGGGGGCGACCCATATGCACATGCACCATTAGAATAAAAGTGAAAACGCTTTGGACCGAAGGCGAGCATGGACTCTTTGAGGACCAGTCGCGGTCATTCCTATGAAATTATAAACCAGAAGCGTTATACAAAGGATGCAGCAGATGATATACTTCACAAAAAATCAAGTCACGCCCGCAGAGAAAATCGCGACCATTTCCGCACTTCACCTTAGAAAGTTCTGAATAAGGGACTTAACGCGCGTGCCCAGCTCTCAGTGCGCGCGGCCGGCGATGCTATCAGCGACAGGCCGACAACGACCGCAAATTATGCAACGAATTAGCATCACGTGACGCACCTAATAACCACGGGCGGGGCGAAGGGCACCCCCGAGATGGGACGAGACATGCGCACATGCGCACTCGTGTCTGCCTCCCTACCTCCACAGTACCGACTCTAGGACTCTACCTCACTTTAGCTACTCCGCCAGCTGTGCTACCGCCGGAACATTAATCACAGGTACCCTCCAGCCGACAGGGGCCTACTCACACATTCCACGACCGGCGTTAAATACAAAACTCGCAGGGGAGAGGCACAAGTAGAGAAAGAGGCATTACACATGTTTAGCAAATTTACGATTGGTCCATGAAAATTAGAGCTCAACTGCATTTTCTAGGTTTGCCAACATTAGCTGACTCTAATAGGAAACAACTTTACAAATATAGTGGGTTTTCCTGAAGTCGTTTAAACTCACCTTAATGAGGTGAATTTATATGATTTCTTTTTAATTAATGCTTCCAAATTCTAGGATCTTTTTGGAATTTTCCAGTAATCTTCTAAATTACGAGATGTACAAATATTTTATTTGTTGGTACATTGAGCTGTTCTCTCGTGGGTTCAAAACCAAAAATATTTCATTTTTTTTTTTAAATTATTTTTGGCTTGAATTACGAATATACGCGTTCCTTTTGGCAAATGATGTGGACCTGTCTGCCTTTACAAATATTTTTCCTCCGCTATTTTTTTTCCTTTTCTCACTCTCCAATAGTCACGTCCTCTTCCCCCTCATTCCCTTTTTTCCATTCGTCCGCGCCGACGCAGAGAGCCCGTCGGGAAGGGCCGCGCCGGGCCGCGCCGGGCCGCGCCGGGCCGCGCCGGGCCAATCGGCGCGTCGATCGAGAAGTACAAACACGGAGGTATGCAAATGAGCTAGGCGCATCGCATCGCGCTTAGGAGGAGGACGAGCATTATCTGCTGCCATTGTCCGGCCATAATGGCGCGCTCGGGCGCGGCCCGGCCCGGCCCGGCCGCGTCGATGAAAACTCGAGATCGCGCTGCTGCAGCGCGCCGGTTATATCATGCGTGCGGTTTCTGGTCAATGTTATTATCCGCGCTGCGGGCGCGATGATCGAACCGCGACACTCCAAACGCTGCGACAGCATTTCTACCTCTCGTCTCAGCAGGGTTGCCACGAATATTCAACTTTTGGATTTTCCTAACATTTCCTTGACGATACCCTGACCAACCTTACCATGACATTCCAGACCAAATTTTTGAAACTTCCATGACTTTTCCGTATGATTTTTTTTTAAATGATCGACAAATTTAACATTTCAGAATTCTTTGCGAAGCATCTGAAATATCTACAACAAAGAATCGACTTCACCTGAATTTTTCCGTGACCGTCCATGCAATTCCCATGACTTTTCTTGACTTTCCATGACAAATTCACCCCCTCCCATGAGCTTCCATGACTTTCCAGGTTTTCCAGACTTGTGGGAAACCTGTGACAATACTCTGACAAAACTTATAGTTTTTCCTGACTTGATTCTCCAGGGGTGATCTACCGTTAACGAGGGACGTGGTGTCAGGCCGATTCTCTCGCGGACTGTCAGGCATCAATTGGTCATGAGGTTAATTTTCCTGACACTTTTCTTTTAATATTCTGCGACATTGTACATGAATCATGCGCAACGAGCTTGAGTCTCGAGTGCAAAAGAAGTGGTAATGTGAGTTACAAATGTAATTGAGTTGTTTCTTTCCTTTGCGCAAATCAACGCCACCTATTTGCTCTATCAAATCTTCCATCCCCGCGTTTGAATGAAACGCAGGTTCTAATTTTAAGCCTTCGACTGAGCGCGCCAAATTGTTCTTGAAATATTCAGGCACATCCGGATAAATTAAAATCTGTTATGTCGGGGAGTCGCACGCAGAGAGACACTCGCAGCCCTGCCACCCGAGACTAAACGCTCGCTCCCAAGACTGGCGATGCGCCTCCCGCACCTCCACGGTCTTCCTTTCTAACGAAGCAGGCTCCGCCCGTTATGGTGTTCTCGCCTCTTTAGTCAGTTTCGCCGGCTTGTCTCGAGGAAGCCCCAAGCTGGGCGCAGACTGCAGAGGGGAGCGCAGAGGCTTGACCGAAAATACTTGTGAACACGCCCTCTTACCTTGGCGCTGGTGAGTTGCGGCTCAGTCCAGGTGTACAGTATCACACACACACACACACACACACGCACGTGCACACGCACGGACTGACTCACACACACGCAAGCACGCACTGAGAGCGGTCAGTGCACGGGCTCGCGCGGCGGGGCGCGGGGGCCGAGCGACCCGAGAGCCCGGACTGCTCCGGCTGCACTTCACCTGGGCGGAGGGCCCAGCCACACTGAACCTTACCTAAAGTAAAACAAAACACGCGCGACCTTGGGGAAGAGAGGCTGCTGCTGCTGCTGCAGGGGGGCTGGGGCTGCCGGCCGGGGGGGGCGGGGCTGGGCAGCACAGCCGCGCTACAGCGGCGTGGCGTGGCGTGGCGTTCGGCTCCGACTCGGGACGGGCCGAGCGGCTGGAGCGCGGCCGGCCGGCTCCAGGCGAGGCCTGAGCCGCTCCAGGGGGCTCCAGGGGGACTCCAGGGGGAGTGCTGCAGGGCGGGGCGGGCGGGGTTATACAGCGGGATGCACCGCGATCTTCCTCCGCCCCGCCCTGCCCCGCCCCGCCGGGCCGCATCCAGTGCCTTGCCCTGCCCCCATACGCTCCCCGGGGGACTGACTGCAGGCCAAGCAGGCCCATATCACCGTGATCTATCACGAGGCGAGAAGAGGTGAGGCGTGGCGGGGCGGGGCGGGGCGGGGCGGGGCGGGGCGGGGCGGGGCGGGTGCGGCGGAGCGAAGGAGGTGCGGAGAGGAGAAGGAAAGATTCGGGTACGCAGTGTGGGCGTACCAATATACATTACGTTTTCATGTCGGTTTTACGACTGGCTGCCCCGCACTCCCTACCTAGACCTTGGCCTTGCCTTACCCGTCGTCGCTTTACAGCCGGCGAGCACAGCCCTGCTCTCCGCACGCATGAGGGCTCCAAGTCGCAGAAATAAAAATAATAAAGAACATATTCTTTACAGAAAAACCGAACACAAGAACAAGAGAAATAAAAACAATCAGAGTCTCTGGAACTGGCTAAAACAGAGTCAGTACGCCACAGTGTAAGGAAGAAAGACTCCTGAATTCGGTGTACAAAAGCTTAAAAATTCGAAGCTCAATGGATTTTCTTTTAAACTTCGTTGATTTTAAAAAGGCATGTAATGCAAATTTTCCAACCTTGAATAGTTTTTTTGAAGGATTTATGTCGATTGCCCCGACTTTTGACGTCCATTTGTTTGATGTTTCCTTTTGTTCTTTCTCTTTAGTATCTTTCAGAAATTTCAAAGTTGTTTTCCCTTTTGACTGCACCGCACCCGCCGCCTTCATATCGATGATGCTCCGCCAAAGTCACGACCGGCGGCGGCAGAATGAGGGGAGAACCACTCCAAGAAGGAAAAGAAAGGAAACGAGTTGTGCCGGGCGGGGCGGGGCGGGGCGGGGCGGGGCGGGCAGGACCTCATGCACTCACTAGGATTGCTGCAGACCGCAGCGCGGCGCGGGTTGTGTCTGCACCACAGGGCACGTTCACCGCCGCCGCACCAAGATGCACAAGATGAACACCACGCTGCACTCTGAGCTGGTGGGAAAAGGTACCAATGCTGTCCGTTCATTTAATTTTCGCTGTTGCAGCCATTCTAAACTTTGGGATATCTCCTCGTACCCGCATGGCGGCAACCCCTAAAAGCAAAGGTGCTTTAAAAACTGTTAAAATTTTATTGTGATTTCCCAGCACTAGTTCCATACGAAGCAATTGCGAAATCCCAACACTTGTTTGTAGTTCGAAATCAGGGATTTCATTATCGTAATTCGTTAAAGTTGTAGACCGGTCGCAAAACTGTCGAATAATATTAATTATTATAATTATTTTTTTTATAACGAAGAAGAGTTGTGATTTACCAAAGGAGAGATGTGGTTTCCCGAAAAAAATCACGAGGAGTTCTGTAAACTTTTTTTAACGACAAACACATCGTAAATTTCCGTTTTTTTATTATTTTATTTTTTTTAGTTTTTTAAATAACAGTGAACAGCCGAGATCAGGCGACACGGTTGGCCAATGAGAAACAGTCTCCATATCATGGGTTCAACTTGGAGACCTCCGTTCCGCACTTCGCAAGAACGTCCGAACGTACGGACGGACGGATAGTGCAGCGCTCACCTCTCAAGCGACGCACGACCGTACAGACAGACTCATTTCCGGGTCCCATTCCGCACCAGGCGCGTGCGCCAGCGTTAATATCCTTATCAATTACAAGTCCTGACCCAGGACAGGGAAGTGGGACAGGCACTAGGCCCGCTTTACCCCCCCCCCCTCTCTCTCTCTCTCTCTCTCTCTCTCTCTCTCTCTCTCTCTCTCTCTCTCGACCTACAACAGCAGAGGGGACAGAAAAAAAAGGGATATGTTTCTCGCTCGAGACACTAATGTCTTCCGTTCGATAAAGAAAGCGTCGGTCCCCTTATTAAAACCCCACTTTCCCTGAACACCACGCAGGGCAGCAGGACAATAGCGTGAAGGGTGCGACAGTTTGGAACGCCTAAAGAGACAGGAGATGGAAGAGACGGGGCGACGGAGGGGGGGGGGAGGGGGGGGGAGGGGGGGGGGCGGTGCAATGGAGCGGTACAAGGGGGGCCCGGGCAGGCGGGCAGGGGGCTGCAGGGGGCACGGCCCCATGCACCGCGGGGGTCCTTATCGCACTGGGGCACACCGGCCCACGCGTCAGCCCGCTATGAGGGAGTCACGGGGTCCTTACCGTTAAAGAGTCCTTTATTAGGACTGTAAAGGAGTTCTTATGGGGTCCTTACAGGGGGCCCCTTTGGCGTCCTTATCACACCACACGTTGGCAAAGTCCAGGCATCATCAGCCCGCAAAAAAAAAAGCGAATCGTGGGATACTTTAGGACCTTTCCATATCGGTTTTAACGGCAGAGTCTTGTCAGAAACCATGCAGACCGGAACACGGTCCCAAGGTAAAACAATGTCTAAATTTTAAAGGAAAATGGGAAAATTTTAAGAAAGTCAGTATAGTTTGAAACAACTCCACCCACAGATATAGAAGAAGTTTCTTCGGAAAACTTGAGGGAATTTTCTTAAGTTGAGGCAACATTCTCAAAATCTCACAAGTTTTTCTCGAAATCAGTGAGCTCCTGATATTTTCCCCCTCATCCTAAAGAAACAAGGGTCTACGACTTCCATAATCCTCGTACGCCCCTCTAGATGATTATTGATAATCACATAAATCATAATCATGTACTATTTCCAAATATTGACATATATGGAGAAATATTATCAAATTTGACCAAGAGTTGCGTGATTATACTGGCCAATATTCAGTAAATATGTTGAAGATAAACTCAAATAATCATTGATAATAACCATAATCGAGACTGATTATAATCCTCGTACTCTGGAAATCCAAGTGTACGAGTGTCGCATACACTTCTAGGTGTGCGAGGATTCATTCGTACACTTGGCCACTCAAACGTGTGAATATCCTAGGAAAATTCACACGTTTAAGTTGCCAAGTGCACGAATGAATCCTCGCACACCTACAAGTGTGCGACATTCACACACTTGGGTTTCCAGTGTACGCGATTTTTCAAAGAAATCAGAGATCAGATTTTGTACCGTGAGGGCAGGGGTCCTTATACCGATGTCCTCGCTCCGCGTTCACGTCTCCAAGGGCGGGTGGGTCCCCCCGCGGCGTCCTCCTATAGAGTGCAGCCCGCGTCGCGAGATCTCGTTCGTTGGACGTCGTTGAGTGCGGCAGGGCCCGTGCGCGGACGAGTTCCTGGGCCTCACTAGAGTCGCCACGCCACCGCCGCCAGGGCGCTGCCCACGTCGAGAGAGATCTCGTTATCACTTGACGCTCGGGCAGCTTATTATTTGGAGAGGTTCCCCCCAGGTTTCGACACGGAGGGCGCTGAGGAGGCTGCATAGCGACGGGACTCGCCGATGCAGACGATGCTATCGGTACCTGCCAGTACCCGCGCCCGTCAAGCCAGCACCTGGCCTGGCCCGCGCTTTGAGCGGCACAGCGCGCAGCGAAGCCCTGCCCTGCCCCCGGCCGGTGGTGCAGCTTTGATCGGCCACGAGTTTATTTGAGCGGCCCATTTCGAAACTCGCGGAAGGTCAAACGGATCGACGCGGGTATAGGTTGAATAAACAGGCGCGCGGAGTCGTCGCCCCCGCCTCTGGACTTGCGCCTGCAGCCTCCGAATAGAAAAGGTATTTCTCTAAAGATTTTCTCCTGGTCAAGCAAAGTCGTAAAATGCAGACTGAAAAACTCTTTGTTTGATAGCAGTGTGGTACATCGAAAATTGCCTGAGTTCTAATAGAACGCTGCAACATGACGTGTTTGACGTATGTTGTTCGTCTAGAAAGACGACTACGCTCGATATCTTGCATCGGATAACCGTCTGCGAGGTTCTGCTCGTTTCGGCGCACTGTTAAAAACAATCGTAAATTTACAACATTTTCGAGAACACTAATGTTGTTTATTAAACAAAACTTTCAAGTTGCGACCTTTGTTGTTCGTAAACGACGAAGTTATCGCTAGTTTTTCAAATTTTAAAACGAATAAAGTCGTAAAGCCACGACTTTGATCCTAAATTTACGACCGATCGGAAGTTCCTTGCGCAGGATGTCAGATAGGTACAACTCTATTCATAATTTAACGACTTCAATCGTAAATTTACAATTTGGGTCGTGCTGTGCAACTTTGGTCGTTATAGTGAACGATTTTGATCGTACAGTTACGACACAAATTGTAAGTACTTGACAAAAATCGTCACAATTTACGAACCTCTAAGGCTTTTAGTGCAAGGAAAGTTGACGTCAATATCGTAGAGGAATGATTTTTTTTTTTTTTTTTTTTTTTTTTTTTGAATCGTTAGGTTACGAACAAATCGTTCAAGATTTCAGATTGGCTGGCGGTGCAGTGGCTATGAAAACTAGCGACATTTTCGTCCTTACTTTACGACAAAATTTCTAACAACAGTGCGGTTGACAATGCGCTCTGATCTGACCAATACACGCCAACACACTTCATCATGCTCCACCCTAACAGGAAGCTCAGGATTACCAACCGCAACTTTATCTTCGCGGGGTGATATTTCTTCCTCCTCCTCGCGGAGTGAAAGGCTGCCGAATAAGATATAAGGTGCACGCGGCATATGCGGGCAAGGACAAGGGCCGCGCGGCGCGACGGGGACGGCGCGGGACACATTTCCAAATCCCCCGGCCGTCTGGCGCGGCGGTCCACTCGATCCCGATCCCATTCACGCCCAGGGCGCTCCCACATGAATCAGCGCCTAGAGCGAGCAGAGCCGGCAGAGCCCTCCACAAATGACGTAACGACCGACATATTGTTCCCTTGTCCTGAATACCGTGTGCAGTGGGGCTGTGCCGGCTGTGCGCATGCGCGCCGGCCCGCTCCGGCCCGCTCAGCTCCGGCCAGATGGCCGCCTGCTGCACTCGACGGAATGACAATGGTCAAGGCCAACCGCTCGCTCAAGTCTCGCGCACCTTAACAACTATTTTTTAGCTATGGTTTTATTTTTTTTTTACGGAAAGAGAAATGGGAGAAAAAGTAAGAGCATTTGGTCGTAGCTTTCCTCACAGCTAAATTCTTTTGCAGTATTTCATAAATAGCTACGTAAATTATGTGCAAATGCATAACTGACGTACATGATTCTTACGTACTTATTCATAATTTTTGCATAATTATTTTGTAAAAGAAAAAACAAATATGTATATGTAACTATTAGGAAACTTTTCGCAATCTATGCATGTGCATAGACTTGACAGATATGTCGAAAAAAGAACATCTAATTCGCGTATTTAATGTGAGCCCAATATAAACTTTTTAAATGTACGAATAAAAATACTTTTTTTTTGGGGGGGGGGCAGGGGAACGTAAGGACTTTTTAAATCCTTAAGAACAGTGTTATTGAGTGTGCAGAATTATGCGCGGCAGTGGCAAGGAGCGATTTCACGTGTTAGAGCTACCGTCAGAAACTTAAGGCTGCTTAAAAGTCTCGATGCGCATAACACTTGGGAGTTTAGTGTCGGCTGATTGCGCGCTATCCGGGCTGGCCGCGCGCCGCCTCCCCCGCAGCCCGGCCCGGCCTGCGCCGGCCTCCGCCTCCTAGACCTGTCACACTCCCCCGGCACGGGCACGGCCCGCTGTGTTCGCACTTTTACACACACCGCCTGTATACACTTTCTCCCTAACGAAGCATGTCCGCCCGTAGGCCCGGCCCGTATCACAAAACGGTTGCGTGAGCATCGCATTCGGACCAATAACTTATTATTTTCCCTCGGCGTCATATTAGGAACCGCTCCGCCGGCCGTTCGGTCACTAATCCCTCTCAACAAGTGCCGCGGCTTGGGCGGCAGCCGGGGAGAGAGAGAGAGGGGAGAGAGAGAGAGAGAGAGAGAGAGAGAGAGAGAGAGAGAGAGAGAGAGAGAGAGAGAGAGAGAGAGAGAGAGAGAGAGAGAGAGTCGTTTAAAAGAGGATACGCTACGCTCCTTGATGTGAGTCTTTGTGAGAGGCACCGCACGCCACGGGAAATAACGCCACGGTGTTTATTTTTAAACTTCAACGAGTTCGAATAAAATATTTCGATTGACTTCTTCTTAGGCAGAACCTTCAGGCAATGAATGGAATTTTGGCGCGCAATCCATACACCATGGGCTTCGAGGAGAGTAATACTTTTCGGACACACGAATAATACAAAAAAAGATACGCTATATATCAGCTAATATGGCACCAGCTGAAAATATTGCCTTTCTCAGTTTATTTTTGCATGATAACACTACTGGCGTTTGCTACACTAGATCGAGCGTTTTCCAGTAAAGCGAAAAAAAAGGGGGAAAAAAGCTAAGGCAGCTTATATTTCACCTACTGCACATCCGCGCATAAACCAGAGATATGAGACCTTTTTGAATCAAAACTCCGTTCTCCGGTACCTGGACCAAAACAAGAGGGTCGCGAGGATCGAGTTTTGTGTCGCAATCGCGCCTATGTGTCCAAGTTCCCTTCTCTTCCCGGTGAGGCGCGCGGCGCGGGGACACAGAGGGAGAGGGACAAATGACTGACAAGGGAACCCGGGGCCCAGCCCGGCCAAGTCCCGGCCCGGCCCGGCCTGCACGCGGCTTGTGACAGATGGCTATCGTCACACGGCGCCCCGCACAGCGCCGCAGCACCACCGCGCCCCGCCCCGCCCCGCCACGCCCCGCCCCGCCCCGCCCCGCCCCGCGGACGGTTCATTACACGTGGATGGCGGCAGGCAGGCCAGGCAGCAAAGGCGTTGGCCCGGCGGCCCGGCCCAGCCCAGGCCGAGGTGGCGGAGCGGCGCAATGCCGCGGAGGGCAGGGCAGGGCCCTGCCTGCAGCCTGCAGGGCTCCGACACAACCAGAAGCAGCGCGGGGTTTATTTTGAGCAGACGGTCACGATCACAGGAGTTTGGAACTTAAAATACAGCGAGTAGAGGAGAAGGGTCGGAGTGTATCAATGGGAACGCGACGCCAAGAGAGAGAGGGAGAGAGGGAGAGCCAGGGAGAACCAGAGAGGGAGGGAGAGAGAGAGAGAGAGAGAGAGAGAGAGAGAGAGAGAGAGAGAGAGAGAGAGAGAGAGAGAGAGAGAGAGAGAGAGAGAGTGAGAGAAGGGGAGTAAGGAATAGAGTCGTGGTCAAGTAGAGTCGCCTGTTAGTACAAGAAGAAAGGCCTCGTAACCATTCGGTTCGGCCGGTCTCCTTCCTCCTCCTTCTCCCACCCCCACCCACCCTCTCTCTCTCTCTCTCTCTCTCTCTCTCTCTCTCTCTCTCTCTCTCTCTCTATCTCTCTCTCTCTCTCTTTCTCTCCCTCCCCCACACCGGCACGCCCTCCTGTTACTGCCGCTGTTTTCTTCTCTGAACCACAAAAATAAGGCGATAGCGAAGGAGGATGCGCCTTTGCTTATGCAGAGCAGCGCGCAGCGGGACTGCAGGCTGCAAGGCCGATGCCACCAAGCTATACACTGCGGGAAAAAAAAAATGAAAAAGAAAAAAAAAAACAGAAGCAAAGTGACAATGTACATACAACCTGCTTAATGTTCGCGACGGGCGTGTTCAGCAAAAATAACCATCCAAGTACCCCGCAAGGTACCCCGCCTGTCAGCTCGGGAAGTGCGCCGCCAGGCAATGCAAGGCGAGCTGAGGTGGAGAAATTCGGCGTCAACTGCGGGAGAAACATGCGGACTGCAAAATGCAGTCCAGCGGAAGTCAGGCCGGGAGGGGCCCAGCCCCATCTGCATGCGCAGTTCACTCACTCCTCTTTTTATCTGAGAGCCGCGCCTCGGCGAGGCACAGACATGCAGCTCAGGTTGATGACAGCGCTAGAGTGAGAGAGAGAGAGAGAGAGAGAGAGAGAGAGAGAGAGAGAGAGAGAGAGAGAGAGAGAGAGAGAGAGAGAGAGAGAGAGAGAGCGAGAGAGAGAGAGAGAGAGAGAGAGAGAGAGAGAGAGAGAGAGAGAGAGCGAGAGAGAGAGAGAGAGAGAGAGAGAGAGAGGGGGATTTGACGCGTGCTTGGCCCGCGCGCCTCGCGATAGCAACAAATGCAGAGAGAAGGTACACCGTAAAATTTATATCATATCAAAAAGGGGGTAGGAGTAGGGGCGGTACAAGGCAGCCCCCGCTGGGCTGACGAGCGGGCTAAAGGAGTATATTCGAACTTATGACGATCAAAAATTATAGCCCTTGTTCAGTTCGCGATCCGGCAACAACCTGAACAAACACGACGACATGCGTTTAGATTTACGAGTTTGCAAAACAAGCAAAAGAGTGCCGTCGTTGACTATATTTCTTTTCATATTCTTTATTATTGATAATACTATACATTTTTATTACTAACGATATAAATACATTCGTCTCGTGCAATCGGACGGCGTCCTCAACATTTTTTCCTTCTTTGCCGTGTACGACAGGACAGCAGCAGATGCGCCGAGAGCGTGCGCGAGTTATTGGTGCAGCGTTTATACGACTTCCTCTGCCGCCGTGTAAATAACGCACGAACGCACGCATCAGATGCCAGCCGATATGCCGATCCAAACGGCGCAATGTCGTCGATGCGAATGTGTTTTATGTATTCTCCGTCCGCAATTGCCGCCACCACCACCGCCTCCGCGTGAGGTTGCAGCAAGGGGGGGATCACTCATTCAAAACGTATTCATGATATTTTTGATGGTTTTCCTTTTGATTTTTCAAGGGACATTTCTGTCACATTTTTTTAAAAATTAACCTTTTACCCCCATTTCTGGATTTTTGAAATTTTATTTCGTTTTGTTTTGTTCATATTTTCTCGATTTTAAATATTTTTTTTGGTCCCGAACGATGATTTTTCGAAGTGACAGGGATGTAGTCCGCCGGGTAGTCGATGAGGGCGCAGGGGAAGGCCAGGCCGTGCCGAGGGCGCAGCGCAGAGCTCGCACGTGAGACGAGGCGGGGTAACGGTTGTAGCAAACTAGCATTTTCGTTCCTGCATGACATTGACGGCCCGGAGACGCGGGCATCGCCTCCCAGCGCGCGACGCGACGGCGCCTTGGAGTAGTGGCGTGGCGGGGCGTGGCGGGGCGTGGCCAGTCGTGGCGGGGCCGAGGCGCGCTACCCCGCGCCCGACGCCCGGCTGGAGTCTCTGCGCCGCGGAGTATGTACAATGTACACGGTACCGTGCACCGAGAGGGGTATCACTCATTAAAAATGTGTACAATGATTTTCTTTTGACTTTTTATTTTATTTGTTTGCTTTTTTGTTTGGATTTTTCTTTTGACTTTTCAGGGAAATTTTCTGTCACTTTTTGATAAAGTTAGATCTTTTCCCCCTACTTCTGACTTTTTTCAGTTTTCTTTTTTCTTTACCCAGTTTTTATTCATTTGTTCTCGATTTTTCATTTTTCCTGTATCTTTCTTATTGGTTGTATATTGATTATTTTATAAATTTTTTGAACGACTGTTTGGGGGCCGTACAATGATTTTCCGATTTTCCTCGCCGTGCACTCCCCCGCGCAAACTTATTCCGACGCAGTGGTTCAGTAGCAGTTTCACACCGGCCGGAACATTAAACCAGACGAACGGCCACGATTTTCGACAGAGTCGCACCCCATTGCACTATACTCGTGCGGCTCCGGGCGTGCCCCCCCCCCCCCCCCATTCCCTTTTTCTCCCCCGTGCCTCGGCGCAGCGGAGGAAGCCACGGCGCGGTGCCCTGACCTGGTCCCGTATTCATATTCATTTTCAGCCCCGCTCCGCCCCGTCCCGCCCGCACGCCGCGGTCACAAATTGCTTTCCCACGGCGACATGACAACACGGGGACGACACTACAACAACACGACCCCTCGGAGGGTGGAGCATTTGTTGTATCCATTTCCAACGGGAGAGAAAGAGGGAAAGGATGGGAGATAGCAAATGGGTATAAGAACGAGGAAAGAATTATCGACTCCGAATTTTAGTGTAAAAATTGTGCACGTTTTTGTGAATGTGTCCTGAACTACTGTGACACCTGAGTTACTCTCAAATGTTGTAATTTTTATTTCGAGAATTTCTTGAATTATCCATTTTTGACTTTCAATGTGCACAATTTTTCAGGAGCTGCCCTCGGCCCCTTGTTGACAACAAGTTTCTTGTTAAAATGAAACTCAGATAGAGCAAAACAATAAAGCGTTCTTCTTTCAGATATTCCTCACAGAGTAATTATGCATCAACTCGCAAACTCGCCCATAAAATAAACCACCCTCTTCTGGCAACATTACAACGCTAATACCCGACCGTTATCCGCCCGACCACGTCTTTTTCTTTTTGTTGCTTTTTCAATCTAATCAGAGGTGTCGCCAGCAATGAGCGCAAGACTGGCACCGCCACAGGCACGGACCGCCCGGCCCGGCCCGGCTCCGTCACACAGTCCGGCTCGCCTTCGACAGCACCCCCCGGGGAGAAGAAAAAAAAATAAAAAGGCGGGGCTAATAGTCTTACGACATCATTATCTCTTTTTAATATACAGCGCGAGGTGCGCGAGGAAGCGTTCCAGAGGCGCATTATCACAGCGCGCTAATCATTATTGTCCAGCCTTGGACGCCGCATCGAGTTGTCCCGCGGTTGTCCCCGCGACGCCTCACGGAGAGTGACTGCGTCACGCAGCGCAGCAGCGAGGTGTCTACGGACGAGACCCGGCGTTCAAATTCCACACACTAAACCCTTATGCACTTTGTTGTGTGTGAGGCTTGCAGGATTTTATGTAACCATAACTAACTATGCACAATTTTACTTTTCCTGTAACTCTGCCTAGTTCTGTTCCTTATGCACAATTTTTTTTCCAGAATTAACGCATTATGTGTGCATAGTTATGCATTAATGGTTACATAAAATTGAGCATAAAACAATGAGAAAATCATGCACAGGGGTTTAGTGAGCATTTTACAATGAGACGTTGCGACGACGTTGCTATCAGTTCAGACATCACGCTGTCAGAATGGTGCAGAGGATGGGGGTGCTAAATCACAGCCGGTTTCAGCACTGGAAAAACTAATGTGACATGAGTCACATCAATTGATGTGACCAGTTTATGTCACATTTTAAAACGTTACCAAATTCTCGGTCACGTTTGGTAATGTGACATCCGGTGCCACGTGTTATGTCTGCCTATAGTAATAACATGGAGGATGTCACATTACAAACGTTACCGAAAATATGGTAACATTACGTAATGTTACCTAAACTGGTCACATGTGCACATGTGACATATGTCACATTAGTTTTTCCAGTGAGGAATTGGCGGACGAAATTTCGTGAGACTAACACGGTTGTAATTTCACGTATTATGGATGTACTACTGCCTTTAACCTAATAATTAAAAGGTCTTTATGAATAGAAGAACAGTGCCATAGAAGTCAAAAAATGCTAAAATTGGCAAAAGAAAATCTAACTGAACAAACAAAACTTCAGTACTTTCCGCAATTTTCAATGTTTTTTTCTTCTTTTTTTTTTCGCGCCGCCTTTTTAGAAAACTACTTCCAGGCCTCCACCACAGAGCTCTTACACTCCAGCGCCGCTGGTGTTGGCGCGCTTCTGAGGGCTCCAGGCTCCAGGAGCACTTGGACTCCTGGCAGCAGCGCCACGTCTAATAACCAGCATGGCAGCCCCGAGGTAAAGTGCAAGGTGTGCGCCGCTCTTGTAGTAGTGTAGAGTGAGGTGATGGTGGTGAGGAAGGTCCCGGCCGGCGGCCGCTGCACGGCTGACCAGGGCCACGGCATTAGCGTGGGACTGTGGCGTCGTGTCCTGAAAAATAACTCGGACTTCTCTCACGAGCGCGTTCGTTCTCCTCGCAGTACGCGTGGAATGAGTCAGCGACCTGCAGACGGCGCAGTAGGCAACACTGCACGGCACATTTGTGTGACGGGACGGCCCCTGCAGACGGCGCGGTAGGCAACACTGCACGGCACGCGTGTGTGACGGGACGGCCCCTGCAAACGGCGCGGTAGGCAGCACTGCACGGCACGCGTGTGTGACGGGACGGCCCCTGCAGACGGCGCGGTAGGCAGCACTGCACGGCACGCGTGTGTGACGGGACGGCCCCTGCAGACGGCGCGGTAGGCAGCACTGCACGGCACGCGTGTGTGACGGGACGGCCCCTGCAGACGGCGCGGTAGGCAGCACTGCACGGCACGCGTGTGTGACGGGACGGCCCCTGCAGACGGCGCGGTAGGCAGCACTGCACGGCACGCGTGTGTGACGGGACGGCCCCTGCAGACGGCGCGGTAGGCAGCACTGCACGGCACGCGTGTGTGACGGGACGGCCCCTGCAGACGGCGCGGTAGGCAGCACTGCACGGCACGCGTGTGTGACGGGACGGCCCCTGCAGACGGCGCGGTAGGCACACGCTAAATGGGAAAGGACAATTTTGTCCCAAAAAACGTTAAGATTTTGTGCACATCGCCTGCTTGGGACAAGTTGTTCACATTTAAGGGTACAATAGGTATCTGAACTTCAACAAATTGTCTCAGAAAATTTGATAAATTTGTCCCGAGCTGGTAATGTGCACAAAATATCACCATTTTTGGGACAAAATTGTCCTTTTTCATTTAGTGTGCAGCACTGCATGCGTGTCCGACGGGACGGCCCCTGCAGACGGCGCGGTAAGGCAGCACTGCACGGCATGCATGTCCGACGGGGCGGCCCCTGCAACACAAGCACGACTCGAGCTCTGCAGGTCGGTCGGTCCCTGTGAGCCATGAGCCGTAGCCGCTGACAGTGGCACGAAAGTCAAAATCCGTGACAGTTCTCTGATTGTTCCCTGATGACATAATGTTTTGCCTTGACATAAATGCAAAACTTACAAGAAACATTTTTTAAATAATTCGTTCAAGGTAGAAAATATGGTTTAAAAGAAGAAAAAACAAAAACGGCAAGCTAAAATATTTCCCTAATATTGAGCCTTTTCCACTGACCTTTCCGTTACCTCCGTGACTTCCCTGGACACATAGGAAACACGTCATATGGCATGCTCTTTAGAGGGCGACCGAAGGGGTGACTCATCCGAACCTCCCGTGAACAAGACGGTTTGAATGCTTGCTGCGCTAATAAACCTTGTTGAAAAATTCAAGTAAAACTACTGTCTTGAACAGGTCAATAAGTCACACACTCCAAAAACTAAATTCAACGAGAGCGACGAAAATGAGTTTTGGCACAATGCTACACTTGGCTGTTGTTGCGAGTTCTGGACTGACTTTACACAGCTCCGTGACCTCCAGCCGCGGGCCGCGGGGCGGGCGCCAAGCGCACCGGGCGGGGCGGGACACGCAGTACAAGGGCAGGGTCAGGTTAGGGACCTCACGGCAGCGCGCTGCAGCAGCGGCAGGATATGAGGGAGATGTGATATGTAAATGCGATGTGGCGTAGTGTCAGCAGGCACCCCCCCCCCTTTTCAACTCACACGTCCTGGTCCAGGACCAACGAATGGGATGGGCTGGTGGGGCTGGGCGGGTCTTGTATGACAAGGCAACTCCTTTCCGGTGGCACAGCCCAGCCCAGCCCCACGCGAAGAGGGCACGGTTAGGGCTGCCAATGCCCCAACAACCGGCACTCACTCCTCCTGAAGTAATAAAAACATCATTGCTGCAAGCGAAGCGCGCCGGTCGGTGGCAGCAAACAAGTGTAAAACAATGCAGAGTCACTGTCATTAACGCTCCGCGATAATTTTTGTGCCCGCCCTGCTGCCATGCCCCGCCCGATCAGAAGGCCACTCCTGCCTGTCGATAATGGCGAATAATAATTCCGAGCGGAAGATGAATAGCTGCCCAGAGAAGGAGGAGCCGCATGTCCCTCCGCTCTCGGCCCGCGGCGGCCTTGTAATCCAATAAACTCCTCATCCTCGTGATATTTATTGGTGGCGCCCATCCCATATGGGGCCGGGGAGGCTGGAGGCTGGGCCTGGAGTGCTGTCGTGCTTGGAGGGGTCCAGGGCGACCCACGGGGGGCCGCGGCGCGGCGCGCCAGGTGACGACGGCAAGGGCCAATCAGCGGCGCATAAACTACGCCGCCCCATCAGACCCCAGAGAATATTTGGCCAATCTGAATAATTGGTCAAACGATAGCCCCGACCGCGTGCTTCGGGAATCAGTATAGACGAGCATAATAAATTTTGACGAAAATTTCGAATAAGCTTGCGCGGTTGGAAATGTGTATCACGCTATGCGAGGCCTTGTTAGGACCCCGCGGTGCTGTTCCTGGAAGAGAAGGCGGTGAAGGGAAGAGGGCCTCGCGGTGTGCTGGGCCGGGCTGCAGCGCGCCAAAAGAGAAACGAACGCGCGTCGAGTCGAATCGTCGAACAGTTTCTCTATGCAGCGTGGCGGGGCGGGGAGGGGCGGGGCGGAGGGGCAAGCCGCGTGGGTAGACCCACTGTAGGCTAGTGAACCCGGTGGGCGCGAACCATTAAACTTGGCCACAGAAAAAAAGAAAAGAAAAACCTGTTGTGCTTCGGCCGTTGCACAATACACATGATGCTATGCCATCACTGCAATCCGAATAACGCGTGTGTCGCCTTCGGATCGGTTCACAGTAAAAATAAAATAAAACGTAACAATGATGCGAGGTACACGCTGTGGGCTCCATCACCATCCTATATCAAATAAAACGCAGGAGAAAAGGAGAAGAACTGCCTTTCAATCGAAGGGGTTTTCTACTCTGCAAAACTGCGCTCACCTTTTTCAGGTAGTACAAAGTATTCCCCGAAATGAAATACCGAAATACTACTTTATTTTTCTGTACAGAAATTATGATCTAAAACTGGGTAATTTCGGTTGTAGTACCGTAGCGTGTACCAGTAATTCCATTTAATACCGAGTGGTCTGTACAGGATGTCTAGAGAGGTGAGTACCCCCTCGCTTTCAATCAGATAAATTACTGATAGTTGCAGTGAGATGGTGTCGGTCCACTCCAGTCTCGTCGTGGAGTCAGCTACAGGCGCGTGACATTAGCTGAGCTGTCCCCTTCCTTTGCTACATGTGCTTCGCGAAGCGGAATATTATAACGCCCGGGGTCGCCGCACAACGCTTAAAACGCCGACGCCGCGCCGGTCTCACGACTGGCCACACCCGTCACTTCCCGCCGTCCTAATGTCCTCTGATAGTTTAACACTCTGCGTCGCGCGCAGAGTGCACTCGCGCAAGGCATGGAGGTTCACTCTAAAAGTCTATGGATATTTTTCCTATAGATTTATTTTTGTCCTCAGATTTAGTGACAGTTAAATTGATACTAAAAGTGTTGTCTACAATTTTGTCGAAAACTAAGAACACATTTGTTTGTGGTTGGTCTCAAAATTTCTTTAAGGACATGATAGCGGACTGTTTGGCAGCAATTTTGCAGACATTATGTAGAATTTTTTTAAGCGTTACCAACTATGGACAAATTAAAATTGTGTTCAATCGTTCACAAAATTTATTGTCCGTAAATAAGGTGGACAAATTGTCCAAATATGTACGCAAATTACCAGCTCTAATGGTCATGATTAAAATTGTCCATAGAAAAGTCCATAGACATGTAGTGTGTTCTTAAGCAATCCGACAGATGCGCAAGGCATGGAGGTTGGACTCCGAGATTTGATTGATGCCCTGCCCCGGCCTGGCCTGCCCCCTGCCCCGCCCCGGCCGTGTCCCTTCAGCTGTCCGACCCGCCCCATGTCCGGCCCGCACGGCGTGCTGCAGTCCAGCTGCTGCGGCTACTCGACTTTCGCCGCAGCCGGGTGGCCGTTCGGCTTGCACCTGATGTGCACTACATATGCCCCGGCTTGTTTGAAAGCTCGGTCAATGTGTCACTTCCCGGAAGACGCGCTCCCGTACCGCAGAAGAAAAAAAACGGATTTATATATTTAAAATGATACTAACGCGCGATAACATAACGTTGCAGGTGAATCTCGGGACGAAGTCCATACGGAAAACAAATCATTGGTTATGATCCAACTCACACATAGGTTGATATAGGAAGAACTCACTCCTGTTGGGTTGTGAGAACGAAAAATTCGTTGTCTCAAATAAGTATTCGTTAATGCAACGCGAAATTCGTTGGAGCAGCGAACACATCGCTCACAGAGCGGAGGCGATCGCTGATGCAACCAAAACGGCTTTTGTTTCAGCAATCAGATTTATTCGCTTCCTCAACGATCTATTCATTGGTAAAACGAAGAATTCGTTCAACCAGGAAACTCTTTATTAAAACAACAAATATTTCGTTCCCACAACGAATTATTTCAGCCTGCTCCAAATCAACTCAAACATGAGTTGAAGCAACGAATACTTTTTTTTCCGATCATGTAACGTTTTTGCCCGTTCATCACCTCAAACTTACGAAATAAAACGAAACAAAAAAAAATACCTTGCGATATTTGATTGGAACTGCGATTGCCGTTGCGGGTCCAGATGGTCTGACGCCCTCCGCGCACGCACAAGGGCCGCCCAGCCCCGCGAGACCTTGGCCTCAGCAGACCGGGCCGGGCCGGGATTGAACTGTCATAGGTGCCATAAAGCGATACAATGCGCGCCATTCAGGGAATAAGAATGCAGGTTGGCAGTAAAACCACGCGCAGCCACGCAGAGCCCAGCCCCGCCCCGCCCTGTCCAGCCTCAGCGCAGCGACGAGATGAGCTCGCTGGAGAACTACCGCGACATGCACCGCGCACGGGCTCGCGGTTTGGAGGAACACGCTTTGAGCTTACTTTATATGCGCTTCCCATTTAGTTTTCAGACGTTTTTATGCGCCCTATGGCAAGGCACCTACCGAGGGGGCACAACAACCATTCGTGAAATGCTGTGCACAAACCCGCGGAAATCTCGATGAAATCTTTAGAAATCGCAATGAAATCCTCAAATCCTTGGAAATCTAGCTGGGAAATCTTCTGATATCTTGTAAAATCTCATGGAATCTGAGAGAAATCTTGGGAAATCTTATAGAAATCTCACAAAATCTGGAAGAAATCTTGTGAAATAAGTAGAAATCCTGTGCACACTAGGATGGGGAGTTGTTGCCCCGGCACCCACACTGAAGGGATAAAACCTGGTGTACCTTGCTTGAACTCTACAAATGTGTATACATTTTTTCGTTCCTCCTTTTTTTTGGGGGGGGGGGGGAGGCGGAGCAGGGCCAAAAATTGACAATAAAATACAAGGAGCATTGCAGCAGACAGTGCAACTCAGAAAGTTATTCTGAAATCTAGCACCATTTTCGCGCGGGGTAAATAGTAAAGCCGATTCGACTGCATCAGCCCGCGTGTGCCGTGGTGCTGTGCAGTAAGTCAGTGGTGGAGGGGCGGGGCGGGCCGGGTCACTCTCGGCCTGGGTACGGTCCGGCAAGGACAAGCTTCCCAATAGGGTCTTTTTGGTTGTCTGGAAACATGAATCAGCACCAGGAGCGGCGGCTGGAGCACGGGCCGGGCCTGGCCGGGCCTGGCCGGGGCACCGAGCGTGTTCCCCTGACAGGCGACAGCTGTATTTGAAGATGTAGATGGATGCACGCGCGCTGCAAGGGCCTTATACAGGATGCACCGCAGGGGAGGGGACGCCGCGCGCGACCTGGCGGAGACGGCAGGAACCAGCAGAGTGCCGCGCGGGCCACGGACTCTGCCCTGAGCAGGGGGAAGGAAAACAGGACTGAAATCGTTTGTGCACCTCGCCATTCAGAAAAGAAAAAAAATAACCATAAATCTTCAACAATACTCAGAAAGAAAAAAAAATACATATATTTTTTTAAAAAGACCAGGAAAATTCAAGAAAATTCATAGCCTACTTTTTAAAAAATGACAGAGAAATCAAGAAAATCTCTGTTAAAAATTTATCATTGTGATTTCCCGGCACTAGCTTGATACGAAGTAATTGTGAAATCCCAACACTGATTTGTAGTTTGAAATCAAGGATTCCAACTATCGTAATTTGTAACAGTTGTGGACAGGTCGCAATACTTTCGAAGATTTTTTTTTTTTTTTTTTTTTTTTTTTTTTTTTTTTTTTTTTGATAACGAAGAAGAAATAGGATTTCCCAAAGGAGAAGTGTGATTTCCCGAAGAGTTCTTAAAACTTTTTTCACGACGAATACTCCGTACAGGAAAACATTGAGGAATTTTGCAAAAAAATTCGTGCCATTTTCTAATGTGTTATTTACCTCTCGGCACCCCAGCAGTGCGTGTTTACAAACCCCATGAAATTACAAGCGCGTGCTTGCTTAAGGCCGGTCAAGCACACGCACCTCAAGTGAAATTTTTTTCACATGCAACCCTCAACTGTCCTGCGAGCGTTCGATGTGGCCTACCCGACACCGTGCAGCCGCGCTGCCCTGGCAGTGCCCTGCCCTCCCGTACTCAAGCTCCTCCACCTCCCTGCTTGCCCAGCAGTTTTACAACAAGCCACGCCGCGCCGACCAGACGGGCCTCTACCTACGTCGGCACAGCGGACTCGTGGCCTCTAGGCGGCGGCGAGCAGAGATCTACCACAGCACACAAGGGGGAATCAATTCTAAGGTATCTGCATACGAGCAGCCGAAACATTTAATTTAAAATAAATAAATAAAATAAAGGCTATAAAGGCAGCAAGGCAAACTCCGCGAGATTTTAGAGGACAAATTCAGTTTCCTCGGTGGAGCGTCACGTGGTGGACAGCACACTGTCCAACCAAATGACAACTGGGTTTTCGATCAAATTTTCAAGAGCTCTGTGTTTTGTAATATGTAATATTTTTAGCCTGACGCCCTTACGCCTGGTGCGGCTACGCTACGCCACTGCACCTGCCACGGGCCGGGCCGGGCCGGGCGGGGCGGGGGGACAGCGGACCGGGCCGGCGCCCTGCCCCCTGCTGTGTATGAGTCCAAATACGGCGGCGCCTGCGGTAACGGCTGCACCCGAGGGGGAGGGGGGGGGGGGGGCACTTACACACAGCCAGGCTCTGAACCGAGTGCGCGAGGCTCCGAGTAAGTTTACGGCGGTAGACTCGTCCAAGAGGAGCGGGGCAGGGACGAACCTGGAGGAGCGTCTCTCTCTCTCTCTCTCTCTCTCTCTCTCTCTCTCTCTCTCTCTCTCTCTCTCTCACTCACTCTCTCTCTCACACACACACACACACACACACACACACACACACACACACACACGACAGTCTGCCAAACCTGTCGGCCGTGGCGTCATGCCCGTGCCCCTCATTACACATACGTTATTTCGCCCGTTGCCGTCCCCGCTTGCATGTCGTAAATTTGCAACATATTCTGTTTGCAGTGTACTGGAGACGACACGGCCGCCGCCGCTAGCAGCGCTTTTGCCAGAGCCCTGCCAGTCCGGATGGCGAACATAAATTGGAACGCCTAGAGTATAACGGGCGGTCGTTTGTGATGCGTTGCGGCGGCGGGGTGGGGCGGGTAGGGGCGGGCGGGGCAAGGCGAGGCGGGGTGCGGCGGGCAACCCGTGCTACCGGTGTTAGCAGCCGAGCACACCAGCACGCCCGGACGCTCCCTGGAGAGGACATGGAAAGAGGTTTGTCACACCGCTAAGAAGAGTTCGAGACACACACTCACACACGCACGAGCGCTACCTTGCAAAAATGTAAAGACGACACACCAAAGCATTTATGAAAAAACCTGTTGATGCGAATCTATAGATGGGTCTTTGCATTATGATATAGTTTAGATAAATTCGTTTCAATTGCGTACACCAAAAATTCTGAGTTGGCTCGGAGCAGCTTACCTTTTGACTACAGAAATGTGGAATATGCTCATTGCCGCGATAAGAACTTTTCCAACCTCATCTCATTGCGCTATGCGCGCGCATCGCGGGGCGCACGACTCGAAGTTTCGGACGCGGAGTAGGATCGGAGAACGCGGCGTACTGCACATTGGAGCACGCGGATTACACCTAGAGTACAGCGCTGGAGTACGCGGAGTGAGACTTGGGTCCAGAACAGCCGGAGTCCACCCACGGAGTACACCCGGAGTACTTTCTGGCATGTACACAGGAGCCGTCCAGACGTCCGCCCCTCGGCGCGCACCCCTCCTCACCCCACCCACCCCACCGGTGTGCCGTGACTGCACTGACCCCGCCAACATTTCTGCGGAATGAAACACTGCGCGACGCGGGGTAGCGTCGCCGTGCAGCCGGGCGGGGCCGGGGCCGGGGCCTCGCGGGGCTAGTCCGGGCTCGGGCTGGGTGCGGGGTTCCACCTGCAGCAGTAAAGCTAGTCGTAAAGGCAGAAGGGGTTGCGGGGCGGGGCGGGGCGACGGGTGGACACGCTACCATTGCCGAGCAGCGCAGGAAGCTCAGCTCGACCTTGGCCGCCGAGCAGAGCGGAGCCGAGTCGGCCTCCCGGACCCACCGAGTGTACTGCTGGGTACTCCAGCCGCACGCGGGGTTCACATGGGTGTGCTGGCGGGGCGGGGCGGGGCGGGGCGGGGCGGGGCGGGGCGGGGCGGGGCGGGGCGGGGCGGGGTGGGGCGGGGCGGGGCGAGGAAAGCATATACTCCGGCAGCTCCGGACGGGAGGACAGGCTTCCTCTTTGTGACAGACACGACAGACGACAGGTGTCTGAACACGCGCCGCCCTCCGCCGCCGCGCGCCTCGCTCATGCAGCGCTGTAAGGCGGGACTGCCTACCCTGACGGCTGACGGGGCCGTAAGGCGCAGCGGCACCTCCCGTACAGGCAGATAGATTCACGAAACAGCTTCGAAAAATCATTGTGCAGCCCAAAACAAAAATGTTTTTAGAAAATCAAAATAAAATTAAGAAGAAAAGATACAGAAAAATGCCCAGAAATCGAGAACAATGACAACAACCTGGAGGTAAAAATTGGAAAACGTCAGAAAAAAAAAACCATCAAAATTTATCTAACAGTGATAGATTAATCCTAGACTATTTACAACAAAATAAAAAATAAATAATCAGGAAAAAATCTTAAGTCACATAAATAAGTGCACATAGTTTGTATGAGTGATCCCCACCTAGGAGCCGCCCAGGAGAACGAGGAAAGAGCTCACCGATCGTGGTTCCTGCGCAGGGCCTCACTCACCGCGGCCTGTAAGGTTCAGGTAGGTCAGGCCACACGCGTTAACGCGTTAACGCTAACACGTTCCGCAAAACGGACCGCGCTCCTTGGAACACATGCGCGCGACGACAGAATAACGTCTTTAAAATTCCAGGGCGCCGCGCCCTGCCCCGTCCCACCACGGTCCACCCGGACCCTGATTATCATGATTTTTCCCGAAGCGGGCGAAATGAAACCTGATGACCGGCGTGGCGGAGCAGACGGGGGGAATGAGGTATTAATTCTAAGGTGGCGGGGCGCCTCACTCCCGCGTCCCGCCCCGCCCCGCCCCGCCCCGCCCCGCCCCGCCCCGCCCCGCCCCGCCCCGCCACCACAGCCACAGACGCGACGGGACCCACGGCAGCCTTTCCACCGATACAATCAGTCCGGAGATATTACTTCTCCCGTAGCGCACGGGTCCCGCCCCGCCTCGCGTTGTGTGGGGCATGGCATCGCCTGGCCGCCAGGACCCCTAGGTAGATCCCATGGCGGCATAGGGCTACCTTCAGGGAGCCGCTTTTACTTTCTTTCTATGTTTTTTTCCCGCGCAGCGCGGAGAGAAAGGGAGAGAGACGGAGAGTGAGAGAGAGAAGAAAGAGTCATGAGGCAGGTAATGACACAAGGCAGCAACGCTCGGCCAATAAGTGGTAGAGATAGAAAGAGGAAAAAACTCCGCAAAGCTTACATAGTGAGAAAAACAGTTTTTTTTTCCTTTCGTAGATGGCTGTAAACTTGAATGTTATAACGAATCCCTTTCTTATACAATGGAAACCTATGATGAATTGTGGACTTATGTTTAGTAGAATTATTATTATAAAAGTGGCGTGAGCAAAAAAAGCGCCCACACGTCAGGGTCCGATGGAAGCAGCGCCGAAAAGTGGAAAAGCGTGTGGTCTGGAATGTGTCGGAGACTTTGCGTGATCGGTGCGGGACTGACGCAGCGCTACGGTTGTGGTAGCTGCGTGCGCGCCGCCCGCCAGACTGACAGCAGGGCATTTTTTTTTTTTGTACCAATAGGTGGAAGCCCTGCCCCGCCGGCCAGCGCAGCACCGCCAATAATGTGCGAATACAAACTGCTTATTGGCAGCGAGAGACATGATTCTTCAATCCAGCCGCCACCTTCACAGAGATCTAATCAAGCGTTTAACTCACAACGCACTTGCAGGTGTTTAACGCAATGCGGAACACATTTACACGTGCCGATATCAAGATACTACATAATTTCTCGTGTGTTGGACTCATGTGTTTGCCGCAAGAACGTTTTCAGGCAGAAGAGTTGGACGCATTCTCGTCTCCAGCATGGCACATATGCGGTCATGGCACTCAACGCTGCGTTCAACACTCGAAAAGTTATTGATGTCGCCGGTGAAGACTTTCTATGACAGTGTTTGCTTTTAGCCGTACTCACTCACGACGTACTCGTCCACATTACGACCGAGCTCGGCTGGGCAGCAGGCCACTCACCTGCAACACACAAGACAAAGTCACAATTAAACCCCCTCTGGCACTCACTTTGCGAAGCACACACGGGCGCGGAGCACACGGGATACCGACTCGACTCCCTGTCCAAACTCATAAACGCAACCGCGCCTGCCATACTTTCTCGACCGTATGCCGTTGCCCGTCGGTCTGTCATTTCGTACAAAGAGTATGGCCCTCATCCGTCTAATTCCGGTGGTAACCCGGAGCAGGGCGGCCAGTACCTGCGGCGACTGTACGCGTCGGGCGGGGCGGGGTGGGGCGGGGCGGGGCGTGGCGGGGTGCGGCGGGGTGCGGCGGGGGCGCACATGAGCGGATGCGCGGTGGCGCCCCACATCGGAGACGTCGCCGACATACGCAATTTCGTCTTACACGCTACAGATGGCTCGGAAAGGAGGTCACGACACACCTGCCCCGCCCGCTGCGTTGTTGCTGTTGTTTGCTCCAGACCGATACGGCTGCGTTGCGGAGAGATTTCGCTTATCGCAAAAATAAGCCGGCAGCTCTATACATGGGCGTGCTTTTGTTTTTTTTTTTTTTTTTTTTTGATATATAAATATTTTAAAACCCTCCGCAAAGTTTTTTGCACTGAGAGTGTGATACGGCCATTCACCAGAGGGAATCCCCCCGTAAGGACGGTTGACGCCCGTGTGCCGACAGGAGGGGCTCTAGTCAAGTCGCTCGCTGGAGCGCGACTGAGGTGAGGTGAGGTGGTAGGGTGGTGGCGGACAAGTGGAGCTCGGAGCTGGACGCTCCGAGGTTCAGGCGGGCGACTCTCCGATACAAGGTTGAGGCTCAAGTGCAGGCGCGACGGCGCGACGACTTTGATTTGGAAATCCAGAGTGCAACTGCCAAAAACCTGCAAATGTGCAGCTCGCGGTTTAACGCGGGCAGGAGCGCAACTCAGAAGTTTGTGCGATTGCAAAAGTCGCAAACTCTCAACAGTTGTAAACTTGTACGTGTTCAACCGCCCAGTGCAACACTTCCCTGCTTGTTGAAGACTTGCAAGCGCTCAGTTTTCGAGTTGGACACTTGTGACTGCACAACAACTGCTGAGGCGCACACTTGCACGAGGGGCGGGTAAGTGTTACTTGATTGAACAGTGAACACACATCACACATCTCTTGCCGCAATTGCGGAATCATACAGCTAGTTTCCCATTGGTTCCTGCGTATTTTGTGTAGCTGTATCGCTAAGCGGCAGCGGCTGGAGCGGCTGGAGCTCGCACACCTTATTTAACTGTACACACTGCAGCGTGTAGCCCGGGTGCTCGTCTCTGGAGCGCCCGGCCCGGCCCGCTGCTGCTCCACTGGCGGCGGGAGGCGTCCTTGAGGGTCGAGGGCGCCCGGTATGGCCACCTGCTGGAGCCCGGCCCGGCAGCCCGGCCCGACCCGGCCGAGATGAGCCCGCTCCAGCCCGCTCCAGCCCGCTCCAGTCACCAGCGCAGCTGGAGCGGCACCTACACCACGAGCCACGCGATTTCACGCCGCGACCGAAAGGACCCGGTTCTAGATCAAGCACGAGAGCCCGAACGAGCTGAATGTCTTTCTTAAAGAAGCCTTCTTTAATGGGAAAAAAAATCAGTGTACACAGTAAAAAAAATCAGTAAAAAAATCAGAGGGAAAATCAATACAATTTAGTAAAATTGATTATAATTCAAGAAAAATAATATAAAAGAACAAGAAAAAAACAGAAGAAATGCCTTGAATTTCTTATGACGGTGACCCCTAGGTATTTTTTCTTTACGCGATAAACCAAATCTGATCCCGCGATTGAAAGACAAATATTTAAGAGAAGAACACTCTCTATTCCACTGAACCGAATTCGATATTTTTTGTTCTGAGACTAAGCAGTGGGTCGTCACCTCCGCTTGACCGTGTACGGAGGAATATAGAATATTACACGTATTATTGGTAATATTACACCAATTTTACAGTACTGACGTCATGATCCTGGGAAAATGGGTAATATCGAAGTAATATTACCTGGAATATGGGTAATATCAAAGTAATATTTGAGGTAATATCATCTCGTGTACGGAGGAATATCGGAGTTGACGACCCTTTGAGACTAAGTTTAATGTCCATCTATCAATTTTAATCTTTTAGTAATTAGATCTAAATAGTTACATTACAGCGAAGCCTATAGTGATAAATCCCAGACTGCCTTCTTCCTTTCATTTCGCAACGTTTTCCGAGAATTTGTATTTTTTATTTTCTACTCGCGCGCGCGTCGGTCTCCCAAACATGAAGGAAGTCCCGTCCCGTCCCGCGCGTCTCCAGTCCCGCGTGATGGCCGGGATGGACGGGTACCGTACGCCACGCCACGCCACGCCACGCCACGCCACGCCAAACCTGATCACGGCACGTCAAACGCGTAGCGCCCTGCTGCCCGCCATGCCGCGCCACACACACTGCTCTGCGGGGCGGGGCGGGGCGGGGCGGGGCGGGGCGGGGCGGGGCGGGGCGGGGCGGGGCGGGGCGGGGCGGGGCGGGGCGGCTACGCCGCGACGGCGAATTCGCCGCAGAACCAGAAGAACGCCTCGGGCCGGGGCAAGTATCCAAGAGTCAACTCGAGCGAAATTAAATATAAACAACAACGATGCCACGCCTCGCATGGGCGGCGCGGGGCGGGGCGGTGTCGCGGGAGAGGGGGGGAGGGCCTCCCGACGTCTTTGACGACGAGGAAGTCAGGACCGCGCCCGGCCCGGCCCGCCACGGGCGTCTGCCGTCTGGTTCCGAAGATCGGCTGTCGTGCCCCCATCCTTGTCGCACCTATGGCGGTGCCCTATGTTGGGGGATGGCATGACCCATGAGTGCGACAAGGACGGAGGCATATGAGAGCGATCTTCGGAATCAGACAGCTGGTCGCGGGTCTGAAGCGGCAGCGCCAAGCGGCGGCGCCGGTGTCTCCCGAGATCACCTCTCGGACATGTCAAGTCAAGCCGGCCATCCGGGCGGAGTGAGTATCGCACGCGCACGAGAACTGAGAACGCCGAAGGCGCCCACACACACATACACACACGGCAGACAGGCCCACCCAGAAACACGACGCAGTAGCGATACGCACTTGGCATTTATTTCATTCTCGCATATTAAAATAACGAAACTCCTTCTTTAAAAAATTAAGTTTCAAGTTACAGGTATATTTAACTTTAGTGTTAGTGTCATGTGGTTTAGTTTTAGCGTAACATCTGCTTAAAAACGACATCAGTCTCCCTTGATCGAGGGTCAGGTGGAAAGATAGAGTCGTCAGCAAGATCGCTTACAGCGTTCTCACAGTTTAGCTCCTGTCCTGGCATTTTCCATGACTTTCCAGACCAAATTTTTGAATTTTCCATGACTTTTTCGTCTGCAATATTTTTTTTAAATAATCGAGAAATTTGCATTTTATATAATTTTCGGCGAAGCGTCTGAAATATGTCCTTCAAAGAGTCCCCGTCGCGCGTATGAATATTTCCATGACCGTCCCTGCAATTGCCATATGACTTTCCCTAACAACTTTTTTCCCATGACTTTCTTGACTTGTGGAAACCCTGGCTTTTTTAAAATGTTAATCGTAAGTTTTATAAAGAGTACCGAGAAGAGTACTGAGAACGCGTAACAGCACTGCGGGTCTGCCTATCCCAAGTGGCCTCGGCGCATCACCGTTGGAGGTAGTGGGTAGGCAAACGCGCACGCTCTGACGACGTGTTCTCTGGAACACCCGATAGATTATCCAGCCGCCGCCGCTCGCAGACCGATCACCATGGTTCCGCACGCACGCACGTTATCGCTTGTCTTGCCCATCCACCGTCACCTAATGAAAATTGGCACATCGAGTTGAGTTGGGACAGTCGGACCGGCGCCACAGGTGTTTCTAACAGGATCTGCGTGTTGGCTGACACGCGTCCGGCATTAGTGGAAACATCTCTTTCAGTTCTACTCTCCAGGAGAGGAAAATTTGAGGAATTTTTTATATTTTTTTTACGAGCTTTAACAGGGAGATTTTGTTTGATCTGTATTTTATCTTGTTACGCTTTCATTTTTTTAACATTAAGTAGAAAAAGTCAAATTTAATTGAAATTCGAAGCATTCCAGTCTTTTCCTTGCAACCATTTGGTTATAAAAAAAATTGATTTGACGAATGAAAGTGGAATTTCCCGGTCTGATCCGAGGTGAAACTAAATTCAAAACCAAAAGGAAATCGTAACTTACAGCGCTAGTTTTTCTCGACGAAGATCGCAAAATTGTCAGTTACAGAAACTGGCTGGGCATGGCACCGCATGGCACAGGGAGCTGGCAGCCGAGCAGCAGCAGGAGGACGGGCGCCAGGCTTGCCACAAATATCCAAGTTTTGATTTTCCTGACATATTCCTGACAATATCCCGACAAAACGGATTGTTTTTCCTGACGTGACTACCCGCAGGCGCGTAGCCAGGGGGGGGGTTTAGGGGTTAAAACCCCCCCCGAAACTCCGGCCCGGAAAGGAAAAATGGAGGAGAGGAAAGGAAAAGAGAAGAAAGAAGGGAAAAGGGGGAAAGAGAGGAGAAGGAGGAGAGAGAGAGAGAGAGGAGAGAGAGAGAGAGATTTGATTTGATTTGATTTGATTTATTTGTAATTAAGGTGAGGTACAAAAGGACTATAGAGTCCCACTGGAGCACCACACCGCTCCCGTTAACATTATACAAAACAACAAAAATAATTTACTTAGAGCTAAAACAAGGCGTTTGATAAGGTGGTTCACAATCAATAATTTTGAACAGCAATTTTCTTAATATAAGATTTTAGGGATGAGTTAGTGGCGAGAGAGAGAATTTGAATTTGAATTTGAATTTGAGAGAGAGAGAGAGAGAGAGAGAGAGAGAGAGAGAGAGAGAGAGAGAGAGAGAGAGAGCAGCGTTTTGACGCGCAAGTCAAGACAGGCTACGGGGGGACAGGTGGTAAGGGCTGCGGCTAGAGCGAAAAGTGAGCCGTGGGTTAAACGCCGTGCGTGTACAACAGAAATGTTTTCATTTGTCTTACCTTGTAGCCGTCATTCTAGCAGGCTGTCTTTTACGCTCTTCTTTTCCTCATCTCGTAACACAAGCGAACATGTACACACCCCTGAAAGGTAGGCAACCCGCGAAGCGCCTGAACACTCCAAAACCCCCCCCCCGAAATCTGAGTCTGGCTACGCGCCTGACTACCCGCGGCCAACTACCGCAAACTTCAGGGACGCAGATTCGCACTAACCCCCGCCTCTCGCGGCCGGCAAGGCACAATAATTAGTCATGAAGCCAATGCTTCGTTCAATATCTTTGACATTTTCCAGATTTTCCTGACACGTGGCAACCCTGGGCGCAAGTGCCCGCGCGGCCGGTGCCGTCCCACCCCCCGTCCCACTGCATGCTGCATGCAGATGAGGGATGGCGTCCGGGCCACGGCAGGGCGAGGCGAGGCGCGGCGCGGCCCACGGCCCCCCTCAACCTCAAGCACAGCCGCGCGGGGCCGGCCGGTTACCCACCAGCACCAGGATGGGGCCCGGCTAGGCCAGGCCAGGCAGTGCGCGAGAGTGTCGTTGCACGGGTTTTGTCCGCCGCCAAGAAGTCCATAAACCACTACACTGCGTGTCTCACGGCGCTACCGGCGCAGCCTGCTGGCGAGGCGCGCGTGACATTAGAGTAAACACACTCGCCCCGCCCCGCCCCGCCCCGCCCCGCCCCGCCCCGCCCCGCCCCGCCCCGCCCCGCCCCGCCCCGCGCTCTAGGCTGCGTGGTCATGACCGCTGCGCGTGGTATCCTGAATCACGCCGCGCCAAGAACGGTAAGACCTTTTCTTCGATTCGGGCTGCTGCTGCAGAGCTACACACAGAAAGGCAGTTATTGGCAGTTATTTCCATTATTTACAACTACGATGAACCCTCGCTGGCGAGGGGGCCGGCAGCCACTCCCCATCCTATAGTGTACACAAGATTTCTACTGATGCGAGATTTTGGTGGACTTCTTGAGATTTCAACGGAATTCGAAAGATTTCGTCTGGTAAGATTTCACAAACGTTTTTGCAAGATTTCACAAAATTCCTGAAGATTTTCTGAGGTTCCAGGGTATTCCTAAAGGTTTCCACAAGATGTCTCTGAGTTTTTGAGAGATTTCTATCTCATAAGATTTCTTAGTTAGATCTGCGTTGATTTCATCGAGATTTCTAAAGATTTCATCGAGATTTCCCCGAGTTTGTAAGAACACAGGATTTTTTTCGAGTGGTTGGGCCTTCGCCCGCAGGTCATGTATAGTGTCACACACACGCAGAGAAAGAGAGAAAGAGAGAGAGAGAGAGAGAGAGAGAGAGAGAGAGAGAGAGAGAGAGAGAGAGAGAGAGAGAGAGTCACAGTGCGCGTTGTGTGACGAGCAAAGCGCTAGCGCGCGCGCACACACACATATCCACATCCACACAATGAGCGCGCTTTCACAATGCTTGCGCCTTGGCCGCGCCCAATTTAACACAGTCTTAAACAAGCAATCACCCATACGTCTAACAGCAGCAGCAGCAGCCCACACCAGCAGGCCAAACCACACACTGTAACTGGACGTAAACGACGCTCTAATCGTGATGAAGGGCCTTCTTAAATTTATGATCTAACCGCGACACACACACACACACACACACACACACACAAGTGCGCCCGTGGCAACAGTCATTACGTCGTACTATTCCCCATACAGTAACCACCCGGTGCAGTCAACCTGCACCCCCCCCCCCCCCTTCCCCTCCTGATGGCTCTTGCTGACCCAAGCATGCACCTCAGACCCGCTCAAACTTCGGTATGCACTCGCAGGTCCGGTCCGTGCGAGTGCCTATTGTGCGTCATACCCGAGCCGACCTGCATTCGCGCAGAGCAGACCAATATCTGAAACGGCTCGGAGAATTCAACAACTCTCGCTCAGGAATTACCCACGCGGAAGTAGCGTGTGCTGGCATTATTTGTTCACGGTGCAACTCAGCGGAATAATTCGCCAAAAAAAAAGGTAGCTGTAGGTCAAAAATTTCGAAATTTACAAGCCATATATAGAATCATACAATAATCCTTTTTTACAATAATTACTTCAATTATCAATCGGAATTCCAAATTGTTTATCCCGTGCTCCGACGGTTCAAGGGGAAAAATTACGGCGGACGGAAGGATTTTGACAATCTCGATAAGGGCTCTCTTGGTTTCCGGTGTACATCAGTATGCTGACCGCGTTGCGCTGCGGTCAGCAAAGGGCCTTTTGTGCAACGACCACAGGGGCACAACGACACCTGTCCCGCCGGCTTCCGCCGTCCCTCTCCTCTCCTCCCGCCACTCCAGCCTAGGCTCGCTCTCTGACTCACCTCTCTCTCTCGCTCACTCTCTCTCTCTCTCTTTCTCTCTCTAGCGCGGCTCATGCGCGTTGCCAGTCACGTCCCGCGAGTCAAAGTCCAGAGCAATAACAAATGGGTGCATACACATGGCACAGGGCGCGACGGCTCACCGTCACAAGCTCGCCGTCTGACACCCCTTGTGTGCGACCTCGCGTGACGATCATTGAGAGTAATCGATGCAAAATGCCCTGTCGGACTGATAGCAGCAAAATCATTCGTAATTTTTAGGGTGGTGATATACTCGACTAAAGAGACAGAGATGCATGACAGCTCCCATCACACATTTCAGTCCGCCTGAGCTGAGCTGATCTGGGCTGAGCCCCCCCCTGGCGGCGCCATCACCTTATACGGCGCCGCGAGCCTGGCTCACGGGCAAGCGGCTGGGCTCGCAGTCAGCCCTTTCCTGCAGGCACTTGAAAAATAAAATAAAAATGACGCCACTGGAAAAACAACAATGTCGTGATTTTTTAAAAAGAAATGTTTCTTATTTTTGAAATTTTTATTTTCTAAATTTCTTTGAATTTTTCTGAATTTTACTGATACGATTTTTTTCTTATTTATTTGGGTAGTTCGGAAATTTTAGACGTGTTCCCCCTTTAACGAAGAAGTTTCCATGGTAAACAAAAATCCCTGAATACGAGAGGACATCTCGATTTTCTATAGAGCTGTCACTTTTTGTCTCTCATAGGGGTAGAAAAGGACAGCGCATCCAAAATCGAGGAGTGGTCTCTCGGATTATCGTTTACCGTGTCGGAAGTCGCGGGTAAGTCTATGAGGGTACGAGGCAAGCATCAAGGCCTTCAGGGCCAGGGCCAGGGAGCACGGAGTGCAACACCTGCAGTGCAGTCAGCTCTGCTGAGACAGCAGAGCGGTTCCGGTGCGCGCACTCGTACACGGAAAAAAAAAGTTAAGCTGTGTTAACTAAATGTTAGCTGTCATAGCTAATATGTTTGCTGATATCGTGACAAGCAAGTTTTTTAGCTACCACAGCGATATGTTTGCTGCCATAGCGACACGGCAGCTATGAGAGCTAATGCGTCATCTGCAGGAGAAAACGCAATGTTCTCTACCCTAACTAAGCCTTTGCTAAATCCAGCTAAGCGTTAGTTGTAGTAGCTAATTTTTGCCTACCAGAGACAATTTTTAGCTATGGTAGCTTATAAGTTGCTTGTCACGATATCAGCTAACATATTAGCTACGGCAACTTATGTATTTTTTTCCGTGTAGGCCCACTCCGTGAGTGCGAGAGAGCCAGAACGCCCTCGCCCGGTCGGCAGACTCCTTGGGGGCGAGAGAGACAGAGCGAGGAGTGCGCGCACCAGAATCGCTGTGCAGGCTAAGCCCCGCGGGTGGCTGCTGCAGTGAGCTGAGCTGAGCTGAGCTGAGCTGAGCTGAGCTGAGCTGAACTGAGCTGAACCCGTCCGCCAAACACGTTCCATTTCTAAAGGGTTCAAGTAAACTTCCTTCCTGGTCAAGAAGTACGTCTGCCCGGTCGCCCCTCGCCACACTGCAGGCGGCCTGCAGCAGGCGAGGAGGTCACTGCCGAGAGGGGAGTCACTTCGGAAAAACATTGTACGGACCCCACAAAATCTAAATATCAAAATAAAATCAAGAAAGATTCAGAAAAATCCGAAAAATCGAGAGAAAAAACAACATAAAACCAAAATAAAATTGAAAAAAAAAATCAGAAATTGGGGTTAAAGATCAAAACTTAATAAAAAGTGACTGAGATTTTCCTTGAAAAATCAAAAGAAAAATCAAAAAGTCAAAAGAATTATTGTACACATTGTATAAGTGATCCCCCCTCAGTCACTGCCGTCTGCTGCACCCGCTCATGCCTCCCTTTCCGCCCAAACCGTCAAAGTCTGAGATAGGCCTGATAAGGAACTCGACTGACCCGCCGCATCAGACGCGTGCATCTTCCGGGAATAATTGCGAACCCAAAAAATCTTCAGCAGCCAGCAATACCAGGCCCGTGCGTAACGGACCACCTGCTTAAATGTATTTTGCCATCATCGCAAATTCAGCTAACACCGTTACTTCGATATTTTATTTTTTATTTTTTCGGTCGCGGCGTAATGACGGCCTTATAAGAAGATGGCTCCCCACCTCATCCCAGCCGATGACCAATAAAGGATAACCGCTCTACTTTGCGTTGCACACATGCAGGCGCGCGGTCCCACGGCGCTGGGGCGGGGTGGGGCGGGGTGGGGCGGGGTGGGGCGGGGCGGGGCGAGGACGCACAAGGCGAGGCTGCACACCTTTTATCTCCTGAAACGCATCGCGACAATCGGGTCACGTGGGGCGCGGCGGAAAATGGGTGGGTGCTCAAATTAGGGCCTAAGCGGGGACACGTCGGGAGAGAGGGACAGAGAGAGAGAGAGAGAGAGAGAGAGAGAGAGAGAGAGAGAGAGAGAGAGAGAGAGAGAAGGGGGGAAGGGGAGTGACGCAGTGTCATTGTGTCCCCGCACCGCACAGGCCGCACTCACCAATGCTCCACAGTTATGATGCAGTTCGTTTCCAAGACGTGAAATTATTTTAGCTCAATCATTTTCCCCTCTTTTTGCGCTCCTTCATTACTCCCATACGATGCCGCCCCACTGCGTTGCTGCCAACAAATTACGCGCGTGCTGCATTTTTAGATTTCAAGCGGCGCGGAGGAAGCGGTCGTGGGTCGGGCCGCCTACCCGGCCAGCCCGGCCAGGCCCGGGAGCTTTCATTCAATCAGAGGAAGTATCGTGCGGTGGCCCGGCCAAACACTGGCTGTCCCACGCCCCCTGCCGTGCCCTGCCCTGCCCCCACCCGCCCCCGCCTCGCCCCTCCTCCCCACCCCGCAAGCTGGGACGCACTCGCGTCAAGAGTTGCCAACAAACCTACTATGCCAGCGTGAGAACTGGCTGGAAAAAAAATATTTTTAGAAAAAAAAATTGATACTTGAAAAAAGTCACAAAGCTGTAAAACGCGTTCACGGTAAAAACGATGTCTGATTTTTGAGGAAAAAGGGAAAACTTTGAGGACCTTGTATACTTTGAGGAAAACTCCTTAGATTTTGAGGAAGTCTCCTCAAAATTTATGGACATTTCCCTTATTTTTTGAGGAGTCTTCCTTAAAATATGAGGGGTTTCCCTCAAATTACGGAAGTTCCTCAAAGTTTTCCCTTTTTCCTCAAAAAATCAGACCGTGTTCTCGCGAGCTCCTGAGTTTCCTTTAGTCAGGCTGCTGTCTTTTCCATGAAGGAAGACCGCCTACGGCAAAACAGTAAGAAGAAGAAAAATAAAAAGTGTTAAGAATAATAAAATTTTTCGAAAGCGGTAAAATTTTAGTCTACAAATAATTGGAAATGGAGGCACTTCCTTATCAAAGAGGTCAGAACGACTTGAAATAATTGACAATCGTCAACCTCCCTGTACTATTTGGTCGCCATGCTGCCAAGGTGCCCTTTCCCTTTACCGAATATAACACTAATAAAACAACCATGACATGTGTAACGTCTGTAACAAGACATGTTTCCTTTCGTTCTCTCTTAAATATTAGCGTGGTGTTGCAATCAGTTTATAAGCACAGCGTCGTTTCCGGCGGAAAATTTCGTTTCCATTGAGCATGAGCATACATGATAGGGTTGTTATTTCCAAATAACATATGGTAAGAAGACGCAGAAATTCATCGACACTACTGTATCTTTGTCACCCTTCCTCGGACGGAACCCTATCATACATGCTCGCTCAAACAGGAAATTTCCGGTGAAAAATGACAGTGACCTCGGAATTTGAATACAACATTAAAATAAAATGCGTCGCCCTTCACGTTTCTTGGTGTGAGAAGTGAACGCATGCGCTTTTCCAGTGAACCGGAAGACCGTGGTACATTTGATTCCCGTATTCTGCGGCGGATGGCGCGCGGTGCAGGCAGACGGCATAGACCCTCGCGGGCGCGGAGCAGGGTGGCCTGGGCCCCGCGGCACTCGAGCACGTTAATCAACATTTAAATAAATTACAAGCGGGACTGTTCCAGCCCAGAGGCAGGGCAGAGGGGAGGCTGGAGCCTGGCTGGAGCTGCAGCTGGAGCTGGAGTGGCCTGCTGGAGGCTGCATGGCGCGTGGGCTGGGCTGCAGCAGCGTAGCAGCGTGGGCCACACCGGTGCAGCACCGGGCCGGCCCGGGCCCGGCTCCAACGGGATCCCGTGCGCGCACGCGCAGCGCAGTCACTCACGCCGTGCACACTCACTTATGTCTTTTCAGACACCAAAAGACAAAAAAATATCACTTTCACCGTTAAAAAAAAAAAATCGTAAATGTACCCTTTTTTTGTAATTTGTGATTACGACACAGAGTTTTAGATCACTGTTATTCAATTACTGTGACGTCACATTCTTTTTCATGTAAAACTTTCATTCTTTTGAATGTGACATTAAAATTTAGTCTGCATTTTCTGGCCGATTCACGTTGAAAAGAACGTGACATTACATTTTAAACAATGTGACACTAATCACATGAAAAAGAACGTGACGTCACAGTAATTGAATAACAGTGATTTACGAGCGAAAATTTACGAGCGTAAATTTACGACTGAAGTTCTTTACTCGCCAAAGAAAACTAGGTCGACACATTGTGCAAAACAAAAAAAAAATACCTTAACAAATAAAACTGGAAGTTGTAACTTTACGACATTTATCATGGAAAATTTTCCAGTAACCCCCACGAATATATTTCACAGAGTTCATAGAAAAATTTTACACGCCTCCGCTGAGAAAACTTCATGATAGGGAGTTATGAAGAGGCAGCGATTTAAGGCTACGCTTCGCGGGTGTTGTACCTTCTCCTATCAATAACTTTACTGAAGCCTCCAGGCGTAAACGGAATTTCACAACGAAGGAAATTGCAGACTTTAATAAAGTGTCGCAAGGTTTTAAGAAGATTAGCAAACCTTTATACAGCATTTCTTCTCTTAAATAAAAAATTGCACGTTAGTCACGATTTATATACGTAGTTTTCCCATTGTGAAAAAATTACCTCCGTCGATTCACAATTTACCATTGAAATGTTGTTTTGTAAATTTACGAAAACCCATTCAATTCGAGTTCACGAATAAATTCCAAGACAATAAGTAGTGCTTGTAATTTCACAATTTTGAATTGTAATCATAAACATGCTTCATACAACATTTCCCTGAAAATCTACACCTACTTTTCCCTCAGTGCCTATCCGCGTTACAACAGCGCAGCGCGTCCCTAGCTGCATTACTGCCCATCATCACATCACCGCAGCGCCGCACGCGACCCACCGCCGCTGCACCAGACGATAACAGCTCCAGATAACACGGCCGGGTTACAACCATTGGTTTACTAGGTCTACACCGTCTACAACACAGGAATACAACAATGCCCTTTTGTATATGGCTCAATGTTAGTCAATGAGCGCCACAGCTATCCTCTTTACTCACACTCGTCCAATTTTAAGTTGTAAATGTACTACTGAAGTGGGAGAATTTCGAATAAAATTTTAACTGTCTGACATCCTGCGCCAGAAATTTACGATCGGTCGTAGATTTAGGATCTAAGTCGACTTTATTCGTTTTTAAGTAAACTGTCTCGCTATAAAAATTACTGATCACTTCGTCGTTCACGAATGATAAAAGTCGTAGCTAGAAAGTGTTGTTTAAGAACGACATTATTTTTCTCAAAAATGTCGTAAATTTAAGACTATTTTTAACAGTGGAGAGGAGCTGAGGGGAGGGACTCGTATCGCTCTAAAGATGCAGACAGAGTTCAAGGTCCCAGCAGCGGAGGGGCACACGCATCAACGCATCACACACACAGAATACACGATAACTTGGATGCATCGGGTGGGGTGGGGTGGAGTGGTGTGGGGCGTGGTGTGGCGAGAGCCATCCGGACAAGGCACCGATGACTAAATAAAAGACTAAAATGCATGAAACCGCGACAAACAGGGCGGAGACGCAGAGCACTTGCCAGAGCAAGGTTGCCAAGAATTTACTTTTTTTCCCCTGGCATTTTTGTGACAACAGGCAAAACTATAATTGTTTTTTCTTACGTGACTCTTCAGGGTGATCTACCACATACTTCAGGGACGCAGTGTTGCACGGCGACCGTCCCACGGCCGGCTACGCACAGATTCGGCATGGTCATGAAGCTAATTTTCCTGGCACTCAGAAAAAAAAATGAGCTGTTTATGCCCAACTAACATTTGGAGCTATGTTGCAAAAACTTATCAAAACTACTTAACACTTTGCTCTTTAGCTAAATGTTTTGTGGTACAGCTAACTTGTTAGTTGTAAACTCAAAATGTAAGCTGTGCATATAAGGCTAATTTTTTTTTGAGCTGCATGGGGAAGTGTGTATTTTTTCCTTTTTTTTTTTTTTTCTTCAAAATCCTGACCTTTTCCTGTAAGACTTTTGAAATCCTGACGTTTCTCCGACAGTAACCCTGTAGAGAGACTGTGTTACTAGAACTCTCAGAGCTTCACTCATTGCAATTTTGACGATAGCAGAAGGCGGTGGGTTGCGGCATGGCGGGGCAGGGCCGAGCGGGAGCGGTGCTACTGGCAGCGGCGCCACGCCACGCCACGCCACGCCACGCCACGCCACGCCTCGCTACCCCTCGGCTCGCGGGTCAGGTCACATTCGCCACACGCGGGCACACGCCACGAATCACTGAGTGGCTCTGGTCTGGTCTCATCGGCGCTTATAGGCGAGTCACTATCAACTCGAAAAATAATATAAATGGAAACGAGTTGCAGTTGTGGACGAGCAGCAGCATCGCGGTGCGGCCCGGGGGCCAGCAGGGTGATTCCGAACACCGTTTCGTAGTGTCCTCTCTCTTGCTCCTTACGGCCGTGTTCCATGAGTGCGACAAGGAGAGAGCGACGAAACCAGTGTGCGGAATCACCCTCCGGGGCCCCCCGCGGCGCGGGACGCAACTCGGCAGCGGCGGCGGTCAAGTTACGCGGGTGTGTCAAGCGGCGATCATCCCAACCCACCACCGCGCCGACGAGAGGGTGCCCGCTGCGAATAACGCGGTGTGAGTAACGTGCTGCGAATAGCGACGCGCCGCATATTAAGACCACATGGCGTATGTGGCGGCGTTTCGTTATTTGCACGCTTGTTTAGAAACCACCCTGCTGCTGGATCTCGACCCCGTCCCTATAACTTCACGGCTGTGTATTCCCCACTTCGCTCTGGCCTATTACACCAGGTTGTTGATGAAACGGAGAATGAGTATATAGGTTGTAGGTGAGGTTTGCTTAGGATGCATTTGGATTTAATTTGAGAAGCGAGGAACGCCAAAAAAGACAAAGAGTTTACAAGAGCCGCGAGCGAAACTTCAAAACAGCTAAAAGTCAAGAGCTCTAAAAGCCACCGATTATAGTTTACACTGTAAAGTTTTTGAATGTCATTTGACAATTATCATCCAGATAAAAGTGGAACGTGATAAATTTGTCATGATGAGCTTGAAAATTATTTGTCATTTGCGAATGACGGTAAATTCGTCTAAAATCATTCGATTTTGATAATTTTCTTGTCAAGAGATAAATGTTTTGTCGCAAATATCAGACAAAAAATAGTCATGGGCAGACAATTTCCTTGTCATACAGATAGAGACAAAAAAATTTTCAACATGTATGTTATCACATAAACAGATAATTTGCCATAAACACAACATGAATTAATTGTCAAAAAATATGTTGTAAAATGACGAAAACTTTTAACGGAGCACTGTTAAAAGCTTACGGTGAAACCTGCACCACTGTAAGTTACGGTGCATATTCACCGTAACTTACAGTGAATATACACCGTAACTTACAGTGGTGCAGGCTATTCGCCGTAGCTTACGGTGAAAATGCACCGTAACTTACAGTGGTGCAGGCTGCTCACCGTAGCTTACGGTGCATATTCACTGTAAGTTACGGCGAATATGCACCGTAACTTACAGTGGTGCAGGTTTCACTGTAACTTACAGTCAAATTCACCGTAAGCTTTTATCAGTGAGTGACCTACCCTTAATCCAACCTATCTTAGCCCTAGGCCTACCCAACACATTCTAAATATTTGTTGGACAACTGGCAATGCCTGGAACGGAGGGCGGCAGAATAAACGCTTAACTTATAAAATTGCTCCAGTTTCCGCTCGGCTCCCCTGAACACCTTGGTCTATTCACATTTTTTTTTTCTGTCCGGCCGAACGAGACACATCCTGGTAGCGTGCCAATGCAGAGCGCGGGCGGCGCGGGGCGCGCAGCCGGCGACTGGACCGACGCATACCGCGAGGCGGGGCGGGGCGGGGCGGGGCGGGGCGGGGCGAGGCGAGGCGAGGCGGGGCGGGGCGGGGCGGGGCGTGCGATCCACAATATCGCGGGGTGTCCACTTTCACGTGCTGCGCGGGCGGACAAGACATGGGAGTAGCGAACTGTTGCGTTCAGCTTACCACCGCAAAAAAAAAGCAAAAGAAAAGATTTAAATAAATAAACTAAAACAAGACGGACATTTAAAAAAAATGGAATATATATTAAGGATATGGAGCCCTAAGCTCTCTCTCTCTCTCTCTTCGAAAGTTGTGTTTTAACGCTCATCTTACGAGTTTTTTGTTTTGTTTTTTTCAGCTCACCGGAACCAGATGTGGATTCAGTTTTTAAGCCGGTAGCAACAACTTTGCGATCTGCACTACTATCAGCCCTTCTGTTTCCCAGTGCTGGAGTCAGCTTTGCAGCGAGCCGGGCCGGCCAGGGCGGGGCGGGGTGGGGCGAGGCGGTGCAGGGCGGAGCGCGGCGGCGTGTGGCGCGCTAGTCTCGATGCGAGTGCGAGGTGCCAGGCCGGGCCGGCCGGGGCACTGCAGCTAATTGCCTATTCGCCTATTTGCCTATCGCTTATCGCCCATCGAAAGTGCTGCCGCCCCGCGACCCGCCGCCTCCAGATGCCGAAAACGAGATAGCATGCGCTTTTCACCGCGCGCTGCTCGCCTCGATTCGGAATCAGACGGCTTGTCTCTGGAACGCAGGCATCCGGGCGCGCGCGAACACACACATGCACACACGCGCGCGCGCGCGCGCGCGCACACACACACACACACACGACAGCATTCTGCACACCACATTAATTGCAATGGGGTTGGCACTCACAGAACAAGTGCGAGGGAATGACATGCTAACGTACGTCATTTAGATCATTTGCGGCTTCTAAAATCCATAAACTAGTTTCCGAAACACAACAATCGAAACGAATCACTTTGAACAGAGCAGTCGGGGGTAAAGGTAAAATGTTATTTAATTTAGCGCCCACCGGTCTGTCGCCATAAGCAGCCGCCCGTGCACACGGGTCGCGGGCGGCGTGGGGTGAGGCGGGGTGGGGTGAGTGAAGCTGGGCGGGGTGAGGCGGGGCGGGGCGGGGCGGGACACGTCAACCCACGATGAAAAGTTATACCCCCGAAGTGTGGCGCAAAGGGGCGGCGCGGAGCGCGCACGGAACTAGAGAGTGCTGGGGACATTCTCTCACCTCGACCGTGGGGGCGATGGGGCGGGGCGGGGCGGGGCGGGGCGGGGCGGGGCGGGGCGGGGCGGGGCGGGGCGGGGCGGGGCGCGGTGGGGCTGTGCGGGCGGGGTTAGGCGGAGCGGTCCTTCCGGGGCCTATAGGTCCGGGCCTGGGCTAGCCTGCAGGGCTCCACCAGCACGCAGGCTCGTACATACATAAACCGCCCGGTATACCACAGTGAAAAATATTCGTATGGATACGGGAAAATTTTCCGTGATAAATGTTAAGTTACAGTTTCCAGTTGTATGTGTTACGATTATTTATTTTTCCCACCATGTGTCGACATAGTTTTCTTTGACAAGGTAAGCAATATTTGCTGTCGTAAATTTACGACTACGAATTACGAAACATGCCGTAAATTTCCGAATATTTTTCTCACAGAGTAACAGTTGCATGCGAAGAGTAGCGCGCACCGCACACATTGCCATACCTAACGCGTCCGCGTGGCTCCAGTCCCTTCAGTCCTCCCCCACAGAGCCAGCAGAGCGAATAAACCTTTCGCCATGCCGCTCCTGAATTCACCTCCTCCTCGGGCCGAGCAGACTGACTTCAGACTGACTGCCCACTTTCAGTCATAAGTTGAAGAGAGGCGACTTCCATGTCGTAACCGCGCGCGCCCGCCCCGGTGGCCCCATGCTGCACGGTACGCACCACACTCACTCAACAGGACTCGCGAATCGGCCGCTTTCGCGCGCCGCGGGAGATAGACGGACGTGCGGGAGCCCCCCCCCCCCCCTCCCCCTCATACTCTCTCTCTCTCTTTCTCATCCCAGCAGCCATCAGAGAATGTTCTCTCGCGGACCAATTATGCAAACAGTCAGTTCTGGCCTGACCCGACCCGGCCGGGCCGCGCGGCACGTAAGGCTTAGAGGCACACGTCGTCTCACTTCGAGACCGCGAAGTCCAGTCCATCATGAACGGGGGGCCTCTGCCCAGCCGCCTGATTCCGAACATCGCTCTCGCGCCTCCCCTCCGTCCTTGTCGCACTCAAGGGACCCCGCCACCCGCGACACAGGGCACCGCCACAGGTGCGACAAGGACGGAAGCACGAGAGCGATCTTCGGAATCAGACGGCTGGCCTCCGGCGGCGGCAGGACATGGAATTAGGATTCTCCGTGCGGCGAGTGTGAGGCAACGCGGCCCGGGCCCCGGGCCCCGCTGCCGCGGGCAGCCCCCACATTCAGAAGATCGTTTTGTAGTGCCCTCTCTCTCACTCCTAGTGGCCGAGACCCATGTGTGTGACAAGGACGGAGATACGAAAGCGCTCTTCTGATTCGGACGGCAGGCACAGCATGTGCAGGGCCAGGGCCGGGGCGCGCTTCGGGGCGGGGCGGGGCATCTGCCGCGTCATTCTCCTCACCGCTACAATATGACATTTTGTCGTGAAAATGGCATACCTATAAAACGACCAAAGCTTCATTCAAGAGCCCTTTCATTTGAATAAACTGTCGGAATAAGTTAGAAATTTATCGGATTTTTTTTTTTTTTTTTTTTTTTTTTTAATGTAGAAAGTTGTCATAGAAAAGTAATTTTTTTTTCTTTTTTCGTTAAATTGAATTTTGTGACAAACCCATGATGCTGCTTCCAAAACATATGGGTATTGGATTTTTTAAATTTACGAGTCCGTTACAACGCGATACTCTAACACCATTCATTCTCTCTCACAGCCACGCACTTTTCAGAAGGATACGGAGAGTCTTAGACAAGATATACCCCTCCCAGCGGCGGCCGCCGACCGGCAGCAGGGGGCGTGGCAGGCTGGCCGCGCCGGACCGCGCCGGGCCGGGCCCTGTCCCGTTAATAAATACTACCAGCAATCAAAAAGAGGAGGGTCCGCGCGTTTAATTGAATCGCCCTCTTACAAACACACTGCGGCTCCTAATGGGCATGTAATAAGGGAGGGGCTGGTCCACGGGGCGGGGCGGGGCGGGGCGGGCCAAGTTATTTACCCAGCCCTATCATACAGCCGCGACTTATTCCGAAAAGAGCGCTTTCCTCGCCCTGTCTCTCTCGCACTGATAGGCTTCGCCGTCTAGGTGCGAGAGAGACAGAGCGAGGAGAGCGCTCTTCCGAATAGGCCGGCAGGCAGGGCATGGGCTACCAGACCGGGGGCCGCGGGCCGACTGCGCCCCCGCGCCGCCCCGCGCCGCTGCGCTCAGCAGATCAGACAACAGCGGGATCTCCCGAAAAGGAAGCCGTTCGCTGACGGCCAGCAAACCACGCCGCCGCCGCCGGGACGTCCCGCGGGCGGGCCGCGAGGTGGGGCAGGGGCGGGGTGGGGTGGGGTAGGGGCGGGGTGGGGCGGGGTGACCGGTCGGCCAGCCGCATACGACGGCCAGGGGAAGCAACGAGGAAAGAGGGCGGGTAAAAAAAGGGGAGTCCCTCTCCGTTGTGCAATACCTCCGCAATACTGCGAGACTGCTCGATATGTTGACAGGCCGGGCGGGGCGGGGCGGGGCGGGGCGGGGGCGGGGCGGGGCGGGGCGCGGTGGGGTGGGGTGGGGCGGGATGGCGCGGCGCCCACCCCGGGGCGGGCGCACGCGCACGCCGCAGCGCCGGTTTAGTTCAAAGGGAACGCCTCGAGCTGGCGAGCATGGACGGACCCCACACTGCCCGCCCCACCCCACCCTGCGCTCTGAACATGTCGACAGAGGCCTACGACGTGATGCTTTACCTCAGCCAGGAACTCGACGCGCGACACATAAAAGGGTGCAGCTCGGCTAGAACCGACGAGCGCACGCGAAAGGGGCAAATCTGTTGGGCAGGGTATTAAGTATAATAATGCGGGTCTGCCTAGGTCTGCCCTAGGGGTGACGGCCCCTTGACGCTGGAGCGAGTAGGCAGAAGAAACCCATACTAGAAGGCGTTCTCCGAAGTACCCAGCAGTGATAACGCGCGCGCCCAAACTCTACCCCGTTCCCCTCACCCTATCCGTCGCGGTGTTGTTTGGGCGCAGCCCTCCCCGGGCGGGGCGGGGCGGGGCGGGGTGGACCACACCCTGCTCGACTAGACCGCCGTCCAACCCCACCTCTACCCCAGCTCCCAGCTCCCTGCCGGGCAAATAGCATCAACACCGCGGCCTACCAGCTCAGAGGCGAGGGTTAATTATCGAGGGGCGGAGGCGGGGGTGGGGCGGCAGGCCGGCACTGCGTGCACGCACGATCGTCCAAGAGCATCACTGGTGCTCTGGCCCTGCTCCCCCGTCGCAGAGTGCATCAGCTGACTATTCAGAAGAAGAGCACTCTTCTCGCTCCGTCTCTCTCACACCCATACGGCGCACCCCATGAGTGCGAGAGAGACAGAGCGAAGAGTGCACACTAAACCCTTATGCACTTTTTTGTGCATAAGCCTATTGCAGGATTTTACACAACCATAGTTATGCACAATTTTTCCTGCATAACTATGCTTAACTCAGTTCCTTATGCACAAATTTGTGCAGAATTATGCACAATGTGCAACATAGTTATGCATAAAATTTTGTGCATAACTATGGTTGTATAAAATTGTGCATAAGGGTTTAGTGTGTGGACGAACACCACACCGGGTGGTGCAAGCGGGTGCCCCGGGAGCCGGGAGGGTACTCAACTATGATAGTGCAGTCAGAGTGCACTCGCGGTGTGCGCTGAGGCGGGGGAGGGGCAGGCGAGGGTTCCTTCATTCAAAAAAATGAAGTGGAACAACAAAAAAAAACACTCCCACCCCTTTAAAAAAATACTAAAAAAATAAACGAGGGTACAAGCTAGCTGACACCTTACATTATATTCTACTTCTGTATAGTACCAGTGAAAGGTATAAGGTATCATCTGCTAAAAATATATATATCAGAAAAAAATCGAACAAAATCACGAAATAACACCACAAAAATCGGTGTACGCTTGACTTTCTAGTGAAGGAAGCCCTGGGGCCGCGCCGACTACACCCGAAATGAGCTCAATGGCGGATGTAACGACCGGGCCGAGCCGGGCAGGGCATGGCAGGGCAGGCCGCCCCTGTTCATGGCAGTGTACTGTGTGTACTTCACCCCAGGCCCAGCCCGGCGGCCCGGCGGCCCGGCTCCGTGTCGACGGCAGACGGCGCGGGAGCGGAGGGACTCCCATTCGAGAGGAGGGCGGGTGCGGGGCGGGGCGGGGCGGGGCGGGGTGAGGAGCACGGCTGCTCCCTCACTACACTAGCACCACCCCAGGAGGAGGGAACGGCCCAGGCAGGCCCCGCAGGCCCGCAGGCCCGCGGGACTGGAGGAACGGGAATGTGTTGATTCAGGCGACATTGTTCGCAGAGCCGTGGCGCGCCCGGCCGCGGGGGCCCCAGCCGCCCCAGCGCGCACGCGCACCACGCCCAGCCACAACACGCTCATGAAGCACGCGTGCTCCCTGCTCGGCTATATGTACACAACTTTTTCTGAAATTTATACCGTCGGATAGACCATGGATACTTTTGTAACCAGCTCTGCGACGGTTCTGTACGTCACTAACTAGTAACTAGGTACTGTGCCGACTTCTATCTGCATTTTAGTGCGTCCTGCAAAAACGTTCAGACAGAACTAGACGAATATAACTTTTGAACACCTCGTAATTCAAAAAAAATCAGAATATTTAAAATAATAAAAAAAAAGATCAGGAAAAATTACTGAAATTCACAGAATTTAAGGGAAAATTCAACCAAAACTACACTTCAAATTCACAAAATTTGTACACCAAAATTCTGAGTTCTTTCCCCCTCGGGCCATCGTTATTAAAAGCAGTGTAATTACCAAAACAAAACTTCTGAGTCGTTAACGTCCTGAGTACGTTGCAGTCCATCGCGCAGAATAAAAGCGAAGGAAGATGTACACATGTCGAAGAGGGAGGGGAGGGGTGGGGAGCCACTCATTACGGCGATAGGGGGCTCAACAACAGCGGGCGGGGCGGGCGCGTGGGGTTGACGACACCAGCCCGTCAATAGGCTTTGCTACTACTACAGACCACCCCTGCTCGTAAAAACGCGAGGGTTGGCCCCGCGCGTGCCCTCACCCCACCCCACCCCACCCCACCCCACCCCACCCCACCCCACCCCGCGGCCCTAGGGGAGCCAGGAGGCAGGGAGAGGCGCGGGAGCGGGGGCGAGACGCGCCTGGCTCCAGCCCCAACTCGCAGACAGACGTCTCAGCGTAATTCTGTTTTTCCGCCGAGCGAGAGACGGATGGGGTGGGGACGGCGCAACCGAAGCACATTTGGGCGTCGAGGCCGCGGCCAGGGGTCCTTCTCTATAAAGTCAAGCGTAGGTACACCGCTTGTTCTGAATATTCCGTTGTTTTCTTTTTAATTTTTATTTATTTGTACCTGATTTATCTAATTTTTCTTGATTTATTTTTCTGGATTTTAAGTGATTTGTTTTTCTGATTTTTCTACTGATTTTTTTTTAATGTTTTTTTTTCTTTTTTCCTAATTTTGTTTTAGGGTGCACACTGATTTTCATGAGTGAAGGACCCGGTCCCTTCGGGCCGCGGCCGGGACCGGCCAGCAGGAGGGTCGCTGCACCCCCGCGTCCTGCCCTGCGTTATCTGCGTGCACCTGGATGAGATAAGCCCCACCGCGCCCCGCCCCGCCCCGCCCCGCCCCGCCCCGCCCCGCCCCGCCCCGCCCCGCCCAGCACAAACAGGGCTAGCCTGACGAGGGTTAGGGACTGCATGCACTGCGATTAGAGGACCAGGCCCGGGTTAATAAACTTTGGGTGAAGTCATTCTCAAAAGAGACGGCAACGGGAATGTAGAATCGACTGGGAGGGTTACATTACTCCAGCACTCGGCACTGTGCTTTGCACCCCAGAGAACAGAACGCCTCGGCGATTTCTATGCAAGAGTATTTCAAAAAAAAAAAAAAAATACAAGCAATACACAAAAATTTAGGGAAATACATAAGAACAATACTAAGTAATTCATCAAAACACCTCTCAAAAATACCGAAAAATACTCGAGAAATACAGTACGTGTACACAGAAATACATTCGTTGGCCTCCCCTTTGCACACACTAAACCCTTATGCACTTCTTTGCGCATAAGCCTTGCAGGATTTTACACAACCATAGTTATGCACAATTATTCCTGCATAGCTATGCTTAACTTTGTTCCTTATGCACAAATTTGTGCATAATTATGCACAATGTGTAACATAGTTATGCATAAAATTTTGTGCATAACTATGGTTGTATAAAATTGTGCATAAGGGTTTAGTGTGCACAAATGTGCGTGGCAATGTTGTGATGGAGAGGAGAGGTTATAGTTTCTTCTCCTGGTCCTCGGTGCAGCTGGGGCGGTGGGGGAGCGAGCGGTCTAGAGGTCTATTTCCAGCGGACGCGTGGCCTGCACGCCTCGGGGTGCGGCGGGCGCCCCGCCCCAGCGCCCCAGCCCTCAGGCCCCACCTCCAGCCAGGCCCCAAGGTCAAGGTCCGCTGCCGCTGCCGCCGGGGGTCGATTGCAGCCCGCCGGGCCCCCCGCGCTGCGGCCATCACCACGGGGGCGGCACCCCTTCATCGGAGAAGTGCAACAACTATCGTTGCTGAGGGCTCATGTGTAAAACTTGGACGAAATATATAGGAGCAGTTCATTAACACTGTAAATGCCAGAGCAATGATTATCGCCCTCAGACGAGCGAGAATTTTCACTCACTCTTTAAGATCCTCCCCTCTTACACCCTGTCCTGGTGCCTCACGGCAACTAGACTTTTGTGCGCACCGTACTCCATAAGTCTCAAAGAGGTCATGAGGTTTAAACTGGTCTCCTGCACACTAGACTGCTGGCTCCCTCAGCCGAGAGGCTTGATTGAGCAACAGTCTCAAAAATCTCACACCAGATTGAGTGAGGGATGAGGAACCTCGCCCATTTTCAGTGAGGATTTATCCTTTAACTCACTTAATTTGAGTGGAAACCTCACTTCAACAGCGCAAGAGGAAAAATCTTCCTCTTTTTGGATGAGAAATCTCAAATCTCACTCTGGCATTTTGCAGTGAAGGCAGGTAAATCAAATGCAATACTTTGGACGCTAGAGTGCAACGCGATTGCACAGCCCCAGCAGTGCGCTTGCGCCTGCCCGCGCCGCCCGCAGACCTGACAGCTGTCGTCTCATCTCATCTGCCCCGCCCCGCCGCGCCCCGCCCCGCCCCGCCCCGCCCCGCGCCACACCCCTCCTCCCTCCTCCCAACCCAGAACAATGTACCCGCGCGGCTGATGGGAGCTCCTCCAGGTGCCGCCCCGCCCCGCCCCGCCCCGCCCCGCCACCCGCGCACACGGCTCCAGCTCCGGGCGCTACCGCGAGCACGTGTGCCGGCCCACCGGAGGCGTCCTCCGGGTCAGACACCGGAAACGGGAGCCCTCATCTCTCCCTCTCTCCCCCTCCCTCTCTCTCTCCCTCTCTCCCTTAACCCTCCATCCCTCGCTCACACCCACGGAACCTGATAAAATTTGTCGCGGAACACAATGAATCGAGGGGGAGACAACTCTGAATTTTCTAGATTTTTAAAAACTTTTTTTCTGATTTTTTTTTCTGAATAATTACGAGGTGTGAAAAATTTCAGAGTTGTTTCCCCCTCGCAATTTACTCATCGTTAGCTTAGCAAAATTGCGTTCTTACATTTATTTCTTATTTCCTGAAGAGAAAAACGGTAAAAGAAACAGTCTGCAGCGGATTGCGGTACTTGCGGGCTGGAGACAAAGGCGCGGCGCGGCGCGGCGCGCGTGTCATCAGACGTATTGACAGCCCTCTTGTTGATAAGCGCTCTATAGCCGCCGCGCCGGGGCCCGGCCCGGCCCGGCCACCACCGCTGCGGATTCAGAAGAGCAGCGCTCTCGTGTCTCCGTCCTTGTCACACGCATGGCTCGGCTCTCGGCCGCTGGGAGTGAGTGAGTGAGAGAGAGCACTACACAAAACGATTCTTCTGAATCTGGGGGCTGGGCTGGGCTGGCTGGCTGGCCGCCCCGCACCCGCCGCGTCTCCGCGTCGCTTCCGCGTGCGCTTCCGAGCGCTTCACAAACGCGCCCAGATTAGCCTCAACGATCGAAGTATGCGTTCGGCTGAACAGCAGCAGCAGCAGCGGGCTGACTCCGAACAGCGATCAGTAAAGTAGTGTCCTCCCTCTTACCCCTTGCGGCCCACGGCCCATGAGAGTGAGAAGGACAGAGAGAGATGAAACCGCTGTGTGTAATCACCCCGCCGCACACAAGAACACGAGCTGTCAGTAACGTCCCAATGGTCATTCCCTCTCGCGGCTCTAGAGGAGCATGGCAGAAAAGTCGTCGTGGTTCACAGGCGCCGCCGGGCGCCCTCCACTATAAATTCAAGCATACACCAATTTTTCTGAGTTTTCTGTTTCAGACAATTTTTCTTAATTTTTTTCTGATTTTTTCTTGTTTTTTTTATTTCTGATTATTTTTACTGACTTTTTTTACGGTGTACACTGATTTTATTTTTTGTGAGGAACCCCTCGTGGGGTGCAGCAGCCAGAGGTGGCTTACCGAAAAAGTCCTCCCAGCTGAGAGAGCCGTCGGAATCCCAGGGCGACGAGGGCGATCCCTCCCCGTGGTTCCTGCTGCCGGGCACTTCCTCCATGATGGCCTTCTTTGCCTGCTGCTGCTGCTGCGGCTGCACTGACGCGACGCGCCGGGGTCACATTCACTTGCAGCACTTCACCGTCACCGCGGCGGTACCCTCAGACACGGAGCGCGATCCCGGGCCAGGGCCGGGTGGGACGCGGCGACGCGGCGTGTAGCGAGGCGGGGCGGCAGCGCCGGGCGCGCGCAGGGCGGGGCGGGGCGGGGCGGGGCGGAGCGGAGCGAGGCGGCCCCAACGAACCGTCCGCGCCGCTCGCCGGCTCGAGACTGACTGAGACTGACTGGCGGCGCGCGGCGCGCGACCAGGCGCGACGCGGGCGGGCGGCGCACGCCGCGCACGCCTTGTCTCGGCACGGGCCGGCGGCGGGGCGGGGCGCGGCGGGGCGGGGCGGGCGGAGCAAAGGGGTGGCGATGCGACTGTGACTCGACGCGACGGCCTGATGGTAGTCCCCGTCCCGTCGGTGACAAAATCCGACGCTCCTAACTACACGTCAGCAAATTATTACACGGACACAACTTTACGAAAGCGATACAGACGAGTCGCCCCCGCCCCGGCACCACAGGCGGTCTCGTCAAAACTGCGAGTTTGTTGTAAAGTAGAGTTCTAGACATATTACTCGCGAGTCTACAGGTGCTATGCCATACCGCCCTTGTTCTTGTTGCTTGCTCCCGCCCCCACCCCGTTCACTCTGAGTGCTGTGGCACTGAATTCATTGTAAGACATGAATATTGGTTAACCGAGAACAGCGAATTTTCGGACGCTACGAGTATTGTTTGCGCTATGAAATGGTGAACTATGAATGAAACTTTTTAGAGTACTCGAAAAACGCACTGCGATTCAAATGTGGACTGATGAAGTGGCGCTGAATACACAGTCGAACAGCGGACTGAACGCAAAGTGCTATTATAATCCCTTACGACTCAACATCATTGTTGATCTTTATCCTCTGCCCGCCCAGGGCCGGTAACAAAGCGAGAACATATATTGGCGCGATGTTAAGCAGAAGCGGGTTGAGGCCGTTCGAAGTTGAGGAATGGGGGTTGGGGGGCAGCCCCCCCCCCCTCCCCCCTCTGTTGGGGGTAGCTGGTGCCGCCGGTGCGGTGAGTCACCACTCGCACGCTTTCAACCCCCATCCCCCACCCTTTTCCATCCCCCTCCCCCCCCCCAACCGGGGCACAGGCGCGAAGGACGACGCAGGGGGCAGGCAGGGGCGGATCTGGTCCAGGGGGTGGGAGTGTGTAGGCCACCATAGGAGAATTTCTCAGATTTGCTTCACTCCGAGAATGGAAGTGTGAGTAAGTAGGCATTTACGGCATTGCACAGAAAACCGCGGAGCTGTGAAGTTTTTGTACACAATACCTTTAACTCCTGTAATCCTGTGTACAGTTGTCAGTGTAGTCCGTGTGATCCCTAATCAAAGTTTGAAGAATTATCAGTAAATTTCACCTAACTGTTCTTATGTAGTGGTTTTAGCCCCAGAAATTCATGTGTAATCCCTGTAATCACGTAAACCTGTGTACATCCTAAGCCGAAGTGGTGGCCCCCGCGCCTGTCACTCGGCAAAATAAAAATAAATAGATATCAGATAGCTTTAACTCTCTTACAGTAAGCAGAAAACCCCTATACTAGTCTTAAATTTGTATAATCCGGTAAGAAAGCGAGCGCATATTGGTGCGATGTCAAGTAGAAGTGGCTTGCTTGAGGCCGTTCGAAGTGGGGAATGGGGGTTGGAGGGCAGCCCCCTCGCACTGATGGGGGTAGCTGGTGCCGGTGAGTCACCGCTCGCACCCCCCACCCCCATCCAACAGAGGCGCAGACGCGGATCTGGTCCAGGGGGTGGGAGGGAAGTGTGCAGCAGGCCACCACCATACCGAGGTATTCTCGAATTTTTGATTCACTCCGAGAATGGTAGGGTGAGTAACTTAAATAATAGGAATCGCACAGTGGGGCTGTGATGTTTAAGCAAATAATACCTTTAATTCAAACAAGCTGAAAATAAATAAAACACATGCATCAGCTAGCTTTTACTCACACGGAGAGCAGAAACACACCACAGTACTAGTCTTAAATTTGTATTATCTGCTTTCGAGATCGGTCCTACATTCATGGGGCAGCATGCATTAGGATATTTTAACGTTTCGGCAAATTTTAACGTTGGTATCGGGAGCTGCTGTTTCACCAGTCTGCCCTGTCCCTTGAGCCAGGGGCGGAAGGGCCAAAGCGGCGGCGGAGGGGGGGGGGGGGGCTGCTCGTGGAGAATGACTCACCGCTGCGCGGGGGCACAGCCGGAGCTGGGCCCCCTGCCCCCTTTCCCGTTGGGGGTTAAGGGGTGAGGAAGTGAGGGGTTGATAAAGTTGCGGCAGAGGGGTGGCGGCGCAAGCTATGACTCACCACCACCGACCGCCGCTCTCAGAAAAAGGATACAGAACTTTGCATTTGAAGTAACCATACTTTTGAGAGCAACAAATTAAAAAGATTTAATTGAATTACAAACGAACAGTTTTTGCACTTGTTTGAGGAGCTCACTCTACACTTTGCCAGAAAAGCGATGGAATTTCTTGTATGAATCGAGTAGAGTTTTGAAGATTTCATTGGAAGCCGATGACATGGTTCGAAGGAGAAACTTGACTGCATGGTCATCAATGATGCTAATAAGAGCATAACTCATGTTCTGAAAATGAACCTAAAATAAATAAAAAAGGAGTAAGATTAAATTGACGCCAGAGGCAGTTGTATAAAATTTCTATTTAAAAAAAAAAAAAATAGAGAGGCAAATGTAGCAGACCTTCACAGCTGAGCAAAGAGTGATTGTCTCAAATATAGTCATGATATCAGCAAGGAAATAGGCAGCAACTCTTTGGAAAGATTTTTTGCGTTCAGGTTTTGTTAAAGCAAAGAGCAACCTAGAAAAGAATTGACAAAAAGATTAAAGTCTCTGTAGACACGAATGGGTCAAACTATTATACATATAAAACCATATAATAGTTACTTTTCTACACCAAAGGCAACACCCGCTAACTGTGCACCATCTGAACGTGATAGATCTGATGTTTGCTTGCTTTGATTTGCCAATTGTTTTACAAAATATTGTAACAGTTGTAAGAAGCTTGGAATGCAATCCAAAGTATGAGAAGATCTGTGCAACAGAAGTGCTGACAAAACTGAAGAATACTGGGTAGCAATGGGAATAAATTCCTTCACCGTCTGTGGTAAAATAACTCCATGCAAAATGGAAAGGCACTGATCAATCATTTCCATGTCCATTGCCACCTGTTAAACAAAGCAAAGGCTTATGATAAATTTTCTTGGAAGACATGATGAAAATGAAGATGGGATTAGTCTCAGACAGAACCTTTGATGATGATAGAACAGCCCGTAAAAATTCTAATAGCTGTTTCTGTTGAATGTTTAAGTGAGGCAATCTTTCAAACAGCGTCCGGACAGCTTTTATACACACTTCATTATTGGCTGCAGGTAAGTTATGGCATTTAAGTAAAACAAGCCAGAATTGCATTGCATTGGATATTGGCTTTTCTTCTAGAGGTGCATGAGTTACTATAGTTGTATGCTTTCCCTGAAGAGATTGATTGTCAAAATACCAGAAAATGACAAGTTACAACACAAGAATAATCAGTAAACTCTTACTTACAGTTTTTTGCAAAAGATCGTCAGCAATAAACGACATCTCATCTTGGGAGGCAGACTCAAAAACAGCAGTTACAAGCACTTCACTAGGATTCACAAATGAAGATAAAATTAACCAAACATCTTTGAGAAGTGATTTTGGCATTGCTTCATTCAATTTGTTGCGATTTCTAAAAACTACTAGCAATAGGGTTTCTGCTGCCTTTTGCTCAGAGAGTTCATTACTAACAAGGAAAGAGACCTAAAGAAAAAATTAACTTATGTTAACTCTTGAAACAAAGCAATATGGGACAGTTTTTCACTCTGTGATGATGGGAATGTTGAGTTGAAAGGTGTCAGAGTACTCACTGCAGCGGAAGTAAAATTATGAAGATGTTTTACAATGCTATCAATCCCTTTACCAAACTTGATATTAAAATCCAATGTCAGAGCAAAGGCGTGAAGTGCCTCTTGAGGGTTGACAAGATTACCTTCAATAAGAGTTTCAAATGTTTTGGCCAACTTATTCCTTGCTCTTTTCAAAACTTCCACAGGATCACTAGTGGACTAAATGAAAGATTATTAAATTGTGTTCATAACAAAACTAATTTAGTGATTTGTACCAAATTTGAATTTCTCAAATCTTACCTCTTCAACGCTTTCAGGAATTTTGGTAGACCGGACCTAAGATTAAATATCAGTACAATTTATCCAGCTATTCTAACACATGGGTGGCTCACTTACCCCGTTCTTTGCGCAAGTATGCAACCAACTCTACTTCAGCTGAGCAAGGGCAAGAGGTGAAGTGGGATAAGTGAGCCACCCTAGATGATACTTCAAAGAATTTTCACAACAAGATTAAAGTTACTTACATTTTTTAATTTCTTTTCACACAGATTTTGCATCAGCATACTGCCAACCAAAAGATTTTCTTTCCCTGGTTCATTGGTTTTGCCTTTCTTTTTGAGCAGAGCTACCTTGTCAAGCACTTGACCCTGCGTTTGTTCATGACGTAAGGCATGGCCAAGAACAAGTTCCAAAAGTCGTCTACCGACATTGTGATAAGTAACAAAGTGAGCCAGTCCACTAATAAGAACTCCATAGTCCAAATGCCCTGCAAAATTTGGGCTAACACGCATTCCTCTCTCATATAAGCCTGTATCCAAAAGGCAAAAAGTTTAACATAAAAAATACAGTTTGGTGAAAAAAAATTTAGTTAAACAAAGCAAAAGCAACACATGCCAAGAAGAAGATGATCAAAAATTTGCTTCAGGATTTCAACTTTTGAGGGCGATGAGGGAAGAGAGTTGCAATCAAGTGCAACACCAAGCAATGAAATGAACAAAACAGCCTGATGACTTGGTGAGAGATACGCCAGAGGTAGCAAACGCAGCAGCTGAAGGTGAGCTGACACATCAGAAAAGTCATACTCCTCTTTTATCAAATGAATTTCTGCAAATAAAGCATTAGTTTGGCTTTAATGACAGTTTTCACAGCTCTTATATTTGAGAACACAACAATGAATATAATAAGAACATTTTTAGTATATTTTATACTAACCATTGAGGTCAACAAGGGATTTCTCCACTGTGTTTGCTATTGAAGATATAATAAGTTCCAGTTCCTCATTAGAGGAAGGCTGATTTTGAATTTCTGCTCTAATTATCATTTCTGAATTAAGTGATCCCATGACACTTTTAGAAATCATCCATAATTTTCCTCTATTCTCATCTTTCTTGCGTTTGGAAACCTTCAAACATCTCTTCAAACTTGTCAAAGTAGAGCAAATCAATCCACAAGCAACTAACCTGAAACATTATTAATTGAAAAAAAAAAAAAATACATTAAGAAAAAACACTACAATAAAATAGGTTATTATTATACAGATAGAGTTGACCCAAACAATATGGTTAAAAATCACATTTTTCCCACCTTTCTTCAACTAACAGAGAAGTTAAGGTAGATACTGAATTCTCGTTTTTACACCCAATAAGACAGATAGCTATGCTGTCTGATAAGGTAACAAGATCAGAAATGGTAAGCAAGGGAGAGATCAAAATGATGTCTAACACAGTGCTCCGATTTAGTTTTTCAGTTTTTGCAGAACAGAGCTTTTGAACAAGCAATTCAGAAGCTCTTTTTGCAACCTCTTTGGCATTGGATGATTGAGATGCATCAAACATTCTAATAGCTGATAACAGTTGAAGATCCAGATTGAGCTGCAAAAATTGAAGTTTCAACTCTGTTTCAAAAACTTATACAAACACATTGATCACTGAAATTATGAATTGAACTTCAGACTTCATGATGAATATTGCATTCAACACTTTTGAATAGATCAAAAATGTGAAGTCCAGAGTTTCTTTATTTAATGGAAGCCTTACCAGCAATTCCTTACAGTTCTCATCATTACTCTGTGCAGCCATATTATAAATAATATTCCATTCATCACATGTCAAATAAGAATGCAAATATGATAGAGCACCTCCACCAGAAATACTCTTAGTCCCTTCATTGAGACATGTCTCAACAGAAGCCAATAATTCTTCTCTGCCAACATCTGCATATTGCTGTATTAGTAGAGCCTCCGCGGCCCAGTGATAAGACATTTTAAGGAAAGTGCTCAACATAGCTGGGTTCTAGAGAAAGAAAAGGTTGTTGAGAATCCATAAAAGAATTGGTATTTTCATAGAAAATTTAACAGACACTCACAGAAGTTTTGGCTTTAAGTAATAAATGACCAAAGGAGCGAAGGTGTTCTGTAAGTAGCTTTAAAAAAGCACAATACCCTTGTCTTGCAGGAAAGATTGTGCATTGTTCTAGCAATCTGACCCCACTCAAAAAAGAACAGAAAAGCTCACAGACACATTGCAAGAATAAATCAATAAATCTACCTGTAATGTATTGACACAATAGATGAATGAAGAAATCATGTAACAAATAAAGTAAAAAATTGACAGAGTAGAAAATTCAGCGTGGCGCTCACTGTTAGAAAATTCCTTTTCTAAAGACTGAAGATGAGGCTGAATACCAAAATTACTAAATTGATCCAATAAAATTGTTAATGTGGAAATAGAAGAGGTAGATGGCATAGTGGTAGCAAATTGGGTTAGTTGTTCCATCACTGTGGATGGAAGCCAGGCATGTTGATTCATTATCAGTGTATTGGATTCATGCTGCTTTTTAAATCCGTCCTATAAAAAAAGGTAATTTAAATTTCCATAAGTCATTGTGAATGAGAAGCAAAATAAAAATGGCATTGGACTTACATGAAGTGAAGTAAGTAGTATTGATGTGAAATTGGGAATGCGGTTCAATTTCATATACATCCCAACAAGATTAGAAACAAAAGTTGAATAGAAAGATTCCTCCTCAACAGCAAGTGGCTTGGCTGTGATTGACACCAAAATATTTTTCACATTTGGTTCTACAATGAGAGGATTGAGCTTAATAAGAATGGACATTAGTTCAAGAAAAGAGCTCCCAACTGAAAGATGTGAAGGGCATGGGAACAGGCTTTCCACAGCCATCTGAAACAAATATAACCGAGTTTAATTTTCAAAGACTACATCTTATTTCATGTTATTTACAATGCAAAATTCAAGGATCTCACCTGCAGCCAATTTAAAAAACTTAAACCACAAGTTTCCCCATTCAAAGGAATTTTCCACTGCGCCATAATGACCACCATTGCATGGAAGGTATTTAAGGACAATAATGATAAATCTTTCTCAGCCTTGGCAACAGATTCGCTGAGTTTTACATATAGAGCTTTACATTTTGTGTTTTTCACGTGAAATCCAACTAAGTATGACAGCACGACAGTCATTTTAAAAATCAATGGACCAGAATTACTCTTTTGGCTTGCCACAAATGCTCGAAAAACAGTTCCAATCAAGCTAACAAACAGATCTTCAGCAAGTACATTCTTTGCCTCCCTTAACACTTCAAGCAATCGAAATGCAATCTGATGTTGATCTTCAGATATGGGCAAATTGGCAGTTGGATCGGCCACTTTCTTGGTTTCTTTGAAAATAGCATTTAGAAAATTTGGGAGGTCAGAAGATGCCTTAGGAAAAAGAACCTGAAATCAAAGTTTCTCCTGTAGTTTAGATTCATGATTTGTGTATGAAGAGGGAGAAAGTGATTGAATATTACCTGTTGGATACATTTGTAAATTTCTATTGTCAAAGGGGATGGTTGGCTTCCTTGGGACTTCAGCAAAGTTATCAATGGTAACAGAACAACATTCAAAAATGTAAGACACAAATCATTTCTTAAAATTGTTTGCCTGCAAACAGACCAAAATTAAGAAAATAAGAGGTATGAAAATTTAAATAAACGCAAACATCGGGACATAGAAAATACCTGCTAATAGCTTGAATAGTTGACACACATCTCACGCATAATGTTATGTGTTCTGAGTTGAGATGCGACATGCTACCCAGCATTAGGCTGACAAAGTTGAAACATAAAGGAATATTGGTCCTAAAATACCGCTGGAAGCTACTAGCTTCCAAAAGAGCGACAGCACATTCTAACACTGCAATGTGGTCAGCTGGTAACAAATCCCTCTCCAAATGTTTGGATATTGCCTAAAAATTGAGAAAAAAATTTATTATGTTGAGAAGACGGAAAAAACATGCGGAATCAAATCAAAGTCGAGCAAACTCATTAATTTTTTCCATTGTACATTCATGTTCTCTTTGTGGGCGTACCTTTACTAGGTTTGCCTTCGCACTTGGTCGAATGTCAGAAACTCCAAGTCTTTGCATGTGAGGGCTTGATACACAAGTTTGAAGAGAAGACCACAATTTGAGAACATCATCACCCGAGCCTACGACGCTGTCCCGTTTCTTCTTCTTTCTATACTTTCCAGCAACTTTGCAGAACCAATTAATAACAGCTTCTTCCTTTCTTTGAATGGGTAACTGCGACGACTGGAATACATTTTGGGCTATGCATAACCGCTTGGCCAACGGTTCCTCATCGCTGTCCAGCCTCCGCAATAGTACTGATGGAAATAAATTATAAGCATTAAAATCAAATTAACACACAGCAAACTAAGAGCACATGCCCCGTAGAGGTTATACGTGAGTGAGGAACACAAATGCACTGATAACTTGGATTTGACTCAAAATATTTGCTCCTAAAGATAACAATTATATAAAGAAATAAAATTTACTCAAACTTCCAATTTTTTAAGAGATTTAGAGCAGTGAAAAAATTATTTTGATCGCAAACCTGTAGTTCCTGCCATGCCGACATGTAAACAGAACAGAAAGTATGAGAAATCTACTTGACTAAACTTGAATGTCTCATATTTAAATCGTATAGCCCTGGTGTAGCCTCGCGAGCGGTAGCAAATACATGAATGAATGGAATTTACATCACATGATAGAATTTGTCGTTTTCGGTCGTAGGAAGCCATTGACAATCATAAAAGATCAACAAAACATTCTGGGGAAATCTTCTCAGAATTGTGGTTGAGGAGGCGGAGCTGTAAGTGTCGGCATTAACTCAGCAATTTACCGTTTATTAGGAATTTTATCTCATATTAGAAACATGACAATGTGTTAACTCTCTAATATTTTTATTTATTAAACACTTCTATGAGTACCTCTTTTGGTTGAAGTATACTGAAAGTTAACTCTGTATTTTATTTTTACTTTCAGGATAGCTCTCCTTATTTGAATCCATGCCATATATCATTGTGAGGGGTAACCTTGCATCATATGACAACCGGTATCCGTGGCGTGTCCTTGTGTCTGGTTTAAAGGGTGAGCCTTCTAAAACTCTTTTCTTCTATAGTGTTGCTTAAAGTTTTCTCTTCTTACTAGTTAAATTAAATCAAAATTCATTTTTCTCTAGCGGGTGACATTGAACAACTCAGCCGCTTTGCCTCAGGAGGATACTGTGACGACAGCACAATTGTCTATCTTCAACACCCCTGTGTTATTCTGTCAGCCTTGGAAGTGCTTGGATACCAAGTTGTAGCATCGTCTTCCACTTCAGTGAAACAAGATTATAATGAATATATGTGGACTATGAGAAAAGATTTTTCAGAGCCAGAACCTGTGCCTACACCTATTACTGCTAAACCAAGTAAAGTTTTCTATTATTTATGTTTAATTTTTATAGTAGTGGTCCAATTCAGATTCTTCTAACTTAAATATTTTATGTAGGTACTTGAGAGGATATATCTCTACTATTTAAAACAGTGTCATGGCAAGTTCATTTTATTACGTGGCTGTCAAAGGTGCCTTATCTTCATCTGATTGTGATGCATTTGGATTGGATCCGGAAGAAATTGTAGCACTGACTAAACGATTTCCGAATTCCAAAGCAGTTGTAACCAACGGTGTTTCTATCAAAGGTATTTTCAGATAACTTCAATTTTAAAAAATATATACATATATATATTTATTTGCCATTATTAATGTTATTTAGCTTAAACATTCTTGTGTTATGTTTTGCAGGCCCACCTTTAACAGTGATAAATACCCTGAGTCAGCTTGGTTATAAAGTTGTGTCCTCCACTGGGGAGATTGAAATAACGTGGACTCTTCAGAGAGAAACCAGTGCATGTGAGTGTCCAATGCCGCAACCCCCACATCGAAGACAGCCCTTGCATAGATCAACATTATTGCAAGAATTTGATGCATAACTTAAATGAGTAAAATAGATAAAATCTGCAACTTATGATTGCCATTTGACATGTTTTGGTTTTTGTAGTCTAAGACCATGATGACTTTGATGAACCTACATTTTAGATAGCAAATAGATTAGCCCTGAGTTTATGTGTTACAGCTATGCTTCTTTGATCAAAATCAAAAATGTAGTATGGATGGTCAATTAGTAGAGTGTAGCATTGAAATTGTGAAGTGTGAAATTTGACATAGGATTGTTAAGTAGCTCTAAGTGTGGAGTTACCTTCAGCCTTCATAGTTGTTTCCATTAGAAGCAATTGTTAAATATTTTGCCTTAATAGTTTGTCTTGTTTACATTTTGTTTATTTACTGTAGGACTTTTTATGTTTCAGCAGAGGTTGTCCTGTAGAGCTGCCTAGTTTTGAAGACACTTCCAGTTCTTCTACTTAAGACTTGACCATAATTTATGCATTTTCTTACATTGAAACTTCAAGCTAGTATTTTAATTCACACTTTTATTTTTCTCGCTTCCAACTCAATTATTGGTGTGGTATTTTGGAAAGTGCAGCTCATAAAAATATAAAGGTTGGTGGATGTTATATTTTGTCTGGTGCACATTTGTTCTTGCTTTTGTTTCTAATTTTAAAAAATTGTATTTCAGAAAGCTCAAAATGTGTGACCATGATCATGCATCAGCTTCCAGCAATCCCAGTGTCCATCAGACTCTTGATGAAATTGACTTTGATAGAAGTCTGGGCAATGCTGGTCAGTACTTGTGTGTCATATCTTCTTTTTTTTATTTCCAATGCTTTTGCAATTTCTCATTTCTGAATTCTCTATCTAGCATTATGTGGAGAGGTGGATAAAGTTGCTGAGCATTTACGGAAAGGGACCAATGTGAATTCTCTTGACGCCGGTGGCTATGCACCCCTTCATTATGCTGCAAGGCAGGGCCATGTAGACATCGCTCGGATGTTGCTGAGCCATGGGGGAGATGTCAACATCCAAACTAGGTCAGGGAAGGCAACAGCTCTCCTAAGAGCAGCCTTTTCAGGACAGAAGGAAATGTGTCAGTTCCTCATTCAGAAAGGTGCGGATGTCAAAGCAGTTGATGATGATGGTCAAACAGTTCTTCATAGAGCTGTGAAATCAGGCCATTTATCTCTTGTGAACTATATTCTTGAGATTGCCCCAGAACTCAAAACGCAAGCAGATAAGCGAGGACTTTTACCAATGATTTGAAACCTGAAAAATAAAGGCTCACTGCCTGTAATTAAAACATTTCATTTCAGAGAAATAATGATTGATTTCATGAAAAGTACTTTTGTAAAACTTTAAAAGTTCATTTTCCTTTTATTTTCATAATTGAAAATTGAGAAATGTACTGATGTGTAGAAGTGGTGCTGTTTTCATTATATCATTCATTTCTTTAGTCTCAACCACATTATTTGCAAGGTATTGAAGTTATCAGTAGATGTTCTTCCTGTGTCTCTGTTGAGTGCTGATTCATCCTTTCTATGGGCCAATCAGCTGTCATGGGCAGATCTAAAATGTTTTAGCACCAATTTTCTCTAATATATAATTTAGGTTAGTGATGTGCCATGTCTGATCAATCTTTGTTTAATATTTTTAAGTATTGAAAATGTGTTTCTCTTTGTCATTTCTGTTAATACAAAATCTAATGTTAAAATGAATCATTCTCCATCATTGTTACATATTTTTTCTTTACTTGACCATTGTGCCATTCCATGTCTACTTTTGAAAGTCATACAAGCAGTTATTACTTACGAATGTGTTTGAATGCTTCCATACAAAGTGGCAAATAATGTAATTTTTCATTTTATTTTATGGACTATAATTGTTATTCAAAGGGGAAAACTTTGAAAATGATTCCGAGACTTTAAAAAAATTTAGACTATCATTTTTCAATACTGCTAAGCTATGTTTGTTTCTGCATTAATCATAAGCTTAAGAGACAGTTTCCAGTGCTTCATTGAAATAATTTTTCTGTAAGGGCCCTCAAAGCACACAATCACAACTTAGCTTCAGCACAACTTTACCTCCTCTGTGTTAAAACACAATGGCCTATTCAGGTACCACAGATGCATATAAAATAAATCAATATCAAACAAGTGTTGAGTTCCTCTGCTTTCCCCCCTGTCATCGTTGCCTCGGGGCACACCGAGGGATCCTTCACTATAAATAAATTCAAGGGTGCACCGATTTTTCTAATTTTACGTTATTTTTCTTGATATTTTCCGATTTTTCTTGATGTTGTACTGATTTTGTTTTTTGAAGGACCCCTCGGGGCACACCTGCCTCTTCTGCCTTTCTCTGGCAGTGCTGAATGCTGCCAAGCACAGTGGAGTGATGCGTGCTGCATCTTCGCCTGCCTATTAGGCAACATGTAAGCATTAAAGCACATGTTCTTGCCTATCTCAGGCAGGTGCAGCAGACGCAGCCCGCTTTACTCCGCACTTGTGTTTGGGCTGTTACATGTATACACTACTTTTCACTGGCAACACTGTCTGCGGCCGCGCTAGCGATCATCATCACAGCTATCGCGTCAACAATAATTCCGCGCGGCCTCTTTTGTTGCCCTGCCGTAAAGCTCTATCCCTCAGCTCTATCCGGACGCTAATCCTCCCCCCACGGCAGGAGAGCACAAGTCTGATCCTCCGGGTCCGGGCCGCTGAGAGCGCTCGCGGGCAGGACGGTCATGGTGGGCGCGACGGCGCAGAAGAAGCTGCTGCAGCTGCAGACGGAGGTGGAGACGGACGCGGACTGGGCGAGCGCGGTGCTGGGCCAGGCCGGGCTCAGCGTCGTGGACGTCTGGCCCTCCTGGGCGGGGCCCTGCGTCGCCATGCGCAGCAAGCTCATCAGGTGAGGAGGAGGAGGAGGAATCTCCGTTATCTTATTGATTTCTATCACAGTGTGGCATTCATTGAATCAATCACAGAATTAATGAGTATTCGTAACGAATGAAATTTTAAACGTTGGTGGTAGATTGTTTACAAATGAGTACCAACTTCAGGGTAAGTTAGACCTATTTGGTGCGAAAACGTGCTCGCATTTGAATACATATTTCGATATTTCAGAGAAACATACTTAATATATTTATCAAGATTATATACCGACAAAGGCCATCTTGTAAGACATCATCTTCTGCTAGTAATTACATAACATCAGAACTTAGACAACCGCTCACAGAGGAATGCACAGTGGCGCACTATGTGCAATACACGATAATCTCTTCGATATGACCCTCTTGACCCTGGAGGGTCATTAGGGAACTCCCCGCGATAGTCTCGAACGGTCTACTTCCGGGTCGACTTATGAATCCCAGGAGGGTCATTAAGGTGCACCCACAATCAACTCATTGGGAGGTGACGGTACGAAATTTTGGGTACCAGGAATTTAATTCCTGCTTCCCCCTACTCTTTTGCTCTCCGGGTAGGCCGCCACAGAGCCCAGGAAAATACGGGCTGGGCTGGGCTCCGCAAGAATCGGCTTCTAGCCGAGCAGCCCAGCCCAGAGCCGCGCGCAGCAGTGGTGGGTGAGCCCAGACCAGCCCAGAGCCCGCTCGCTGAGCCCAGACCAGCCCAGACACCTGAGCGGCAGCCCGGCTCAGCCCGCAGGTCTCTCGTGCGGGCAGCGCGAGAGCCGGCCGAGAGCCCGAGGAGACTGGAGCTGCCAGCTCGGGGCTCGGGCCGCCGAACCAGGCCAGGTGCTCGGGCTCGAGACTCGTGCGCTGACGGCGAGCAGCTCGGCTGTCACCTGTAGACCGATTTCGGTGAACGCACACATCGCTGTCTCTCTCGCACTCAACGGCATACTCCTTGAGTGCGAGAGAGAGAGAGACACAGTGATGAGTGCGTGCACCGGAATCGGTCTACTGTCAACGGTCGCTCTCAGCCGTACAGGCATAAAGCATAAAGGCACAGGTCACACGCACAACCTCGAGAGGAGGCAGGCGCAGGGCGCATGTGGGGCGTATGGGCACACGGCAAATGCGCAGGCGGCCCAGCCCAGCTCTGGCTCCGAGCCTAGGGGGGAGTCACTTCGAAATATCATTGTACGACCGCAAAACAATTATTGAAAACAATAAAAAACAAAAACAAAAACAAAATTAAATCAAGATGGAAGATTCAGAAAAACCGACAACGAGAAAAAATTAACTAAAAACCGAAATCATTGTGAATCATGTCATGTTTTTGACTGAAATTGAGCGACGTATTTTACGTCACCCAAAAGGAGTGAGAAAATTCTACATTGCTCATTTAGAGCGATAAGTATCGGCACAGACACCACTCAAATAGAGCGAGATGACTTGATATCGCTCGTTTTGGGTCATCTAGGTGACGGTTCAGACGTGAAGGACGTGCATAATTATTTTTTCATCACGTCTAAAAAGTGATAGAAATTTTCCTCGGAAAAAATAAATAAATCATTGTACACATTTTGTATGAGTGATTTCTCCCTCCCTGGTTCCAAACCGGGCTGCCAGCAGGGCGATACCGCGCGCCGACTTCGTCTCTCTGTCCTTGTTGCACTCACAGGGCTGACCCATAAGGAAAGAGAGAGACGACACTACTGAACGATACCCTGAATCCGCCTGCAGGCAGGCCTAGCCCCGAGTCTGACCGGGCCCTGGCCCCGGCTGGCTGCTATTGGCACCTCTGCGCACAGCTCGAACAGGCTGTCTCCTCGTCTCTCGCACCGGCTCTTCTCGGAGTCTCGCCAGAGACGAGGCAGAGCCCAGACCCGGGTCAGAGCCGGCGGCTCTCGCCATGAGAGTAGGGCGCCCTGGAGACCCCTCTTCGTACGGCCGGGAGCCCGTCCGGTCACCTGGGGAACCAATGTTCTCCCTCCCTGTGCGCCGCACAGCATTGGGCGAGATAGCACATTATTCGGGAAGGTGAACTGCATCCGGTGATACCTTGGTCGTAACTGTCCGACCGCGGACAGCCGAGCTCGAGCGCGCTAAGCGGTGCGGAGCGGCCGCGGCGGGACCTGCGTCTTCAGTCCGGCGGCGGGCGGCCGCTGGGAGCGCTGTTTTCAATCCCCTTTTTGTCCGTCAAAGCGCATTCTTACTCATGATCGGACTCAAAATTGGTATCGGGGAGTTTTCGATAGCGCTGAATCCGAATCTGGCAAAAATTTTCAAAAGGGGGCCGTCCTTAAAGGTGATTTGTTAGTCCTCATTATGATTTTTACTAAGACATCACCTTTAAGGACGGCCCCCTTTTGAAAATTTTTGCCAGATTCGGATTCAGCGCTATCGAAAACTCCCCGATACCAATTTTGAGTCCGATCATGAGTAAGAATGCGCTTTGACGGACAAAAAGGGGATTGAAAACAGCGCTCCCAGCGGCCGCCCGCCGCCGGACTGAAGACGCAGGTCCCGCCGCGGCCGCTCCGCACCGCTTAGCGCGCTCGAGCTCGGCTGTCCGCGGTCGGACAGTTACGACCAAGGTATCACCGGATGCAGTTCACCTTCCCGAATAATGTGCTATCTCGCCCAATGCTGTGCGGCGCACAGGGAGGGAGAACATTGGTTCCCCAGGTGACCGGACGGGCTCCCGGCCGTACGAAGAGGGGTCTCCAGGGCGCCCTACTCTCATGCTCTCGCGCTGACCGTCCACTCAGCTGTATGCGGTAGCGGTATCGGCGCGTTCAGTCGTGGTTGCGGGGGAGGAGGTAGTTGCAGCGAGAGCCCAGCCGGCCGGCTGCCGAAGCAGTGGCCAGGCGGAGCCCAGCCCAGCCCGTATTTTCCTGGGCTCTGGGCCGCCACCTTCACATGAGTGCTTGGCGGGCTGGCCTATCCAGTTCGTCGCAGGCTTTCCGCCTCGGTAACGCCCATTGTGGGGGCGCCGTTAGGGAGCTTCCCGAAATAGTCGATTCTCGACAGTTCGAGCTCAAAAGCCCTAAACTTTTCAACGGGGATCGACCTCCAACAGTCTAGGATCGATTATCTCGGGGAGCTCCCAAATGACCCTCCAGTCCCAGTCGAACACGAGCGCCACTAAGCGCTTCAATCGCGCTTTTTGATTCGTTTTGTTCATCTAAAAGCGCAACTGAAGCGCCTGAAAGGTACACTGTCAAAAATCCTGTACCAAAGTACAGGACTGGGTACGGAAGACTGTGGTGGGCAAGGTACAGGATGACTGTGCCTCATTTACTGTGGCGCCCATAAGACTCCATGTTAAAAATAACCGTGGTCCGTACTTAGAAGACCGTACTCGATCAGGTACAGGCTGACCAGGCAAATTGTCTACCAGACTTTACCGTACCAAACACCGTGGTTTTTTCTGACAGTGATACCGGTGTTCTACTGGGGCTCTTCAAACGACCCGCGGAAGTGGCTCCCGTTGGAGACTATCGCGGGTAGCTCCCTCATGACCCTCCAGACGGCTGACCGCTCCTCTCCTCAGGTTCAAGCTGACGGAGGGCGGCGATGCCGTGCACCTGTTCTCGGCGAACGCGTCCGCCATCGAGGCGCTCGCCCGCTTCCGGGAACACTCGGAGCCGACGTGGCTGCTGTTCGGGAGCGGCAGGCTGGTCTGCGTGTACATCGGCTGCGACTGGCCCCACCTGCTGAGGCTGGTCAGTAGTGGTCAGTCCACACACCAAAGTCTTATATGGACACTTTTGGGAGCATATTCCCTCGTTGGTTCTGGCTAATGTAACACTTTTCATCTCAGTAAAATACTTTTGTCTAGAGTGAATTCTCATTCATAAATAAAAAGCAAAATTTGACCTAAAACAAAAGAAAATAAACTTTTTAGAACCAGTTGAAGTAAACCGCGATAGGGACTTCAAAAAAATTACCTGCACGAGTAGCCTAAGTGTCGGCTCGACAAATTTTGTATGCACAATAAACTGTTTGGGTACTTTGGAAACCTGTAAAAAACAACATATCAAAAGCTGAAAATAGACTATTTTATTTATTTTTACCAGTTTGGTTGAACCGTGGTTGGGACTTACTCAAAAGAGATCTCTGGGAATTTTTCCCAAAATATTTTTTTCTCACACTGGTAAAACAAAGGCGTAGCTACCTGTACGCTGGAATGAAACGCACAGTTACGCTTTAAGAGATTATGCTTGAAATGAAGCGTAGGAAAGAAATTCTCCCATGCATTAAGATAGGACGAATAAGAGCGAATAGACCTGTTACGCTTGAATTAAGCGTAATCTCGGCACGCTTGAAAGAAAGGGGCGAAAGGTTATGCCTTAGTTACCAGCCGTCTGATTCCGAAGATCGCTCTAGTACCTCCGTCCTTGTCGCACCTATGGCGGTGCACCATGTCGGGGGTGGTAGTGCCCCATGAGTGGGACAAGGACGGAGACGCGAGAGCGATCTTCGGAACCAGCCTGCAGTGCGCCCGAGCGGCCCGGCCTCTTCTTGCCCCACGGCAGGTGAAGCGCGAGCTGCTCAAGGAGCAGCGGGTGCTGCGGGGCGAGGCCAAGCGCAAGGTGCTGTCCATGGACAAGGCCTCGCCGGCGGAGAAGAAGCGGCAGGAGGCGCAGAGCGCGCGGGACTCGCGCGCGCGCCAGGAGGAGCGGGACCGCACGGACGCGGCCTGGCGGGACATCCGGCTGCGCCAGTACCGGCGCCTGGCCGACGCGCTGCCCAACCACACCGTCGTGCTGTTCCTGCCGCACGCCCTGGACGAGGGCAAGCTGCCAGAGGTAAACGCAGATTTTCCTTTCCTTTCTTTCCTTTTTTTTTTTTTTTTTTTTTTTTTTTTTTTTTTTTGAAATTTTGAATTATTTTTTGTCATTTAGAATTTAAAAAACTCAAAAAATACACTGTTAAAACCTTGCGAAGAAAAAGTTCGTATTACAAACAAAATAGTTTGTAAGCTGCGAAGTATTTGGCTGCTTCGCAATTGCGAAGAATTTCTTCGCAACTTACAAACTATTTAGTTTGTAAGGCGTAAAAAGTTTGTAAGCTTGCGAAGCGTTGCGAACTATTTTGTTTGTCATACGAACTTTTTCTTCGCAATGCGAAGCATTCAATTTCTTTGCAACGATTGTTCGCAAGGCTTAAACAGTGTACACAAAAAAAGGTTTGGAAAAATTCAGAAAAAATTCGGAAAATTCAGGAAATATTCAAAAAAATTAGGGAAAAGTCCTAAAAAAGTATCCTACAAAAATTCACAAAACAAGGCGCACAAATTCTCAAAATCTGTTTGCACCAAAATTCCGAGTTGTGTTTTGTTTCCCCCGCGGAGGTGGCGCTGCCGCTGCTGGACGCATGGCGCGCCATGGGCGTGCACGTCCTGCAGCAGCGCAGGGTCGCCGTCAGCGCGGACATGGCCGACGAGCTGTTCTGGGAGCGGCGGCTGCCGCAGCACTCCGCCCTGGTCGAGAGCCTGCAGGCCGCAGCCGACCCCTGCCTCGCGCTGCTGCTGCGCAAGGGCCGCGCGCCCGACGACGAGGCCGAGGCCGAGGCCGATGCCGAGGCCGAGGACATCGGCGGCCAGGGCGACGCGCCCGCCATGCCGACAGGCGAGGACGACGACGACGACCAGCCCATGCGGCCGGGGCTGCTGGAGCGGCTCGTGGCCGAGACCGTGTACGGCTTCTACCCGGGCTCGGCCTCGGCCAGCACCTCAGCCCGCAACGATTCGCTGTCCGAGTTCTTCTCGCCGGTGGGCGGCGGCAGCCTCGGAGGCAGCCCCAGCCTGGGCGAGAACCTGCCGTCCGGCACGCCGGCCACGCCGCTGCAGATGGCCTCGCCGCCCCAGCAGGCCTCGCCGCTGCTCTCGGCCATGTCCACGGCCTCGACCGGCCAGTACCGCCGCAGCACCGCCAGCTGGGTGCGCCAGAGCACCCTGCACCTGGCGGGCGCCTCCGACTACCTGTGGGCCGACCCCGAGCAGGAGGTCGACGACCACGATGAGTACGAGGGCAGCCCGTCGTTCGGCAACCAGGTAAGCCACTCACAAAATGTCTGTGTGGACTGTTTTTTGTTTGTAGGCAATTGTTGACAATTTTGTGCACATATATTTGCGCTCATATGTGGACAGTTTGTAAACAATTGTAGAAATTTTTTTGTGAACAATTGGACACAATTTTAATTTGACCACAGTTGGTAACGTTTAAAAATGTCCCTTGAATGTCTACAAAATGGTGGCCAAACAGTCCATTATGGCCCTTAAGATATTTTGTGACCAACTATGTGGACAAATTTGTTCTTAGTCGACGACAAAATTGTAGGCAACACTATTGTAGTATCGATTTGATTGTCACTGAACATGAGGACAAAAAAGACTCCATAGGAAATGTCCATAGACTTTGAATGTGCACGAGGGGGAAACGGCTCTGGAGTTTTTCCACACCTCGTGATTCAGGGAGTTTCAGGAAAAAAATAACGAAAATTCGAAAGAAAAGCCAAGAATTCAGGAGAAGTTAAAAAAATGGAAAAAGTCGGAAAAAAATAAGCTTGCCCAGCAAAAAAAAAAAATAATCAAGAAAAACCTTCAAAACGTTAGGATAATATGTATATTCACAACATATTTTTCACCCAAATTGCGAGTTGTTTTGCCCGTGGTAAGCCCCTGGTGGGTAGGCAATGCACGATGCGCGTAGTGCACGGCGGGTGTGTGGGTGGCCTACCCCGCTAGCGACAGGAGGACTCTATCCTGAGCGCGCGCTGTGCGCAGACCTGGCCCAAGGAGCTGCGCCCCGTCATGGACAGCGTGGCGGCCGCGCTGCTCCGCCGCGTGTCCAGCCTCAAGACGAGCTTCGTGCTGCCGGGCGTGTGGACGCCGCTCACGGCGCTGAGCAAGGCCTCCGCCGTCCGGGTCCTGTTCGGCGGCCTGGCCATGCAGTACTACGAGGCGGAGGAGCTGCCGCCAGAGCCGTCGCCCGTCATCATCCTCGCCTACCGGGCAAACAAGCGCACCCAGGTGCTGGAGGCGGCCTCCAACTTCCTGCGCGACATCGTCTACCTGGGCTTCTTCACGGACGACCGGAAGCTGGTGGCGGAGTCGCCGGCCGAGTACGACGCCCTGCCGTACAAGGCGAGTGACCGGACCGCGACTTATCGACCCCCGCCCCGCGCCCTACCCTCGGACCGTACGTGACCTTGACCTTGACCTTGTGCATGGCGCACAGGAGCCGCGGGACCGGCTGGTGCTGGGGCTGTCCCAGAGGAGCGAGGAGCCGCTCCTGGAGCTGGCCACCTACGGCCCGCTGTACCTCAGCCCCACCTCCAGGCAAGACTCGAGGAGCAAACAACTCGGACAGTTTTGTTCACCTCGTGATTCAGAACAATTCAGAAAAAAAAACAGGGAAATACACAAAAATAACGGTAAAATTCAAGCAAATATCCACAAAAATTTACCAAATCTGTACAAAAAATACAGAGTTTTTCCCCTCCGTAAGACTTCAGCAGAAGTTCACCGTTTTCTTAACTTCAACAAGTTTTCCCGAGTTTTTCGGACGCGAGCTTCGGTCAAAGTTGCAGAAATTTCGAGGAGAAATTTAGGGAAACTTTACCATCGACGACTGTGGTGAACTTTGATCATCAGTGTGTCAATATTTCGGGGCCTCAATACTGCCCTTCCTCCTTGCCCGCAGGCTGGCCGCGAAGGACGTCGAGGAGTACTTCACCGGCAACGTGCAGCGCGCGCCGCCGCGGCTCGAGGGCCACGGGGAGCCCGACGCGGACGGCGAGAACGAGGGCCTCATCGCGTACGCCAGGGCGCAGCAGGCCGCGCGGCTGCAGACCGCAGCCCGGCCGCCGGAGCCGCCCCGGCACCCTGGGTGGGTAGGCGCGTCGTCGTATAGGGGCGCCCCGGCCCTGCCCTCGGGCGACCAGGCCCAGGGGTCCTTTCACTGTGTAAATTCAAGCGTACACCCATTTTTCTGATTTTTCTGTTTTCGTGATTTTCCTCGATTTTTACAGATTTTTCTTGATTTTTTTTTGGGGGGGGGGGGGGAGGGATTTTGTTTTAGCAGTTTTAGGGCGCACACTGATTTTTTTTGAGCGAAGGACGCGGGCGGGCGGGCAGACTCCTCGAAAAATAATCACCCTTTTTGAAATGTTTTTGCAGCAGTGCAGTCCAGCCACCTCCTCCAATAGGCCCTCCAGGCCCTCCAGGCCCTCCAGGCCCTCCAGGCCCTCCAGGCCCTCCAGGCCCCCCAGGCCCTCCAGGCCCTCCAGGACTTCCAGGCCCTCCAGGACTTCCAGGACCTCCAGGGCCGCCGCAGCCGAGGGTGTCGGGGACCAGGTTATCGGCCCACGACACCGGTCTCGGCCTCGTCCCCGGCTCCCGTCGGCCTTCGGGCGGAGGCGGCGCCGCCGGCCTCGGCCACCGGGACTCGTCGGCGAGGTTGCCCACGGTGCTGGAGCACCCCGTCGGCGAGCCCCACGTGGAGCCGGCCTCCGCCGCCGTCCGGAGGAACAAGTCGCTGCACAGCGTGCACAGCGTGCACAGCGCCCACAGCCTCGCGGCCAAGACGTCCCTCGTGAGGATGCCGTCGAGTCACGGCAGCCCAGCACCGGCCTCCAGGGTGGCCTCCAGGGTGGCCTCCAGGGTGCCCTCGAGGACGGCCTCGCGGCACTCTGGAGAGAAGGTCGCCTTCACCCCCGAACTGCAAAGAGACGCCGACTCGGACGTGTTCGAGTCGGCACATGCGTCCATCCGGGAGGAGGCCTCGGACACTACCTTGGTGGCGGACCAGAGAAATACCAGTGTTCAACAGTTTTAACCCCGTATTGTTTGTGTTTTCATATTTGTTATTGTCTTTGCGCCTGTGTATTAGTGTTGTGATCGTTGTGATGTGTATTTTAAAGAACGCACGCTAGAGTCCGTCCGGAAGGACGAATTCAATTTAGCAGCGAAAATACAGCATAAAATGAGTGACTTATAGAAGTAGAGGCAGACGCGCTTACCGTTTACTTGCTGAAGGACAGCGACACTCGTTGGTGCCGGCCTCGCCTACAGCAGCTGTTGGCTCGAGGCCGCTGACGTGACCTCGGTTCCGGCCCCAGTCAGGGTCACCTGATGGCACGAGGTATCGCCTCGCCTCCCTTCGCCGCGCAGATGTCGCCATGGCGACGCCCCGTGAACTAGTGTTTTCGATTGGGCGGGTACGGGTACGGTTCTGAGCGCTCGCCCGACGCCTCCCAGCGTGAGAGGGAGAAGGCATGATGCGGCTAGCAGATGCTGGTCTGCCGATGAAGACGAGTACGGCTTGCCCGACACGTCTCCCCGCCGCAGCAACGACACCTGTCCCCGCAACCTCACCTCTCGCCCTGCTGGTGAGGGGTCTGCGTCCGAACAGCGTGCGGAAGCGCATTCAGAGGTCGGCGATTCGGAAGTAGTTCCAGCCGGGCTCGTCGGGTTAGGCTCACAGGCTCACCCGAGCACCCGAGTCGGGCGGGCCGGGTCGGGTGAGGACGGTGAGAACAGAAGCGGTCATCCGGCAAGCTCCAGACTTCTAATAACTCGCCCTATCGAAAACACTACAGTGTGGCATATTTTATTATTTTATTTGAAATATTTTTCTAAGTGTGGGCTTGATAAATTTGGGGGGGGGGGGCAATCTCGAATGGTGGCTTCGCGCGTTGAAACAATAAATACCTTTCATACACTAATGTGCTTGCTCTTGGTCCCATGGTGGTGGTGGTTGACGGGCGATGGTTCCGGTTCACACGTGTTTTTGGTTATTACTCGAAAGCCAGGTCAGATAAACGGCTTTCTGAGCAACAATCAAAAGCATGGCGAACCTCTCCGATACATGTGTACGCGGAGTGTTTCAGCGCCGCCGGCTGGCACACGCCGGTGCAGGTCTTCGAGGGCGCCACGCTGTTCTGTCCGGGCTCGGCTCGGGTCTGACCGACAGTGTCCACAGGCCTGAAACACGCAGAGGAGTTAGCGAGAGGGAAGCAGCACTCAATTTTGGTGTACACAGTTTGTGACTTTTCGAAGATTTTTTTTTTGTGAACTTGCACTTGAATTTTGCCTCAATTTTTGTAAATTTTTCTGAAGTTTCCTTAATTTTTCCTGATTTTTTTCCCATCTGCACCTTCCTGGCGCGGAAGTTCACCCCGCGTTGACGCGACCACCACGGCAGTCATTCTCGCAATACAGAATACGTACACTCGTGAAACTTACACCATTCGGAACTGGGATAATGCTGTAGCCGTGACCAACCAACAATGGCTAGTTGATGGCGGTTGTAGATTCATATTCATAATAATTTACGCGGAACGACCCGAAAATTGAGGCGCGTCTTTTTGAAAGCGCCGACTTTTGTCAACAATGCTCTTGTGACCTGAAGCGAATACCCAGAATAGCGTCATCAGTGACAAAACTATCAGCATTTCCAGTTTCATTTAGTATATGTTTGATGATAATTAGCATTGGCTGTGTAAAGAACGAGTACAAGTATTAGACCAAAATTAATTTTGTGTTTTCTTTTCTCTTTGTTTATAAATGGGAAGTTTCCCCGCACAGAGAAAACTTCTTCTTGGTTTTCAAGCAGCCCCGGAAACCCTGTATATTTTCTCCGTAAGAGCTTCTTGGTTTTTCCACAACTGCTTGGAAACCAAGACGTCGTTTTCTCCGTGAGTGCCCTGTACGACAATCTTTCGCAGTGGGTGAGCCTCGCCTCGCCGTCAGCTCTGCCGAATACACCGATGTGAATGGCGCTCTCTGTCCCTGTTCGACGCGTGTCAGCGCGCCGTGAGGGTGGGCAACTCGACTGTCACGAGTGGAACTCCCCCTGGGATACAGGGGGGCGCTGTATACGACGGTGCGTCTCCAGCCGGGCTGAGCTGCTATGCCGAGAGATAATGGGAATGATAAAGGTTTCGGGTCACGGTGTAGGAGTTGTGGCGGAGAGGGTGAGTCTCGGAGGGGCTGGGGTGGGGTGGGGTGGGGACTGATTGCTCAGCGTGCATCACGTCCCAATGCAGTCCCGGCCCCGGGCCGGCACAGGCCGGGTGGGGCCCAGCAGGCGGGTCGGGCCCCGACCCATAACAGACCCTCCCCACCCCACCCCCCTACCTCCACCACCCCACCGCCCTCGCTCCCTCGCAGCAGCTCAGCAAGAAAAGTAATTGAAGGGGAAAAAAAATAAAAACAACAACACATGAGACATTCTTGAAAATATTCGGTCAAAGATACTTCCAACTAGCCCCCTACACTGCGCCGCACTGGAAAAACTAATGTGACACATGTCACATGTGCACATGTGACCAGTTTAGGTAACATCACGTGATGTTACCATATTTTCGGTAACGTTCATGTGACATCCTCCATGTTATTACTATAAGCAGACATAACACGTGGCACCGGATGTCACATTACCAAACGTGACCGAGAATTTGGTAACGTTTTGAAATGTGACATAAACTGGTCACATCAATTGATGTAACTCATGTCACATTAGTTTTTCTAGTGCGAAAACAAAAATTTTAACTCTATTGAAAAATCATAAATGACCCGCGCCGGTAATTTATTTATTTATTTATTTATTTATTTATTTATTTATTTTTTTAAATAAGGATTGAGCTAACATTATTGGGTGATTTTGTAAAGCTCTGGCGAGTGGCGACAGCTTCCCTTTTGTTTCCGGGCGGGCTGGGGCTGGACCGGCAGTGGTATGCGACACACCCGCAGGGCTGCAGGGCGGGGGCGGGGGCGGGGGCGGGGGCGGGGGCGGGGGCGGGGGCGGGGGCGGGGCTCCGCACTGCGCGCGATGCGGTCCAGCGGTCCACTCGGCCAATATGCGTTCGAACCGCTTCGGCAATAAATATGCTAATGTTACGGCTTGGACTGTCGGGCGGGGGCGGCTGCCGCCTTGTGAAACTCTCCGTCGCAGCGTGGCGGGGCGTGGCGGGGCGTGGCGGGGCGGGGCGTGGTGGGGCGTGGCGGGGCGCGGCGGGGTATTGTTCGGTATTGTTCTGGTCGTGGCCGGGGGCGCCGCGCGTCGCCGAGGCGCGCGAGGTATTTTGACATGTCGCTAGCGCTCCCGGGGGCGCATTCCCTCCGCACTCCGCCGCCGCGCGCTCGACCTCAGGACCCGACCCGCCCCGCCCCGCCCCGCCCCGCCCCGCCCCGCCCCGCCCCGCCCCGCCCCGCCCCGCCCCGGGGAAAGAAAACGGCGGTTAAAGCGATGATATCGAAACAAATAAAAACAACGCGCGGTCTTTGGTGGAGCGTAGAGCGGAGAGCTAGTAAGCGATGGCACTTCCTCTCCGACCGCGTTTCCCCGCTCCGCCCGCCTGCCCCGCCCCCAGCCCCCGCCAACACTCCGCGCACATCAACCTTCGCCCCAGCGCCCCGCGCCACGCCCCCCCACGCCACACGAGGCTGCCCACACAGTCACCCGAAAAGACGCAATTTGTCTTGCGCAGGGTTTTGACAGCTGATCCAACACTCTAAGGCCGCAAGATTTATGAAGAGCGCGCGAAAGCTCTTCCTCATCCCTTTCTCTCTCTCTCCCCCGGCTGGCTGGTCCTCCGGCCCCCCGGAGAGGTCCCCTCCCCCCTCCAGTGGCCGCCTTATCACGGGCCACCAGTGGGCGCCGCGGGCCCGCGGGCCGGGCGACACTCACACGCCCTCACTGATCAACCAAGTGTGCAACTGCCGAGGGGGAAACAACTCTGAATTTTAGTATGAAAACATTTGGTAAATTTTCGTGAATTTATTCTGAATTTTTATTGAATTTTTGCTTGAATTTTACCCATTTCATAATAAATTTTCTGGAATTTCCTAAATGTTTCAATATTTTCCTGAATTTCTCTAAATTTTCCTGTGAGACTTTAAAATTTTCTGAATTTTCCTAAAGTGTACAAAAGTTTCAGAGTTGTTTCCCCCTTGGCTCGAGCAGCGAGCAGCGCACCAAAACTGTAGGCGAGCAAGCTAGCACGCAGACAGGCGGGCGGGCTGCTGGCGGGCTGCGGTAGGCCGGCCGGCTGAGCACGCGTGGCCGGCGGGCCTGCCTACCCTCACGGCGCTCCCCGCCAGCAGCAGTCAGGAGCAGCAGCAGCTCTGCCTGTAGCTGTAGGGCTGCGGTAGGCCGGCCGGCTGAGCACGCGTGGCCGGCGGGCCTGCCTACCCTCACGGCGCTCCCCGCCAGCAGCAGTCAGGAGCAGCAGCAGCTCTGCCTGTAGCTGTAGGGCTGCGGTAGGCCGGCCGGCTGAGCACGCGTGGCCGGCGGGCCTGCCTACCCTCACGGCGCTCCCCGCCAGCAGCAGTCAGGAGCAGCAGCAGCTCTGCCTGTAGCTGTAGGGCTGCGGTAGGCCGGCCGGCTGAGCACGCGTGGCCGGCGGGCCTGCCTACCCTCACGGCGCTCCCCGCCAGCAGCAGTCAGGAGCAGCAGCAGCTCTGCCTGTAGCTGTAGGGCTGCGGTAGGCCGGCCGGCTGAGCACGCGTGGCCGGCGGGCCTGCCTACCCTCACGGCGCTCCCGGCCAGCAGCAGTCAGGAGCAGCAGCAGCTCTGCCTGTAGGGCGCTATCCTTTTGATTCTCTCGCACGCTCACTATTTGTATATCTCTTCCCTCCTCGCTCTCCCCTTCTCTCTTCCTCTCTTGCCTCCTCCCTCCCTCCCTCCCTCCCTCCCTCCCTCCCTCCCTCCCTCCCTCCCTCCCTCCCTCCCTCCCTCTCTCTCTTCTTCTTCTTCTTCTTCTCACGGCAAATCTGAAGTCTGGGATTCCCAGGTACTTTTTGGCGTTTCCAGACTCAAGTCTGGAAACGGCAAATTATTTCCAGACTTCTCCTGGGCGCGCGGCCCTTTTCCCAGGCAAAACCTGGGAAGCGCCTCTTTTCCAGACTTTACCTGGGAAAGAATCACCGTTTCCAGCCCCTAACCTGGGAAGCCGTGGGCAAGTCGTGGAGTCTGGGAAAGTGCCGCTTGCCCACGGCTTCCCAGGTGAGGGGCTGGAAACGGTGATTCTTTCCCAGGTAAAGTCTGGAAAAGAGGCGCTTCCCAGGTTTTGCCTGGGAAAAGGGCCGCGCGCCCAGGAGAAGTCTGGAAATAATTTGCCGTTTCCAGACTCGAGTTCTGGAAACGCCAAAAAGTACCTGGGAATCCCAGACTTCAGATTTGCCGTGCTTCTTCTTCTTCTTCTTCTTCTTCTTCTTCTTCTTCTTCTTCTTCTTCTTCTTCTTCTTCTTCTTCTTCTTCCCTTTCCCCTCTCTGCCGTTACGTTGTACTGATATTCGTCAGACGCCGTCATGCTTCCAGACTAGGCACTTTGTCTCTTCAAGCACCCTCCTCTCCTCCTCCTCCTCCTCCTCCTCCCCCTCCTCTTCCTCCTCCTCCACCTCCTCCTCTTCCTCCTCCTCCCCCTCCTCTTCCTCCTCCTCCTAGCCCCCCTCCTCTTCCTCCTCTCGTTGCACACTCAGGGACATAAACAACGACAAGAGAACGACATCTGGCTCTCCTTCAGGCTTAACGGAACCGGAAGGAAGAAGAAGAGCACTGGGTGTCCTGGAGAGAAGTGAAGCGGATGGGAAACCAAACACCGCAAGACAAATACACAAACACACTCTCTCCCTCACGCACACACACTCACTCATAAAGCAAAGCGTCTACACTTCTTCTATCCAGACAGTTCAGTCATCTCCTGCGCAATGCCGACACGTTTGAGAGAGCGGCAGTGGTCCTCGATGTAGAGAGAGAGAGAGAGAGAGAGAGAGAGAGAGAGAGAGAGAGAGAGAGAGAGAGGGGGGGGGGAAAGCAAACACAGAGAGCGCAAAGCGTGACGTTGCCGACACGCCCATCGCAAATTTTATCAAGGGAGCAGCGTGGCCGTGACAAGCCCCGCCGTGACGTGACGTGACGTGACGAAGGCAGTGACGGGACCAGACAAGACCGCGGCGCCTGCGAGACAGCTCGACCCGCAGCGTCAAGCCCCATACGCCGTCACATTTCCCATTTATAATTATTACGATTTCTGGAGAATTTTCATCGTTATTTGGGTGGCAGAGGTGAGGGTGAGGGTGGGTTTCCTGCTGTATGGCAGGAATCTGACTGCAAGGGGAAACTTCCATCCAACGATCGTTTTATCATTTTTTTATTCCTTCGGTTTCCTTAAAATTTATGTATATATTATCTTGCATATGACACTCCCGCGCTGACAACGAAAAAATAAAAATAATAATAATAAAATAGCCCAGGGAAGTGGAAATAAAAATGTAAGCGTTGTGTAAAACGCTGTCGGACGATAATTTATTTATCTGAATGACGTCAGTCCGTCGCGAGGGCAGAGAAGTCAAGAAGGCGGAATGAGAAGTGAGGGGGGAGAGACAGAGAAAGACAGAGAACGAGAAAGAGAGAGAGAGAGGACGCAGCTCTTGGGGGGGATGAATATTCAATGAATAAGCGGAGGGACGGGACGGGACGGGGGACGGCCTCACGGGGCAGTTCACCCGAGCGAGTCGCAGAGGTGAGCGAGCGGGGAGGGGACCCAGGCCGGGCGCACACTCAAAAAAAATAAATTCTAGAGTGGAAAAAAAAACCCTAGGTGAGCAGGCTGGGACCTGGACCGGCCGCACACGAAAAAAAATTCAAGAGTAGATTTAAAAAAAAAAAATACGTGAGCGAACGGAGACCTAGGCCAGGCCGGCCAGGCCGGGCACACACGCAAAAAAAAATAAAATATATATATATATATTTCTTGAGTGGAAACAAAAAAAAGCCTAGGTAAGCGAACGGGGACCTGGGCTAGGCGCACACGCCGGAAAAAAAATTCTGGAGTGGAAACAAAACCTTCCTTTACGACAGTCAATGGTTTTGATCTCCACTTTAGAGACTGAAATTGAGTCCGCCATACGACGAGAAAGAAACGATGGAGACTTTTGCAATGCAGCGCATATGAATAACCTCAGAATTAAAACAGCCCCCCTCCCCGCCCCCCTCGGCTGCTGTGACCCGCCCCCGCCCCACCCTCCTCGGAGAAAGAATATTTTATCCGTTTTATTTCCAGGGCGCGCGGCAGGGCGCGCGGCAGGGCGCGGCGCGGCGTGACCAGGGTGCTGGCGACGCCCAGGCAGGCGCCTACTGCTATCGACGGCACGTCAGCTCATTGGCTATTAATGGCTCAATAATTTAAGGCGGCCGAGGCGGGAAGGCCAGGCCGGCCGGACCGGCTGGGCTGGGCTGCGCTGGCTCAAGGGCGGGGCGGGGCGGGCTAGGCACGTCACAGAGGGCAGAAATAATTTTCAAGCCGCAAGTGCGTAGCGTACCACTCACGTATGTTCGGAGAGTTGTTGAACGGGAGCAGCTGGGAGTACTGTCAGAAAAAAGCACGGTAAAGGTGCGATCATTCACTGCTCAAGTTCTTCCCTGCTGTGGGTGTACTTTGGATAGTATAAGATCTTTTCAGGGACGAAGTAGGCTACAGTAATCGTAAGATAAAGCTAGTATTCTTCGTATACCTCAAAAGACCAGGTACACTATCAGAGCAGGCAAGGACTTGACCAGTAAATAAATGATAGTACCTCTAGTGTACTCTGTTGCGATTTTTCTGACAGTGAGACGCAGGGTATGGGGCAGAGTGGGCGGGCGCGCGGGATTTTCGTTCACTTCCCTAACGCGTTTGTAGAACACACGCCGCCTCCTCTCGTGCCGAGGAGGAGAGCTTAGAACAACGCCGCACCCCGCCCCGCCCCACCCCGCCCCGCCCCACCCCGCCCCGCCCCGCCCCGCCCCGCCCGGCGCCGCACCAGGTGGGGGATGAACATCGGAGCACGGCGCCAGGGCGAAGCGAAGCGGAGCGGAGCAGGGAGATTTGCTAAATGACTTCCTCGTTAGCCGCGCGATGTGCTCAGGGGCACTGCGTCCTCCCCCCCCCCTCTCTCTCTCTCTCTCTCTCTCTCTCTCTCTCTCTCTCTCTCTCTGATTCCCTCCCCTCTCTGACTCTGTCTCTCTCCCCCCCCCCCCCACTCTCCTCTGTGGTCCGACCGTTTTCTCTCCTTATTCTTTCCGCTCACGACACTTGCTCCTCTATACCCTCAGGGTGAGTCGGGCACTAACCATATTTGATGCACACAAAAAATGAGCTTTTCATTACTAGAATTTCTGTACTCAGAAAGTAATCATGATCTTGGTGAATGTCGGCTACCCTCGAATGGGGAGAAACCGGGAGAAACGTTCTTGTATTCACTGGGAAAAGGAAATGAGCTAAGTCGTTCCTTTCCAGGGGTGCTGAAGAAATTTTCAGTAAAGTGCCCCTACAAAGACTCTAAAGAGCTCTGAAAGGTGCTAAAAGTTCGTGCCTTTGTCAGATGTAGTGGCTCTGTAAAGGCACTAAGCCTTTACGTTCTTTCCAGAGAAGGACTTTCAGCACCTTTGTTTTTCTAGTGTCTGGATAATATGGGATCAGATTAAGATCCGAAGTGTTTTGAAGACAGTTAAGGTCGACTGGTACTTGGTTTCAAACTCCGCTATGGTGAGTGTTCGCCCGCCGCGCCCCGCGACATTTCCATATCGAGAAATCCATTGAAAACCAAAATACCGTCTTTTCCCAAAAAATATTTATACGCAAGGGGGGGGGGGGGGGGGGGGGGGGGAGTTTTTACAAATTTTCATACATTTGTTGGTTCCCCTGCATTATTCTGAATTATTTTTGAAGTTTTCTGAAGTTTTGAGGTATTTTTCAGGTAAAATTTCGGAGTTGTTTCCGCCTCGACGCCGACAATTCCGTGTGGTATCGTGATGTTTGTTCCTTAAAAAAAAATCAACATATCTTAAATTAATTCCATTTTTCATCCTTTCAAAAGAGATTACGCACCGTTACCCACGACCGCATTCTGACTTGCACTGCTGACTCTGGTCGCCCCGTGGAATCCTTGGAATCCTGGAAGCGCGCCACGCTCCACATAGTAGGCTCGCTCCGAGCTCCTCTCACTGCAACAGGAACAAAGACAAACACCGACACATTTAGACAGAAAAAAAAGTGAAAGAAAAGTCTATTTACTTTGAGAAATAAATTTGAGCGGCTAGACGCGCGGTCTGGCCGGCAGGCAGGCAGAGACGACATCCTCTCAAAACACCTTACTGCCGGCTTCCGTTTCCAAGTCAGAGGGCGCGCAAGCAGACGACAAAGTTTGCGCGGGAAACTTTTTAACCGACGCGAAGCGGCGGCAGCAGTGGCGGTTGGCCAGAGCTCTCTTCTCCTCCCTGCAGTGCCCCGCCCCGCCCCGCCCCGCCCCGCCCCGCCCCGCCCCGCCCCGCCCCGCCCGGCCCCGCCCCGCCCCGCCCCGCCCCGCCCCGCCCCGCCCCGCCCCGCCCCGCCCCGCCCCGCCCCGCCCCGCCCCGCCCCGCCCCGCCCCGCCCCGCCCTGCCCTGGCCCGCACAGACTACGTGGCAAACTTGTTCGCCTTGCTCTGCTGGCCTACAACAGTGTCGTCTTTCAGGCTGAAACTGCCCCGTCGCGTCCCTGGCACGGCGGCGCGAGCGGCGAGCTCCACCCCCTGCTCGCTCGGTGGGGAGATCTCTTGTTCATCTGATAGGTCTGTCCAAACAGTGCAGCAAGGAGAGGCGCGGGGCGGGGCGGGGCGGGGCGGGGCGGGGCGCGGTGGGGCAGGCAGGGGTGGCTTCAGCTAACTACAACATACGGACTTTCTGACCCAGTCCCGGCTTAAGGGCTCCGGCTGGAGCAGGCTCTAACTTCAGCCTCCTTCTCGCCTCGCTCCGCGCATCTGCTCCGGTCAGGTGTTGTGCGCGATAGAGAGAGAGCCTGCGCGTGAGAGGGAGAGAGAGGGGGGGGGAGAGAGAGAGAGAGAGAGAGAGAGAGAGAGAGAGAGAGAGAGGGGGGGGGAGGGGGAGAGAGAGAGAGAGAGAGAGAGAGAGAGAGAGAGAGAGAGAGAGAGAGAGAGAGAGAGAGAGAGAGAGAGAGAGATCCCAGTAGGCGCGCGATAGAGAGCGTAACATAACAAGAAGAGGACATGGTGTATGGGGGATGAGGTATACAATGTGCTCCACAAAGGAATAAGGGGAGGGTGGTAGTGGGGGGGCAGTCGCCGGCGCCGTTAGTAACGTTACACGCAAGGGCAGAGAATTATTTTATTATCAGCAGAAGGCAGCAGCAAAAGCGAGCGCTCCCCGCCCGCGCCCCGCCCCCCTCCCCCGGGTAACAGCGGCGCCGCGCCGCGCCACGCCACGCCACGCCACCGGCTCCTCTCTCCTCTTACGTTTCGTCCGGCGAGGACTTTGATGTACGCCGTAACGTACCACGCACACACACACACACACACACACACTCACACACTCACACACACACACACACACACATATGCAGGCACACACGGAGACAGACAAGCTGGCCCGCGCAAGGTACTCCATAGAAACGGACGAGGATTTCGACATCTGAAGTACTTTATTTCCCTTGTCGCAAAAAAAAGGGGGGGACACATTTTTGCTCCCTGCAGAAATTCTTTTCGTCCTTCCGAGCGCCGACACAAAGCTAAGAGCAGAGGAGAGGCCAGGCCGGTGGCATTTTCGTGTGATGGTACTTGTACTCGCACTCGTCAAGAGAAATGCTGATTTTCTTGCGCCAGAGCAGGTTCTCCGTGGTTCTCCCGCTTATATGGGGCCCAACCGAGGGGGTCGTCGTCGTCAACTCATTTCCGCCGCGTGTACAGAGAAATACACCACTGAGAAATTTTCAGCAGATGATACGAAGGTATCAGCCTGCTTGTACTGTCATATTTTCGTTAATTTACGACACAGAGTTGAAAATCTACGAAAGCAGTCGTGCGAAATTCTAACGCGTCAAAGAAAACTTAGCCCACACAAAGTGTCAAATCAAGAATCGTTACAAAACAAACTGGAAGTTGTAATTTTTTGACAAATTATCATGGAAAATTTTCTCGTAACCCTCCAAATATTTTTTACAGCGACGCGTTCCTGATAATCTTGGCGATTTTGAAGCAAATTACATATGTTGACAGAGTAAATCAAGAAATGCGTATAATATTCATGTCTATTGCCAGTAATACATGTACACTGATAAAACTAAATACTAACTGTACGCTTGAATGACGCACGCAGTTACGCCTGAAGACGTTACGCTTGAAATGAAGCGTAGGAAAGAAATTCTCCCATATATTTAGATAGGACGAAAAGGAGCGGGTAGACCGGTAACACTTGATTTCAAGCATATAATCTACGTACGCATGAAAACGGGCGTATGAAGGCTACGCCCTAGTTGTATTATTCAGGTATTACTAAAGGTCTTAATCCTACGGAGGAAATATGGAAGTTGACAACCCCTTGGGCACGACCCCAGTTGATGTCGTTATTGTTCCTGCTGGAAAAGAAAAGAGCCGCGCGCGACCCGCCGCGCCGCTCCAAACACAATGCGCTGTGTGTGTGTGTGCCGAGCACCGCACCAGCACCCCCCGGGGAGCATATATAGCATTGTAATGCCCGAACGCACCCTTTGTTTATTTGTTACTTGTGATACGAAGAGAAACTGTGCGGAGATACGGCCACATAGCGACAGGAATGGGGTGGGAAAGGGGAGGGGGGGAGGAGGGAGTTGAGGGGTAGGGGTAGGGAGGGGGGGGGGGTAGGGAGGGGGGCCGCAGCAGCCCATTTGCCGCATGGCGGCTGCCCACATTTTGGAGGCAATTATAACGACGTGTCCCCCCAACTCAATTTGCACACAAAGGGATCCACCGCACGCGTCCATTGAGGGGGTAGGAGGGGGTATGGGGGGGGGGGGGGTAGGGATAGGGGGTAGGGGGAAGAGGTAGCTTAAAACGCGCCTACGTGGGTTCAAACAGTCAAAGCGCACGAGTATACATCCACACAAACAACGATATCGCGATAAATCCGATACAACGCGGTTGTGAAACAAGGTAATGTCACTGTGAAAAATATTCGTAAGGGTTACGGGAAAATTTTAGCAATTTTTCCATGATAAATGTCGTAAAGTTGCAACATCCAGTCGTATTGTGACGATAGTTTTTGGACAACATGTGTCGACTTAGTTTTCTTGGAGAGAAAAGACTTCGCTGTCGTAAATTGACGACAGTCTTCTTAAATTTACAGCTCCTAGTCTTGATCACAAATTACGAAAAACGTCGTAAATTAAAGAATTTTTTTTTTTACAGTGGTATGCTGATTTGATTCGCACTGTGTACCAAAGAACGGATAGGGAAGAACGGCGCGAATAACAAACACGGCTTGTGATTGGTCGAGGCGCGGCCTTCCCTCAATATTCTGCACAGATCGAGAGGGAAAACCACTCTAGCAATCACGAGCGCTGCGCGGCGCTGCGCTTCTTTACGCGTTCTCTGGAATAGCTTACGCGCCGCGGGAACAAGCGAACCGCCCTGGAGCGCAATAAGCGGCGCCGAGTGCCACTCACATTCACATTCACCCCCCCCCCCTCCCCCCCCGGACCACACATGTGTAGCCGCTCTCAAAACTCACTCACCAGCCATGCACTGTCAAAACTTATTACAACAACTGATCTGTTTTTATGTTTTATTTTTATCTTTTTATTTTTAAACCAGTCTGCATCATTTTCAAGTATACGAGGCGACCGCACCAGTCGATCTACGAGCTTACTCTCTCTTTGAAAATGAAGGACCAGCCGCACTGCAAACTTCTTGCAAACTATCTTCTGAGCAGTGCGAACGAGTTTCTTCGTAAGCTGCAAAGAACACTCTTGAAAGCTTACGACCAAAGTCTTTGGACCGTTAGAAACAATTTTCTTTGTTCGCACTGCGAAGAAAATAGATTGCAATGCAAACTGCTGAACTATTCTTCAAAAATTGTTTGCAAAAAATTATCTGCAGTGTGTGTGTGCATTCCGTAGCCGGCCATTACCGTAATGTGCTGCCGACTTTTCTACAGTGTGAGGTCTATGGAAATTCCCCCTTTCTCATCTCCGAAAATCTTTCTTCCGCTCCCCTCCTGCCCTGTCACCGCGCGCCGCATGGCTGCCAACCTCTGCAGGCGCGGCAAAGCTCCATATATACAGCACCGGAAATTACAGTCAGTCAGAGAGTTGGGCCGAGCTGGGCTGGGCCGGGCCGGGCTCGGCTCTCTCCATCAGACTGCCATACACTCCTCCACTCCCAGGGCCCGATGGAAATCCGAGAGTGCGAATAATGCGGCGAACTCTTGCAGGTGTGTAAATATGTTATATGCACTTGCAGTTGTGTGAATGCCACACAGCCACGCTGGCGTGAGAATTATTTCCATTCCATGCGCATTCTGTGATCAGGTCAAGGTGAGCTTATTTCTGGGAATGTCACACACTTCAAGGGACGAGGATTTATATGAATAGAATTTTACGCACCTGATATTCAAGGACTGGGGTGCCCGCACTGAGCATGCGCGGTGCGCGCAGACGCCAACACCAAATACTCTCATCATGAGACGAGCCGCAGACGCAGCGCGAGTGGGGGATCACTCATACAAAATGTGACAATAATTTTTGTAACTTTTGATTTTGTATTTTTGTATTTTTGAAAAATATTTTTTTAAATTTTTCTTTTGATTTTTCAAGGAAAATTTCTGTCACTTTTAGAAAATTTTGATCTTTTACCCCCATTTTCGTATTTTCTTGCATCTTTGTTCCTGATTGTTGTTTTTTTTTAAATGATTTTTTTGGGGGGGCCGCACTATGATTTTTCGAAGTAATTCCCCCTCGCCGCAGCGAATAGCCCGGCATAGCAACAGGGATTCCACCATTCTGGACACAGCGGGCTGTATAGTCTATTCCCCGCCCCGCCCCAAACCCCTGTCCTTTTGCTTCCGCTTTATTTTGATTCTCGACCGCACAGCACTGCATGCATGGGGTCCTGATATGCCTCATTACAAAGGCAGCCAGCCATATCAGTATGAAAATAGCAATAAAAAATATTATACGAATAAGCGCGTAACCATGATTTCATTGGGCGCGACAAACGCGATGAAGCAAACTGTCAGGTTGTTGCGAGCGGTGCTTCCTGGCGACCGTCGATATGGTATGATGTGTGCGCATTGCAAATGATTACAAATGCGGAACGTGTAATCTACTTTAGCCAAGCTGCGCAACTGACAGTGGTTCTGCATGGCGCGCGAGGCAGGCGAGCTGCAGGGTGATTCCGCACGCTGGTTTCGTCGCTTTGTCTTTTACGCACTCATGGGGCTCGGCCATAGGGAGCGAGAGAGACAAGACAGAACGCCTATTTCCCCCTTTTTTTTCGGAATCACCCAGCAGTGCTGCTGACGTCACGGACAGCAAATAACGCGGCCCGCGCCACGGTCGGATTGTGGCGGGTGGAACACCTAGTCACTGTGAAGGTTTAACTGTCGTAGGCTTACGGGAAAATTTTCTACAAAGTGAAGTCGTTAAATTACAATGACAATATCGTAAAAATACAAGCACTTCCTATTGACTTGAAATTCAATTACTAACAAGAATGGTTCGACGAAAATTTACAACAATTTTCGTGAGTCGTAATTTACAAAATACATCGGAAATCTGCAAATATATATATATTTTTTCACAGAGGAGGCTCATGAGCGCGGGGGCGGGGGTCACTGGGTTTACAGCGCGAGGGTGTAAAGGAGGACGGCGCGGACGTCATGTCGTTTCATGACAAACGGTGGTGCATTATTTATCTTTGATTTCCGGCTTTATTTCCCCGGAGCCCTCGCGGCTAATCGACAGCGCGCATGGCAAGCAAGCAGAACAGCGTCGCGCGCGCGCGCCCTCTCGCGGCTGAGGCCGGTGGTGTGGGACTGCCTCGCACGGTCTGCAAGTCTGGATCAGCACTGCGAAGAGAGAGAGAGAGAGAGAGAGAGAGAGAGAGAGAGAGAGAGAGAGAGAGAGAGAGAGAGAGAGAGAGAGAGAGAGAGAGAGCGACAGCGATGGGAGGGCAAACTTTGCACTTGAATACGCAGCTAGTTGCGGGTGGCAGCCAGCGCAGTTCGTGGGGCCACATACATTCGCATGCAAACATCACATCGCCATCACACACAGGCGCACACTTGCGCCTTGTCGGCGGCAGCGTGGCGTGGCGACGAAGGAGCTCGCGGGGCGGGGCGGGGTGGGGCGTGGCGGGGCGGGGCGGGGCGGGGCGGGGTGCGCTGGGGTGGGGTGGGGTGAGGCGCCGTGCAAAGGGTAGGCCGTGAGCAGCATCGAACATTGGGGAGGGGAGAGGCGGGCAAGGAGAGACGAGCAGGTGCGGCCTCCGCAAGGCGAAAACAATTTTCACACACTTGCACACACATTCCTGTTTGCACTGAACTTTTTCGAGGTTTTATTTTTGCTCTTATGAAAACCACTAGAATCTACTAGAATCCTATAGAATTTCTTTTTCACAGGCACTAGACATTTTTTTCTTCAATCGTATAGTCTGAACTTATATTTTGTCAAAACCTGAGCAAAAAAGGTCGATTTCTGCGAGGAGTCCTTCTCTAAATTCAAACGTATATCAATTTTATGGGTTTCATGTAATTTTCCTTGACTTTTTCTTAAATTTCCTGATGTGTCTGTTTTCTTTTTCTTTCTGAACAGAATTTACTTTTCTTTCCCTTTTTCGGTGGCGTTTAATGACTTTTTGAGTGATGAGCTCCTCAGGTGGGAGATCCGCACCGGGGCAAGACCCACTTAGTTTTGCTGCTGACAGGGCAGTTCCGGTTCCCTGCTCTGTTCCAGAGGGGCAGCAAAGTTACACTCTTCATGAGACGATCGTTAACTCGACCGTTCTCTCGCGGAAACGCAATTATTACATTACATTTACTGCATGTGTGTGTGGCCAGCGATATCATGGAAGAGAGGAGAGGGAAAGAGAGGGAGTAGGGGAGGGAGTCGGGAGGGAGTGGAGGAGAGAGAGAGAGAGGCGGGAACTCTTATTACCTTTCCCTTCACCCGTCCCCGAGGTTCCACAGCTCTCCCCCCACCCCCACCCTCTTCAGAGCCGCAGGGCAGCCGAGTGGACACACGGCTGCTGTGTGGCTGGCCAAACACGGTCTGCAAACTTCATACGGGAAGTAGAGCGGAGTGATCCTTGACGATCGCTCTTTCTCTTTCTCTCTCCTGCTCGCTTTCCCTCGCCCTCCCTCCACCTCTCTCTCTCTCTCTCTCTCTCTCCCCACTTCTCCTCTGTGAGCAGGCTCCCAACTGTTGGGCCGCTCGCCGTGCCGCAGTGTCCCGCGGGTTTGCCTACCTGCCCGGCTGTTCCCGTGTGCCCTGGAACGCTCTGAGGCTGAGCGGGGCGAGGCGGGGCGAGGCGGGGCGAGGCGGGGCGGGGCGGGGCGGGGCGGGGCGGGGCGGGGCGGGGCGGGGTAGGGCGGGCTGGGCCGGGCCGCGAGGTCCAAGAGGTTCAATCAGCACCACAACATGCCATGCCGTATTGTGAGCCTCGGTTTGACTTCCCCCATCCCTCAGCCGTGCACCTCACCCCCCCTGCAGACAGCAGCCGCGGGGCGGTTCGATTTTTCCCGCAGAGAATATAAGCTACGACTGCCTGGAGGGAAATGGGAAAAGAAATACAGCAGGCCACGGTAGAAAATATGCTCCCGACAACGTTACAACAAAGCTGTACCAGTTGAAACGAGAACTCCTTCTGTGCTTCCGGAACCATTACTGCACCGTCGCAGAGGCAGACCAGAACAACTTCATCGTATCTTCGTAAATTTGCAACATTTTTTTGAAAATAGGTGATTTGCAAATCATGTTGGAAATTTACGATCGGTATGGATATAGCATTAGTTATATTACACTTTTTTTAAAAGTTTACAATTCGAAATTGTAAATTTACTTATGGTTTATCTTGAAGAATTTTCCCAGTAGCCGTACACACTTTTCTTACGGTGTACGCCGTGATCCGCCACTGGATGCAGTACACCAGCGGTCCGGAGAAAATTTTCTCGTCGTGAGAGCAGCTTGCACTCGGAAGTGGCGAAGCCGGGGCGGAAGAGGAAAACCGTTTCCCGCATTCATTTTTTTGAAGTGCGCGCCGCAGCAGCGCCAGCAGCAGAAGCGGAAGCAGCCCAGCCCAGCCGTCGCGTCGCGTCGCCCGCAGAGGGGTGTGAAGTGAAGCCCGCGCAGACTTGAGAGCCGGGCCAGGCCGGGGCGGGGTGGGGCGGGGTGGGGCGGGGCGGGGCGGGGCGGGGCGGGGCGGGGCGGGGCGGGGCGGGGCGGGGCGGGGCGGGGCGGGGCGGGGCGGGGCGGGGCGGGGCGGGGCGGGGCGGGGCGGCATGGTCGAGGTCACGTTGTCAATCTCTTACGCCGTTACGCCAAACGTGTGGCACTGCGACAGCCTGTCACGTGTGAATAATGAATTCCCCTGCGCACCGCCCCGTCCCGTCCCGCCCCGCCCCGCCCCGCCAGAGAGCAGCACGGGTCGCGGGCAGGTCGACCTGTCCCTGCCGCTGGCCTGCGGGCGGGTGGGGCTGAAACAGATTCCCAGCAGCATCAATGTGTTCCAATCAGCGTGAGAGGCCGGACAGACCCCGTCACTAACGGCACACGTGCTGCACACGTGCTGCACGCTGTCAAATTTGCACACATTTACAGCGGTTGGTGCAGATGAGGCGTTGCGAGCAAGCCCTGCTGCGAGCCCTGCTGCTTTGCTTCGTCTCACAAAGGCTTCTTCATGGCGCATAAAAGATCTCAAAAAAGAAGAAACGATTTCGTAGCAGAAGAGAGTGTTGTAATCGTTTAGAAACGTGATGCATCGCACATTTTCGCGCGCGAACGATATTCGCTAACTTCCAAGTGTACGACATTCGCACACTTAGATTTCCAGTGTAAAATTTCTATTGATAAAATTTCTATTGATCCAGGGCATTTACCACTAATTTAAGTGAACCATTTCCTGGGTGTACTGCGTAGTGAGCCACCCGGCGCCGCGCACTCTCACGAGCCAGCTTGTCTCGTAGGATGCGCCCCACCCCGCCCCGCGCCGCCTCGCAGAACAACTCGACAACTAATTGGCTATTTATGGTGGATTTCCTGTGTGTTGTCTACGCGCGCGCTGCCCGGCCGGCCGGCCTGGTTTGGAAGAGAGAAAGAGAAAGGGGAGAGAGGGAGGGACTGAGAGAGAGAGAGAGAGAGAGAGAGAGAGAGAGAGAGAGAGAGAGAGAGAGAGAGAGAGAGAGAGAGAGAGAGAGAGAGAGAGAGAGAGAGAGAGAGAGAGAGAGAGAGAGAGAGAGAGACGTATACAGGGGGTGGAGGACAAAGGGACCAGCGCAGGAAGAAGACCTTATCACTCACTGTTTCCTCTCCCGGGAGAACATGAGGGGCTGGTCAGGTCAGTTCTAGTGGTGCGGCTAGTGCTGAGGCTGAGGGGCAGTTAGTACTCCGTCCCGCTCCCTCCTCCTCCTCCTCCTCCTCCTCCTCCTCCTCCTCCTCGACCACGCTTCGCCGCCTGTTCTCTCTCTCGGAAGACATCGAGCCCCCATTTATCAGCGTCCCCGTGTTGAGCAGGTCGCAGGGGGCGGGGCGGGGCGGGGCGGGGCGGGGCGGGGCGGGGCGGGGCGGGGCGGGGCGGTCTGCCCTGGGGACGGTGTTAGGGTCCGAGCGGGGCGACCGGTCACCTCCTCCTTGACTATGGAAATGACAGTCCAGTCGGCCTGCAGGCGGGTATGGCCGGACCGAGCCGAGGGGTCCCTGTGGGCCACGGGGCTGCACTGGTAAAAAAAAAAAAAAGTTTGTTATCTGATGAGAGACTGCTCTTGTTTGAAAACAAAAGAATCGTTTTTATAAAAATTATCACAAAACTGTTTTTTTTTAATTGACTAGTTTGGTCCACACACTAGAAGCGACTAAGTAGTGTGTCTGTAACTAAACAAGGAAATCCTGTCTGTTACTTTCTATAGCAAAACATCCCGTTCTGAAACAGGCCCTTTTGTAATACCTACTACAACTATTTTTCAAAAAGCGTGACAAAGTAATATTTTTTGAAACAAGAAAGGACAGAAATTTAAAAAAAAAAAAACGAAATTTTTTTTGTTTGCCAAAACAAAACAAATTGTAATGTTACAAGACATGTTTGAAAATGAAATTTATTTTGCCAAACAAGATGTTACTTGTTAATTTACAACATTTTTCAACAGTGTGTGTGGGAGGAGGGGCCCAGGCACCCGCTCTGCGTGCGCGTGGCAATACATTATTTGACTGCTGTCCGTCGCGCCAGCAGACTCACCGGCCCTTGCCTCCTTGCCTCGGCCCGCACAGTATACTATGTATACGCAAGCAGTGTGCTCTGTGAAAAATAGTATTGTAGATTTACGACAAACTATTCTTGTTCGTGAATGTATTTCAAGTCGATAGGCAGTGCATGTAATTTTACGATATGTGATTGTAATTTTTCGACTTCACTTTGTGGAAAATTTTTCAGTAAACCTACGACTATTTTTCACACAGTGCTGCCGCCGGCTATGGGCCCAGCCCGGGTCTACACGTCTACACACACTGCGCGGAAGAGAAAAATAAGCTTTCTGCGGATGGCTAGCATTCGGAGCTATGTAGAGTAATTCATCCTTGAAGCGAATAACGCTTTTCTTTTAAATGTTTTGTGTTACGAATATTTTATTTATTTCGCAGTACATAAATTGATATTTTTTTGCTGTAAGTCTTTCTTTTTCAAGGCACGATGTATAGCCTTGTAGTTTTGTCTAGAATAATACTTTCGTCTTTAAAAAAAAAAAAAAACTTTTAATCAGCCTTGTTAGAATTCCATGAATAATTTCAAGGTACAAATCAACGCCCTGAATCCAGATCCATCATCCTCTTGTCAGTAAAATACCCAGATTTATTTTATTTTATTTTTTTATAAACTTTTTTTTAAAGTGAGGCTGTAAATAAGATGCTTTCTGCGGCTTACGGTATACTGGCTTTAATCTTTTGGTATAAGAATAACACGCTGAAAGAGAGAAGAAAAACAAAAACAGGTTTATGTAACCTTATTTCACCTTTACATAAATAACTCGTAGCACTAGTTCTACGCACAGAATAAATCTCACCCTTGTCCCGTCAATCACGATTATCATTCATTTTTTATGACATAAACATAGAGGGAGGAGGGGGGGACGTCGCCATAACTTCCCTAAAATTTATAGGGATTCGGCGAGGCGTTAAAAAGTGCGCCGTGGGAAACGAGATAGGAAACGCGGCAGGTGCGTTTGGGGCGGACGCGGACGGGGCACGGCACTATTATTCACACACAGGGGCGAGCAGAGCGGAGCCGAGCGCCATCATGAAATATGCTTTTGTATTAATCCGCACACTTTTCCTCTCTCTCTCTCTCTCTCTCTCTCTCTCTCTCTCTCTCTCTCTCTCTCTCTCTCTCTCTCTCTCTCTCTCTCTCTCTCCCCCTGCACATTCCATTATGTGCTTGAAAAATACTGGAACACGGAGGGAGAGAGAGGGGGTGCATTGAAATCCATGTTGTTCGGCACACAACAGTGCGGGTGCGAAATAAACTCATTTCGCTCCGCTTAAACCGCGCGAATGCGGTGTTAGCCTTGCTCCCATAGGCATGTGATGCCTCGCTCGCTCACTCACTTGCTCGCTCACTCACTTGCTCGCTCACTCACTTGCTCGCTCACTCACTTGCTCGCTCACTCACTTGCTCGCTCACTCACTTGCTCGCTCACTCACTTGCTCGCTCACTTGCTCGCTCACTTGATCGCTCACTCACTTGCTCGCTCACTCACTTGCTCGCTCACTCACTTGCTCGCTCACTCACTTGCTCGCTCACTCACTTGCTCGCTCACTCACTTGCTCGCTCACTCACTTGCTCGCTCACTCACTTGCTCGCTCACTCACTTGCTCGCTCACTCACTTGCTCGCTCACTCACTCACTCTGCAGCCATGACGCCATAAGGCTTTTACTGAGCCGCCCAAAGCGGAGACGCGCGGATCCATCGCGCCTCACTTCACTATGCACAAATTCGGGGACGAGTTCCGTAGATGGGCAGAAACGCAAGCAAAAAATTAAGTACAAAAACAGCTAATAAAGAGAGACCATCAAACTAAAAGTCTATAAGGGTGAAGAGAATGAAGCATAGTTTTCAGCTAGGTGTGGTTGTTGTATGTTGTTGATGAAGGCCCGCAGTGGCGGCAACCGCAAGCCACAAGCAGCCACAAGCCGCAAGTAGGACGTTCGCGGACTCCCCACTGCTGCGCCCTGTGCTACGCCCTCCTGCCACCTGCAACCCTCACTGGAAGAAAAAGCTACAGCAAATCCAGTTAACTCTGATGACAGCCTTTACCGTCCTTTATTTTACTGGATTTATTTTTATTTCTAACAGGGTTATTCGCTGTACTTCTAGATGCAGTGCAAGGTAAACGCTGTACACTGCCTCGGAAAGTACTTAAAATCTTGTCGGAAAGTACAGTAAATCCAATAAAATAAACTACAATAAAGGCTGGCATAAAAATTAACTGCATTTGCTGTAGTTTTTTTTCTACAGTGCTGAAGGCCCTGCTGCCGCCCTGCAGCGCCCTCGCCGGGGGGTACATAAGCCCTCTCCGGCCCACGGCACCGGGGGTGTGAAGCGAGGCCGCACGAAATATTTCGACCACCCGGAAAGAAAAACACACGGCGAGCACCCCAATCCACTTACTTAAACAGTTGGTATACAAGAATTTCAGCAGGGAGAGCCGAGGCCGCCGGGCCGGGCCAAGCGAGCTGACGCGAATGTATATTTACGAGGTCGCCATAGGAACCGTGCGGCCGGGCCGGGGCCGGGCTGCACCCCGTTTAGCCCCAATGACCGCCGCACGTGTCCGAGGCCTTGCAGTTCTGTCCATCTCCAAGAGCGTCCGGAGGTCCTCGCGGAGCCCAGCAGCAGCAGTAGGCAGGGCTCCCACAGGACCTCCAGGCGGCTTGCACCTGCTGGATCCTGTGGGAACCTCCGGGTCCCATCACTGTGAGGGTGAGGTACGGGAAAATTTCTCATGATAAATGTCGTTAAGTTACAACATCCAGTTGTATTGTTACGATAGTTTTTTTTTTTTTTTACGCCATGAGTCAACTTAGTTTTCTTTGACGAGTGAAAATATGCCGTCGTAAATTCACGACTGCGCTCGTAAATTTTACAACTCTGTGTCGTCATCACATATTACGAAAAAAAGTCGTACATTTACGATATTTTTTTTTCACAATGGTTGCTGTTGGGGAGTCTCGGGTACGGTGGCGGCGCGGGGCGAGGCCGGCGTGCAGCCCCGCGGGACCAAATATCCGCCTCTGCTCACCCGCCCCGCCCCGCCCCGCCCCGCTCCGCCCCGCCCCGCCCCGCCCCGCCCCGCCCCGCCCCGCCCCGCCCCGCCCCGCCCCGCCCCGCCCCGCCCCGCCCCGCCCCGCCCCGCCCCGCCCCGCCCCGCTCCGCCCCGCCCCGCCCCGCCCCGCCCCACTGACAGAACACCGCGGCCCGTCACGCAGCTCCTCGCCACGCTGCCGCGCTCTCCAAAGTCCAAGTTTGTAACTTTGTCGCTGAAGAATTTAGCGGCCTGTCACGATAAATAAATTAAAAATATGGGGCGAGAGCGCGTTTCTGCCAGCCAGCCTCTGCCTGCCCCGCCCCGCCCCGCCGCGCCCCGCCTCTGCTGCGCGCCCTTCAGCCTTTCAGGTGGCACGTCAATACTTTTCAGAGCCAGTCCGTGTGACGTGGCTCGGCTGAGCTGGGCTGCGGTGGTGGTGGAGGCCTTCGCCTAGGTTTAGCAAGGCGGCCACACCACAGTCCGACCCGAAGGGAGCGTCACTTCGAAAAAAATCACTATATACTACCCCAAAAAATCATTTAAAAAACTAGGTAGGTGCACGTGGGCGTGGGGCACGCGTCAGGCTGAGCTACGAGTGCGCCTCTCGAGGCCTGCGGCGCTTCCAGATTGTAATTACATGTTGTTGTTTTTATTTTCATGTAGGCAAGCTAGCCAGGTCAATTCCCATCCCATCACGCTTGGCTCAGCCCGGAGGTACACCCTGCGGTGAAATGTAAACTGAGCTATTTAGATTTCTGTTTTGATATAGATTTAGCATATAATGAAAAAAAAAATCAAAAAATTTGTTTTGACATTTGGAAAGAAATCACTACATAAATGAATGCTACGTCTATTTAGTTCGCCAAAATTACGGCAGTCTTCTTAAATGCCAATTTTGGAAATATTTGTGCGCTGAACTTCGTCCCTCTCCGGGAAGAATGCACTATACAAGCTTCCCCAAACAGAATGCATACAGCACTTTAATGGAAGGGAAAAAGAGAAAGAAAGAAAGGCGTATCTTTGCCGCATTACCTTTCATTAAGAAAATTTGTGAGGGTGCTGCGTCTGACGAGGCTAGGTCGATGCCCGGTCACGTTAGCGCCGCGCTTAAGAGGGCGGAGTACATCGGCCTGCCGAGCCGCGCGGAGGCCTCTGCGGAGCGCCGAAAGCGCAGTGCCGTTCTGTGTTCAACTCGTCATTACAGCCAAACGGTTCGAGATATCGACACCAAACTTCGTATGTGAGCCAAGGAAGGTTCATTCTTTGTCCCGATGAACTTGAATAATTTTTTGAATTTTTCGTTGAAGCCGTTTTGCACTTTATAAAGCCTCATTTTCAGTCCACAAGAACTTTTGACTCAGGCCAAAAATCGAAAAAATCTCTTCTACAGATTGTAGATCCGTCCTTCACCTACCCGCACATATTTGTACGGTACCTGTGCATCGAAAGGGCGAGGCTCTAACCTATTCCAGCGCGGAGGTCTGCACGGGCTTTTTGGACTCATTTCGCGGCATGGAGGAGCAGGTCTGGTATGCTGACCGTAGTCGTGCTGTACCAGTAGGCTGATTCCGCACTCTGGTTTCGTCGCTCCCTCCTTGTTGCACTCATTGGGCACGGCCATAAGGAGCAAGAGAGAGGGAGCTACAAAACGGTGTTCGGAATCGCCTTGCAGCCTCCTCTGCCTCCCGCTCCTCGTCCCTCCCTAACACGTGTTGTCACGGTCGTTGTCTGGCTACGCGGTCCGGGTCCGGGTCCAGAGCGTCAGGCCTGCTGTGGGGCTCCCACCCCCACCCCCACCCCCACCGGGCCGGGGTCCGCCAGGCCTCTGGCCTCTGCAGGGCGAGGAAGCCGAGCAGCGAGCTTGCCTATGCCTCCAGCCTCTTTTCAACTGCCACTATTTCAAATTAAGATAGAACTTCGGTTCAAATTCCTCATTGTGCGTAGTAAGCCTTGTATAAATGATTAAGCTATCAAAAAAAATGGAAAAAGGGTGCAAAATCACGAATTTTAGAGCGCAAGGTAAACAAAAGAGGCGGGGTCGCCAGTCGCCATATAGTCGCCCAGACCCTCGGGTCTTGTTTGGGTGGGCAATGAATGAGCGAGCTTCTACTCTTATTTTCCGCAATCAACAGCAAAGTTCATATAATTTTTAAACAACAATCTTACATTATGTACGTTTCGTGTCGCCCCCTTTTCCTTCACCCTTTATTTTTAGGTACTTTGCCGAGAGAGATGGTTTTACCGTAGCCAAAGGGCATGATCCAAGAAGCAGGAGACCAAGAGGGAATGCCCACTGCTCACAAAGCTTTCGACACATTACCTCATCTCACTTCCCCGCTAACTCTCTCCCTTCCCCCTCTCGCTTTCCCTCTCCCTGCCCCTCTATCTCTTTCCCTCTCTCTCTCTCTCTCTCTCTCTCTCTCTCTCTCTCTCTTTCTCTCTCTCTCTCCCTCCCTCTCTCTCTCTCTCTCCGACACAGACAGTATCACACACTCATCACTCACTCTCTCTCTCTCTCTCTCCCTCCGCCTCTCTAACCGCTTTCTCCGTCCCTCCCATTCTCTCTCTCTCTCATGTCCTATCCCATTTTTTCAACAATTCGCCTCTTGTGCCTTTGTGCACATGCTGCATAATTTGCAGCTCCTCCCTGTGTGTGCATGTGCCGCGTGTGCGCTCACGGGCTGCGAAAGAATGACCTGAGACAGACCTGACCTGCCGCGGCCCGTCGTGCTTTATGACGATTAGCCTTGGGCAATTGATAGGGGCTGAGGGACGGGCCGTCTACACGCTTTCTGCCGTTACTGCCTCAATGTAGCCTTCTGTTGAAACGCATGTGTACACAGGCAGGACCGGGGAGAGAGAAAGATTGTTTTATTGAGGGCATTCGCGTCACATCCCCTCTCCAACGGAAACAAAGTGAATATCCACGCAACTCGCAGCATTGTCGGATTTTTCACCGTTTTTGAGGAAGGAAGCGTCAGTGCTCTCGGCTGCTTCGTCGAGTCAACATCTCGAAGTGCCGAGCTGCTCTACCACCCCCACACCGCTGAGTGCCGCACCGCGCCCCGTGCAGCGGTCCACCCGCCGCGCCCCGTGCAGCGCTCCGCGCCCCCGCGCTCCCGCGCCACCGCGCGAGTGTTTTGTGCTAGATGTGCTCTTGGATGTGCTTCATTAGCTAGCCTTGTGACAAGAAGTGAGTGGCCAGAAATGGCGAAGAGTCGAAAGCGGAACGGCTACAACAGCAGGTCGCTTGGTATTAGAGGAAGGAAGATTCGTTCACTGAACCAGCGTCGGTGAGTACTCTGTGCATCGCACCCGAGGGGAATCACTCATATAAAACTTGTACAATGATTTTTTTTGGTTTGGGATTTTTTTGAATTTTTTTTTATTTTTGATTTTGATTTTTCTTTTGATTTTTCACGAGAAAGAAATGATATGTTACTTTAAAAAAATTGTGTTTTTTCTTGTTTTGTTCCCATTTTCCTCAATTTTGGGTTCATTTGTTCTCGATTTTTCGGATTTTTATGCAACTTTCTCCTTTATTTTATTTTGATTTTTTAAAATTATTTTTTTATTTTTTAAATGATTGTTTGGGGGCTGTACAATGGTTTTTCGAAGTGACCCCTCGATCGCACCCGAGGGGGCCTGAACTCCTGAAATCATGTGTACACAATCGCCAATATCTTCGAAATCGTTGTCAAAATTGGTGATCTATTGCCGAAAACAATTGATTTGAGTGCGTATTTTGGGCTCCTAAAGCTCAAAATACGCTTCTATTTACTTTACGAATTATTTCTTTCAATTATAAGAGGTGAAATCATGTGGAATCATGTGAAATCTTGAAATCATGTGTACAAATTTTGTGTGTGTTGAGGCCCCCTCGATCGCACCTGTTTCGTGTCAAGTGATTTTGTTGGTGTGTCTTTGTGAGTTTGTATTTTGTATAACATTCGAATGGTGTCGTAGGGCGCAGATACACCAGGCACCTGGCCCGGTTGACCAGGGCGATGGGCAGGTCACCCCACCCCCCCTCGCACCTGCCCCGCGCAGGTGAGTGCTCTACCCCCGTCCCGTGACTTAGTGTTTCACTATTGTTGTGACTGTGACGCTGGCCTCTGCGCAGCCCCACTATGCCCGAGGTGGGCCCCGCCTCGCCTGCCACGCCGCGCGCGCCTCCCCGCGCGACGGCTCCTGTCTCCACGCCCCGGGCGCGCCCGCCCCCTACCCCCGCGAGTACCCCCTCGGGCTCCGCGGGGCCCCAGGAGCGACCCTGCGGTGTGGTAGCGTCAACCCCTGTGGCCAACAAGGACCCATACGAGAACGTCTTTGACGGCAACTCGTCGCCCGTATCTTGGGAGCCATCAGTGGGGCCTGTGAGAAGGCTGGATGAGGCTATGCTATCCACCGAGGCCATAGAGGGGCGCCGATGTATCCTTTACACTCAATTTATTGAGCAAATCAAGGCTGATAGGTTGCATTCACCCCTTACAAATTGTTCCTTTTACGACAGTGTTTTTGTCGAAGAACGTATTATGGGTTTCAGGTCAGAGATCAAGTATAAGTGCACGATGTGTCAAAAAATCACCGTGCTGCACACAGACAAGGTGTCAAGCCGGGAGATGGATGTCAACATGGCCATCGTTGCTGGCACGGTGAACGGAGGTGGCACCTTCGCTTTGCTGGAGTCCATCGCCTCTTCTATCAACATGATGCCAATGACGATCAAGACTTACAGGAGAAAGGAAAACAAGCTGGCGGACATCATGGCCAGAGAGGCAATGGATGCTATGATACTTGCAGGACAAAAGGAATTGGAACTTGCGGTAGACGAGGGCGACAAGTGTGCCGATGGCGTGCCATACATTACAGGTGAGTCCGTGCACTTGTATGCAGATGTGCCTGCACCGTTTCAAGTTAATCTTTTACTGAAATACGCAACTTGTTACAGTTGTCGTAGATGGTCAGTGGTCCAAGCGGTCGTTTGGAAACAAATATGACGCCACCTCTGGATCGGTAAGAATTCCCCACCCGTCCACAGCACCCTTTCCCCGTTACAACCGGCACGAGAAGGAAACATCTCTAAAATTTTTGTACACCACGTAATTCAGAAAAAAAAAATCAGACATTTCGCAAAATTTTAAAAAAATCGGAAAAATTCATAGAAATTTAGAAAAAAGAGAAATTTAGAAGAAAGGAAACTTTAAAAAAATTGAGTAAATTCCAGAAAAATCTCACGAAAATTCCAAAAATTCAATAAAAAAAAAGTAATATGAACACCAAAATTCAGAGTTGTTTCCCCCTTGTGCCGGCACCTTTTTCGTTTCATACAAGGTCCTCACACCTCCAAATCTAATTCCAATTTTATTTACAGGCGACCATCATTGGCTACCGCACGGGAAAGGTGCTTTTTACTGGAGTGAAAAACAAACGCTGCTCCGTGTGTGAGTACGCGCAGCGCAAGAACATTCCCGAGGAGGAGGTGCGGGATCACGCGTGTGCTAAAAACTACTCGGGACCCTCTACTGGAATGGAGGCTGAACTAATACAGGAAGGGTTCAAGCGCAGCGTACTCATGCACAATTTAAGATTCATGAAGTACATTGGTATGTTGTTTTTGTGTAGGGATTCGAGCTGCAGCGTACTTAGTGCCCTTGTCAATTTACAGTACGAACTGTTTTATTTTATTATTTTAATTATTTTTTTTTCAAGGTGACGGTGACAGCAGTGTAGAGAAAATGCTTTGTAAGGACAAGCAGCCCTACGGGGCTACTTTTCCTGTGCAAAAAATTGAGTGTAAAAATCATCTGTTGCGAAATTTAAAAAAATCCCTCCTTCAAATTTCCCAAAACACTCATCTTCCTTGCCCCGTGGGACTCAACAAGCAAGACATGGTTTTTCTACGAAAACTTGTGAAAGAAAATACACTCAGACTGGCGACAGGCGTGAGTTGTGCTAGCGAGTACAGAGGAAGAACAGAAGACGGTAATGTATTTTTAGCTATCGCTCAATGTACTACAGGAAAGCTGTCAAAGACTAACACCCTTGCCTGATTAACTTGCAGTTCCAATGCACCACATGCGTGTGGCTAACCTGCGAGCAGATATTCTGAACGCCCCCCTGCACACTTTCGGTGACCATGACAAGTGTGCAGAGTACTTTTGCAAGACGAGGCAGGGGGCCTCGGCGGCCACGGCGGCCGCGGTGGACACGGCGGCCACAGCAGGGCCTGGCAGCGCCTCTGCGCCGGGTCCCTCTCCAGCTGCGCCGCCACCGCCGGAAGTGAACTATGTGCCGCGACTGAGTACCGCGGGGATCTGGAGCCTCATCATGACTGCCGTCCACAGACTAGCTGACAAGGCTTCCAGTCTGGTCTACAACGTATCAAACAATCCATGTGAAGTGGCCAACAGTGTGATAGCCCAGAAGGTAGCAAACAAGAGGCCATACTTAGGAGGAAGTAGCTCTTACGAGATGCGCGTGAATGCCGCTGCCCTCTCTCTGAATACCTCGGGGGAGGTGCTTAGGATGGTGCACAAGTCGGCGACAGGCGGCGCCAGCCCGGGTAAGTTTGGTGCGGAAGTGCGTCGCAGGCATGTAGTGAGCAGCGGAGAGGAGGGGCGATGTATCGAAAGTTGCATACTCTGTAGCTAAAATTGCCTATCTTCAGGCGGATCTAGAAGCCCACATGGGGGAGTAGTAGTCGCCTCCCCTCACTCATTACGTGCCTGGTGCGGGGCCACACCACACCAAACAGCCTTTTATATAATCCTACTGTTGCTCTTACAGGCAAGATCACAGTCAAGTGCATGGAAAGAAGAAAGGCCAAACGCGATGAGAAACGACGCCGGTCTACACAGAGAAAACTGGACATGCAGAATGGAGTCACTCTACCAGTAAGGCGCGCCCCCGCGCCAGGACCTGACCAGCACTACGGGCTTCAAGAAGAAAGCAACCAGCCACCCCCTGCAGATGACCCCGTAGCCATGCAAGAGGAGCTTGCGAAGTTCAAGCAGTCACTGCAGGATAGCCTGGAGCGCGCAGAAGAGCTAAAGGAGATGGCCCAGGGCACAGACGAATGGCTAAGAGAGCGACGGCTACGGCTTACTGCGGCTGATTTCGGAGAGATCTGTAAGAGAAAACCCCATACTTCATGCAGAGTATTTGTGCATAACAAGCTTTATGGAAATGGAGGCAAAAGCAAAGAAATGCAACACGGTAGGATGTATGAGCCAGAAGCCAAAAAATATCTAGTGTCTGAGGGCTACGATGTTGAGGAGTGTGGACTTTTCATCGACCAGGAAATGCCATTTTTGGGAGCCAGCCCAGGTATGGAGTCAGTGCAGTAATTTCAGTTGGTGTCTAGTGACATGAAAACTGTAAATAACCGATATTGGTTCATTTCAGATGGCCTAATAGGACTGGAAATGGTGCTTGAAATTAAATGCCCCTACTCTGCTTTTGACATTCTGACAAAAGAAGAAGCTATAGTAGATAAGGTAAGGTGAAAAATAATTTTGCTCTCGGTAAACTACGTTGACTGTGGCTAATTTACTGCTTGTGTTTCAGGTAACTTATCTGAAGAGAGTGAATGGCGAAATTAAATTAGCAAAAGACCACAGTTACTATTACCAAATTCAAGGGCAGCTCCATGTAACGCAGCGCCAAAAATGCCTCTTTTTAGTTTACGCCATGCACTGGACCCATATCGAAGAAATTGAGAGGGATGACGAATTTTGGAATAGAAGTATGCGTGATCATTTGAAACGGTAAATTTAAAGATATACGATTCTTTTTAGTACTTGGTTCGGGTTGTTTGACTTTCAGGCACATGATACATATTTCCTTTTGTTGTACAGATTTTATGAAGAGGCCTTGCTTCCCGAAATTGTAATGCCTCTCTATCCTCACCGCCGTTCAAGAAATGACATACGGGAGGCGCCTTCAATCCTGCAGGCTCAAGATGAACGCAGGAATCAGCAGGAAAGGGCTGAAAAGGAAAAGAGAGAGAGACTGGAAAAGCGTGAAGAAGCGAAGAGGACCAGGGAAGTGCAGAAGCAAGCGAGAAAGGCGGCGGCAGAGAGGAGGCGAGAGGAGGCGGAAAAGAAGAAAGAGCAAAGACAGACGAAGAGGAAGGATGCTGAGGGTGGCGAGGAAATAGCCCAGAAGATGCGGAAAAGCGATTGAATGCGGCGCCCGCGTCCCCACACAGGTTTTTCCGTGGTTTTCCTGGTGTCATTGCCCAAATGGGGGGGACTTATCTCCACGGCAACGGTCAGTTTCTTTTTAATTACTATTTGCTGCATTTTTCTCACTATTCTGACAGTTGTGCTTTCTAAATAAATTTACCACTATTCATTTCTTTTACGACTGTTTTACTTTCTGCGGTTCCTCACTTCACTCCTGTATTGACACTTCTCGGCGCACGGCTTTGTTACTGTCGAGGCCCAGCCCAGTGGGGCGGTGGGACCGGTGGAGGGGGTTGGGTGGGGGGAGGAGGGGGGGGGGCGAACCTCCGCGACAGAAGGAGCAACTAGCGGTCCAACCCGGAGTATGAATGCCATCTCAATTTCTCGAAAGCAAAAATGATAAACGTAATCAAATTGAGCGTAAATCAATATCGACACCTTACATCACTTTAATTTTTACGCAACTTCCTGGTTCCGGTGGCCTGAGCGAGGTGGCGGGGAGTAGTCGGGGCGCGGAAGGGCGGACCCGCGCTGCTCTGCAGGCTGCTCGCTGTATGGCAGTACAAGCAGGCTGATACATTCGTATCATCTGCTACATCGCTGTGAAAAGTACTCGTGAGGGTTACGGGAGAATTTTCCATGATAAAAATTACAATTTAAAATTGTAAATTTAAAAGCATTCGCTATCGACTTGGATTGACGGACGAGCAAGAATGGGCTCTCGTAAATTTACGACATTTTTTGTAAATAAAAATTACAAAAAAATGTCGTAAATTTACGAGGATATTTTTTACAGTCCATACGTCCCGTAATCCTAAGCACGGGTCTTCCCCACTTTACAGCTCCGACCCGGAACAGCAGAGCGATTTCGATGCGCGCACTCGTAGGCCCTCTCCGTGAGTGCGAGAGAGCCAGAGCCAGAGAGCCCTCGCACCCTCGGCGGACTCCTTGAGAGCGAGAGAGACAGAGCGTGCACCGGAATCGCTCTGCAGGCCCGGGACTCGCAGAAGACGGCCGGGAGCTGCCCTCAGCCCCGCTCGCCCCCTCCACTCCTATCCTCTCCTCCTCGGCCCAGGCCAGCCTAGACCAGCCTGGCCCGGCAGAGCGACCTGCTGCAAAACAAAAGCCCGGGCGGGGCGAGGCGTCCTGACTCGTGAGACATGTGGTGGTGGGGGCGGCAGTATAGCTCGCCCGCAAGGCTGCATTTTCGACAGTCAGGGAAACAGCGTAAAGGCCCTTGCAGACCTCCGCGCTGGAACAGGTTAGAGCCTCGCCCTTTCGATGCACAGGTACCGTACAAATATGTGCGGGTAGGTGAAGGACGGATCTACAATCTGTAGAAGAGATTTTTCCGATATTTTGCCTGAATAAAAAGTTCTTGTGAATGGAATATAAGGAAGCACAGGGCTTAAACGACATGTTCCAAAAATTATTTGAACATGCATGTACAAAGAATGAACCTTCCTTGGCTCACATACGAAGTTTCGTGTAGAAATCTCGAACCGTTTGGCTGTAATGACGAGTTGAACACAGAACGGCACTGCGCTTTCGGCGCTCCGCAGAGGCCTCCGCGCGGCTCGGCAGGCCGATGTACTCCGCCCTCTTAACGCCACCGCTTGGCGCAGATCGCGGCTCGCGATGAGACAGACAGCCTTAGCGAGACTTAACTGACTTACGGCCTATCTCGGCTGGGCCCGGCTCGGCTCTGCTCGGTGCAGCATTGCCAGTAGAGCCAACAGGACGACTTGGCCGATTTACCTCTTGGAGATATCATCTCCGGCTTGGCGGGGCGGGGGCGGCGCCTCGACCTCCCAACCTAGCCTCTCCGTCTCCTCCTCCCTCCCCCCTTTTTTTTCGGAGGAAGGAAGGAAGTGAGAGAATGAGAAAACGCGGTGAGCGGCGCCTGCCCCGTGGTCCTCTCCGGAGAAGTTAGGAGACGATACATATAGATGCATCATCAATTTACCATTAAACGGACACACACACGCGCGCGCACAAGCAAGAAACACTTTTACAAAAAGAAAAAAAATTCTTGAACAGTTTAGAAAAAAATTCAGTCATAGAGTAGTTTTAAGTTAAGGTGTTTTTCTTTTCTTTTGTAAGGGATTTCGGCGAAAGAACTTTCAGCGAGGAGTGTCATAGTTTCGGGCTTCCCGATAGAATACCATATTGTTGTCGCCTGAGCGATACTGGAACGGTGGTCATTCCAAAGAGGGAAACAACTCTGAGTATTTTGTACTACACCTTGTACATTACAAGATTTCGGAGAAACTCAAGAAAATTCAGTAAAACTGACAAAAACTCAAAAAAAGGAGAAAATTTCAGATACGTCTAGATAAAAATTCAAAGCTTCGCTGTTAAAAAAAATCACACAAAATTAAGCAAAATACATTATTTGTGCATCAATATTCAGAGCTGTTCGCCCCTCGAGACACCTAGAAAGGGAAGGGAGGCGGCAGAGAAGAGGAAGCTGAGGCTGCAGTGGCAGGTAAGCAGGAGCGAGGAGCACTTTTTTCCGGCCCCAGAGATGACGATGGCCCGCTCCACTTCTTGCCGGATCCCAATTTTTTTCCCCCGCTTTTTTTTTCCCGGTCGCCGAGCTGGGCCAGGCCGTCCAGGCCACCGCACCGAGACGAAACAAAGCGACGAGACGAGGAGAGAAGTGAGGTGACTTGCCACTCGATGCGGCACGGTCGCCCCACCCCGCCCCGCCCCGCCCCGCCCCGCCCCGCCGCATGTCCTTGGGTTGCCGCTCCGGGGCCATTCCGGGCCGCGCCGGAGCTCGCCGGAGGCCTTGGGCCTTCCCTGCGAGAGATTACACAGCGGGACGCGCAGCCGGCCGCCGGGGAACTTCTCTCAAAGGAGTCGCAGCTCGCCGCCACCACTCCTCAGGTTGGTACTTCTCCGAGGTTCTGAGAGTTTTCCAAACTGCTCCTCAACGAGAGATAAAGACTCCCACCTACAAGATCTCCTCCCTTTCCCTTTCCCCTGGAAGGTCAGTTTGACGAATTACAATTGTTTTTTGCGCGAAGAAATATAAAATTGTCAGATTTGTTGGAACCGCGCTCCCCTTTCTCTCTCTCTCTCTCTCTCTCTCTCTCTCTCTCTCTCTCTCTCTCTCTCTCTCTCTCTCTCTCTCTCTCTCTCTCTCTCTCTCTCTCTCTCCACGAGGACGGCCCGAACACCTATTAGGCCGTGGAGAATGGACGCTAAAGAAAAGTGAGAGCAAGTTGGATTGAACTGGGTTTAAGGACAATACGCGGCGGCGGAGGAGGACGCCGTGGGGACAAAAGAACAGAACTGGGCCGCCACACCACACCACGCCACGCCACGCCACGCCACGCCACGCCACGCCACGCCACGCCACGCCACGCCACGCCACGCAACGCCACGGAGCACCTCGTTGTTGGTGGTGCTACTGCTCGGTGCGGGAGCTGAGCTGCGTCATGCCCGACAATTTCACTCGCTTGATTATTATTTTCACGGCAAGAGGTTGGCGCTCCTGACGGCGCCCAGCTGGAGCGCGGGAGCAGCCGAGACGCCCGAGAAATATTCACTAAAGTTTCATTTAAAATTTAGAAGAAAAATAATTATTTACCGGCTACGAATTATAAGGTGATTGTCAACATGATGATTTCAACAATTTGGCAGAGAGCTGGAAGTTTACAACTGGTACACACCAACAGATATCAGACACCATGTAAACAAAAACTTTTGATTAGTTTGGATTAAATAATAATATTAATAATACGAATTTCATACGGGGCAACGGCAACAAGTGTGCAGCTGAAATTATCACGGTAAAACTAGCACCTTTCATGGAAACTTTCTTGATTTCGAAGACGTTTTCGAATAATCAAGACCTTTCCGATGACGTCCTGAGAACGAAGATAATCTCCAAGACATGCCCATGGAATTTACGACGTCGTCTTGAAATTATTGCAATATTTCAAGACAACAACTTGTAATTATTGCAGTTTTTCAAGACGACGACTTAAAAACCAAGAGCAATGTCTTGAAAATCGTCCTAGTCTTGTTTTTTCCAAAACGTCTTGAAAACCAAGACGCCAGTTTTACCGTGTGCTTAACAATTGGACGTGTCAGTTGAAGAAATATGGATAAATTTTAATCTTAATTTTCTTGGTACTTTTTTTCCACGGAAAAAAATATAATGCTGAAACGTTTTTCCATTAGCATTCAGCACACACTAACTATACGTACCATCCGCTCGCGCGGAAATTACTTCAAACCGACACATTTGTTTTCGCTTTCCGTTACCGCCAATTGAAACACCACACAGCTATTTCCTTTCGGAATAATTTCCTCTCCCTCCCCTCTCCCCACACCTCCCCGTTTACGCATCAGAGATTATTTATTGATTAGCTTTGCAGGGAGGGGGCGAGGCGGTGGTGAATAGATGTGAAAGGCAGGAGGTGGTGGGGGAGGGGGTGTGCACCATGGGGGACGGAGGGGATGGACGCAAAGTACGCTTTGCCTCTGCTCGCCAGATCACGCCGCCAACTGCAAACCCAGCCACAGTTTCTGTAGCTCTAGCCGAGGGGGCAACAACTCTGAATTTTAGTGCACACATTTTGAGAATTTTTGTGAATTTGCGTAGAATTTTTGTGAAGTTTTACTTGAATTTTACCGATTTTTAAAATAAATTTTCGTGAATTTTCCTATTTTTCCCTGAATTTTCCTGAACTTTCTCAGATTATGCGAATTTTTCTAAATGAAGAGGTGTATACAAAAATTTCAGAGTTGTCGCCCCCTCGGATCTACCGCAATACGCGTGTGACCAGACCCGTGCACCAAGTTTGAGGATGGCGCCATCACAAGTTTCGGAAAAAAAAAATATACATATTTAAAATAAAAATAAATGATAAGAAGAAAAAAACTTGGGGGAAGTTGTGCGCACGCGCAGGAAACAAAAATCGCAGCCGAGAAGTATACGACAAAAAGAGGCAAGTCATGCCACCGCGAGGAACAATAACACACCTGCCTGCCACGAGAGGAAACTCAGTGATTTATTTCGGAAGCTGCCGAGAGTGAAAAATTCAGAGGAAGTTGTGCGAAAAGCAGGAGGAGGGGGAGAAACAGTTTCATCCACTGCGGTAACCAACTAGGACTGCTCCCTTGTCGTTTTGATTCACGACCGGAGAATTTGCCGCACCTGCCACACCACGTTACACCAGTAGCGCGGGAAGGGGGGGTTGGATACAAGAAGCAGGTGAACGGCGCGATAAACGCGTCGACGCGGCAGCGGGCAACAGTTTTGTCAGGAAAAAAGGCAATACGTAGCCCAAACACGGTGAAGCAATGAAACTGCAAACCCTCGAATCCAAATATCTCACCCGAAATGGGAGAGGATACTTTTCCACATGATCAACCGGAGTGAGAATAATTTTTCGCCTCACTCTATTTGAGCGAAGCAGTTTTTTTTTAATTTTTTTAACCTTGCTCTATTTGAGTTAAGACGTTTTAGCTTCACTTTCTTTGAGCACGAGCCCTCCCTTTATTAAGGTCGGGGCTACAAAAGTATTTCTGAAATAGACCGAGGAAAAATATTCTCCCTATCACTCTCCATATGGGGTAAAAAAGTGTTGCCCTCAAAGTCTCGCCCGTGTAGGAGCGAGAGTTATGACTCGTAGATTTTCAGCATGGCGGGCCGCATCTCCGCTTGCATAGGCAACAGCTGAACACAGGTGCGTGCATGTTGCCTAGTAGGCGGGCGCACTGTGTTTGGGCTACTTACTGCCTACTTTCCTGGCAACACTAGCGAGGCATACGTCAATGTGCGGGGCGAGAGGGACATTATGCAGCACACGGGCCGGACAGGTGGGGGGAGGGGGCGCGGGTTCGAATACCATCAATAATGGAACACGCTGGGGAATATGCGCCTTATCTCCGGGAGGACCAACAAGGTAAGGAGAATTTTAAGGAGCAAGAAAAATTCCGTTCGGATCGATCTTTGAGAATCATGCGTCGAACCTGTTGATGTTGCGAGGTTAATATGTTATTTGCCGCCTCTTAACCAATAAAAAAAGACAGTGTCCGCTTTCGCGGTAGCGCAGGGTGAGAAAAAAAAATGGCTGCGGGGAAGGAAAAAAAAAGGTATTGGATCGGCGCGCAGCAGACAACTCTGTTTCCTTCTCGGTGGGGCCCAGCCGTAGAGTTTGGCAAGTTGATCCGGTGCGATAACTCAACTAGGCCTGGCCACGTCAGGCGGAGCGGGGAGTCCAGCAGGGGCAGGGCTCTGCGCGCGTGGACAGTCGCCATGAAAAATCTATCGCACACATGTCCTGGGAATGTGACGGGGCTGGGCCCGCGGGAGGGGAGGGGTAGGGGGTAGGATGAGCTGGCTATATCCCCTACCCTACAGGCAGCCCTACAGGCGTCCCTTCAGGGGAGGGAAGGCCTCGCAGGCCTAATCACTTGGCCGACCTCCGTGTGAGGTGTGTGAACGTAAACGCAGTCTGATTAGATCAGCGGGCTGCTAGGAGCCCCTCAACACACACACACGAACACATACAAAACACACACACACACACACACACACACACACACACACACACACACACAGAAAGTGCGCAAAACTCCACTGAGCCGAGCATCGGGGTCAGCCAGACGCCGAAGCCCCGCAAATTCAACACTCGCGACCACCGAGGGCCGAGGCCTGCCGAGGCCTGCCGAGCAGCGCAAAGTCCGAGGCCGAGCGGCGGGGGATAAAGTAGTTTTCAGGCCGCACTACTATAGGCCGGCGCGTACTGAGAGCGCCCGCGCCGCCCTCTCCAGGCTATAAGCTTCGGGGAAGAGCGCTCAGGGTCCGGGCCGGGCCGGGCCGACCGCAAGCGCTCTCCGAGAGCAGCGCCGGCCCGCCGCGCGCGCGAGTGCTGGGCCGGGAGAGCAGCGCGGAGAAGGGAGGAGAGCCCTGCGGCGGAGAGCCTTTGCGGCGGGGAGAGCCCATCGAAACCCTGTGTGACTCACCCCGTCGAGCCGCTGTGCCGTGTACCCGCGCTGCCTCGATGGCCTGCGCGGTGTAATCCTTTGAGGTGGTGAGGCGGCGGGGGTGGGCCGCACTCGGCCACCAGGACCAGGGCCTCGGGGGCCTGAGGCAGGCAGGCAGGCAGGCAGGCGCCGCGGCCCTGCGCAGCACAGCGCGGGGCAGAGCGGAGCAGAGCCACATCCGGCCGGCGTGCACGGCGCTCACGGACTAGCAGCGCGCTGGGCCGGCCCGGCGCGCGCTGCTGGCGCTGGCGCTCCAGTCCCCGCCCCGCCCCGCCCCGCCACTCCCCACCCCGCCCCACCCCACCCCACCCCACCCCGCCACGCCGCCCGCACCTGCTCGGCCAGCCCCCTCCACCCGCCCGCCCCGCCCCGCCCTCGTCCTACGTCGTCGACGGTATTGTCCTCGCGGCGTTAGAGCGCGGGCGTTTGAAAAATTAACGCGCGCCGGGTCGGGTCGGGTCGGGTCGAGCAGGCGAGTCGCGGGGCCGTTCGAGGCCGCGGCGTGGCGGAGCGTGGCGCAGCGCCCCGACAGGTCGGGAGGGCTCCCCCGGAGCAGGGCGGCACGTGCGGGGCGGGGCGGGGCGGGGCGGGGCGGGGCGGGGCGGGGCGGGGCGGGGCGGGGTCATGGAGGAGATGTCAGGGCGGGCGGGGCGGGTCAGAGCTCTTACCGGCATGCGTTTAGAGAGTATAGCACTCAACAGCAGAGATACGATCAGGCGCGTTGTAAGGGAGGGTTGCTGCAGTAAACCGCCTAAAGGGTAGGCGACTTGAGCTACAAAACCCCTTTACGTAGGAAACCCACCTTGCAACACTCCTTCCACTCAAGACCTTATAAAACGCGCCTGGACGATCTGAACAGAGTAACGGAAAAGGCGGAACAGTTTTGCAGGTCTACCCACTGTGAAAAACAGTGTCGTAGGTTTCACAGGAAAATTTTCCACGAAGTCGAGTTGCAAGACTGCAATATTACAAAATCGTAAAGTTACAAGCACTCCGCATCCACTCGAAATTCAATATACGAGCAAGAACGGGTTGCCGTCAATTAATTACAGCATAGTTTGGAAACCGTAATTTTTACAAAATATATGGTGTGCGTGCGGTGTGTTGAGAGTATCCGCACTGTTTGCTGACACTGTTTCGTACAGACATGGAGCCAGTATTCGAACGGCGTGGTTCCTGGTCTCCGCACCGCATGGTGTGAGTAATGTGTGGAGAGCGGGTAGTACTCGCACGGTGTGGCTAATGTTCGTGACAGTGTGGCAGAGGCCGAGACGCCTCACAGAGCTGGTTGGCGTCTTCTTCTGCTAGACTCGTTGTAGGGCATGCGCTCGTCCTCCCGACCCGCGCTCCCGAGCAGCCGTCTCATTCAGAAGATCGCTCTCGTGCCCGTGCCTCCTTCCTTGTCCCACCTATGGCGGTGCCCTATGTTGCTGATGGCAGGGTCCCCGTGAGAGCGACAAGGACGGAGACACGAGAGCGATATTCTGAATCACACGGCTGGTCCAGCAGCCCGGGAGCCCCTCCATGGTCCCCTCTGAGATCCCCTCTAGGGGGCCCCAGCAGCATTCAAGTCGTATACGCGCCGAGTTCAAAGCCAAGGTGAGGAAGAGGAGGGCAGTGCACGGGGTGCAGCGTGGCTGCTGCGGCGTGGCGCGGCGCGCCGGAGCCCGGAGGAGCCCGGAGGAGCCCGGAGGAGCCCGGAGGAGCCCGGAGGAGCCCGGAGGAGCCCGGAGGAGCAGGAGCCGGAGGAGCGCGCTGCTACTGACTCGGGGTTTCAAAAGTCTGACGCCATTTTGTTGGGCCCTATTCTTGCTTCAAACTTTTGGCTTGTCATTGCCGCAGCAGCAGAGAGTGAGATGGAGGGAGAGCGAGAGAGAGAGAGAGAGAGGGAGAGGGAGAGCGAGAGAGAAAGAGAGATTGAGAGAGAAGTGAGGACATGGAAGCGAAGGATGTTTGCGGACGCAAGTTCCGGCTATTACGTCTCCCGCAGGCGATCCGCGCGGGGGAGCGGACAAGCGAGGGGTCCTTAACAATACATTAAAGCGTACACCAAATTTTTCAAATTTTTCTGCTTTTCGTAAGTTTTAATTGTTATTTTTTTACTGTTTTTTTTCTGATCTTGATCGTGTCACTGACGTGTCACTACTAGAACTGATATTGTTCGTTTTTCAGGTGTGAGTACTATTATGTGGATTATTATTTGTGACACGTCAGTGACACGTCAGTGACACGTCAGTGACACGTCAGTGACACGTCTCCTACTACGACAGAACGACGACAGATCGAGACCCTTCCCCTTACATCCGTATAGCCCTTGGTATAGGGGGGAAGGGGTCTCCATGTTTTACTTCGAGATCGAGAGTAAAAGCAGATGCTACCTTCGGTATCATCTGCTAAAAAAATTACAATGTATAAAAATGCACGGCTCTGCGTACGGACGGACGGACGTTAATCACGGACGGAGGGGGAGGGACGGCGACGTTTCGCGCTGCTAGAGATATGCCGAGCGGACGGGACAGAGCAGGGAGTGATCGTACACACGACTAAACGCACTGGAGTGACTTGCCTCTGTGTGTTTGTGGAGGAACAAAGGGAACACACACACACACAGAGCTAGGGGCTCGGTGGTCGAGAAGCGAGCTGTGCTGAACCCCCCAAGCACGCGCCGGGCCGGGGCCGGGGCCAGGGGTCGCACGGGCAGGGCAAGGCAGGACAGGGCCACGCTGGTTGGCGAGGGCCGGGCCGCGGAGACGGTGGTGGTGGAGGTGGAGGTGTAGTAGTGTTTGTTTGGGTCGCCTTGCGCCGTGCTCGCCCCGCACTCTAGAGGGTGGGGGAGAGAGTGGGGGTGAGTGGGGCACAAACCCGCGAATATTAATATGAGCAAGAGGAGGAAGTGTGTGCGTGTGTGTGTGAGAGTGTGTGTGTGTGTGTGCGTGTGCGTGTGCGTGTGTGTGTGTGTGTGTGCGCGAGCGCGTGGGCGCCCGCCGCCGCGCACACCGGCACACCGTGTAAGATGCGAACCGTGCGTAAAAATTCACTCGACGTACATTTTTAATACAAAAACAAAACAAGGAAAACTGTTTCAGAGACACAGGAGGCCGTGAGGGGTGGTGGGTCGGTGCGGGTGAACTGCAAAAGAATATAGCACAGTTGTTGCAGGTTGTCCAAGGGCCGTAACCGTGTTTTCCATGTACGCGCACGCTAAGACCGTCGTGCAAACACATCACATTGCACTTTACGGTGAGTCTTCCGAAGTGAGCACCGAGGGGGAATTTCTCACACAAAATGCGCGCAGTGATTTGTTTGACTTTCTATTTTTTTCTGATTTGTTTTGATTTATCTTTTTATTTTTCAAGGAAAATTTTTGTCACTATTTTGAACAATTTAAATCTCTTACCACAACTTTTGGATTTCGTTTTTTTTTTTCCGGATTTTCCTTTATTTTTCTTCGTTATTTTATTTTGGTTTCTTTGTTTCTTTTAATGAATTTTTAAATGATTTCTTTTGGGGGCCGTACCACGATGTTTCGAAGTGACTCCCCCCTCGGTTAATACCGCACGCACACATAAATATAAACTACTGTATATATAGCTAACGTAGGCCCCATGCACATGCATATCTTATGTAAGATTTCTTACTCATTTATGCACAAATTCTTATTGACATATTATGTCAAAAATTATACAGAGGAGAAACGCATTGTGCATAAGGCCTACGTAAGTTTTGTACAAAATAATGCTTAAAATGTTATGCGCGGACAAGTACATATGTCGTGAAGTCCTTCACAGTAGTTTTGTGTGGGTCGAGCTGTAATCATCCGTGACTCAGTATGACGCGCAGCAGCAGAGCAGCCGAGCGATTCCGAAGATCGCTTTCATTCCTCTGTCCTCGTCGCACTCATGGAGCACTACCATGGCCAGCATAGGGCACCGCTGTAGGTGCAACAAGGACAGAGAGATGAGAGCGATCTTCTGAATCAGTCGGCAGGCGGCGGCGTGGCGGTGGCAGTGGCCTGCGGCGGGCCAGGATCAGGACGGCAGCATCAAATCACTGTAACACCTCCCCCCCCCTCCCCTCCCCTCCCCCGGTCACCTCCGCAATCTCCCGCCGTCTATTTTCTCCCACCACCAAGCGGACGCGGCGGGAAGGCGAGGTAAAAAAAGAAGGATGAGTATTTTCTATACCTTAGCGCGATGTGCTATGGGCACCACAAGCCCCTTCCCGATCTCTCTCTCTCTCTCTCTCTCTCTCTCTCTCTCTCTCTCTCTCTCTCTCTCTCTCTCTCTCTCGCTCGCTCGCTCGCTCTCACCCTCTACCTCTCTGTAACAAAACACTGCCACGGTTTGACAGAACTCTGACAAAAATCCACCTCTCTGGAAAATGCAAGCAGTAGCGGGGCGGGGCGCTGTCAAAAAACGCGCGTCCCGTGGACAAAAACAATTCCAGCGCGCAAGGCGACGGCAGCAGCGCGGCCAATCAGCCAGTGCGCAAAAGGTAAGAAAGCGGGAAACGTTTTTTTTTCTATCTTTCAAGAAGGATCACACACTGAAAACCGTTTTTTTTTCGTTCAACCAAACTATTGTTGCCGGAGTAATAAAATTTACTGTTCTCAGAAAAAAATAAAACAAATAAAACACCTAATCAAGAATTGCTATTTAATTATGATCAGCTGATAAAAAGTGTCATCCAACTGATCACACTCATGTCAGCATCATAACTTAATTATCTGGTCGAAAAAGTCAAAGTATTGTTGACGCAACTAAAATCGTATTGGCTTCGCTTACTATTCCGTGGATAGAACGGTTTTGTGAGCAGCGCAATATTTGCTTGAGAATTTCACGCCACGGAAAAAAAATGACTTTGTTGTCAGGACCAATTTTTGTCGATAGGCAAAATTCGATAGCTGAAATAGAGAATCTTATACCCACAGCCAGGAGCTGGTTGTCACTACCGGGCACTTGTACGAATGGAACAAACTCCAGCTTAGTTCTCATCGTACAAGTGTCCAGTCGTGACAACCAGCTCCTGGCTGTGGGTATCGGATGCTCGATTTCAGCTATCGAATTTCGCCTATCGACAAAAATTGAACCTCACAATGAAGTCAATTTTTTCCGTACACTGTAATGAATGACAGCGTGTTCCTCACTTTTGTCACCACTACAAGTGATGTGAGGTTGAATGGATAACCGGACTTCACGACCACACCTTAAAACACGCAGCAATATAAACAATAAGCATAAACCGTAGGGTGCGATGCTGTCCCGCGCTCTGCGGCGCTGAGCGGGAGTGCCTATCTAACGAGGCGAAGACAACTCTGAAAATTTTGTACACCTCATAATTCAGAACTAAACAGAAAAATCCAGAAAAAAATCAGTAAATACCAGAAAAATTTGGGAAAATTCACGAAAATTTACAAAATTTGCACGCCAAAATTCAGATTTTATTTTCCGTTTTCGCTATCTGCACGGGGCTTTGTGGGTGAGCCTACCTGCAAACTCAACCGCCGCCTCTCTGCCACCGTCACTCGTCCGGTCAAACATCAACCACCACCAACCTCTCAGACGGTCAACCAGCCGAGCTGAGCAGACGGGAGCGCGTCTATCCCCGCGGGCTTGTGAAAAGGCGTTGACAGAGAGGCTCCGCGCCGCGGGGGCCACAGCGAGCAAGACAGAGAGAGAGAGAGAGAGAGAGAGAGAGAGAGAGAGAGAGAGAGAGAGAGAGAGAGAGAGAGAGATAAAGAAAGGTAGGAGAGAGGGCAAAAAGAGGAGGTGGCAGCGACCCGTTGGATCCAAGACGCACTCCGCTTGCTCCGCTGGTGCCGTGCCGCGCAGCGCTGCGCCCGAGTCAATGCCTCCGCAGCTTGGCCATGACGAATCTGACCATCCTCCATTCACCGTGCTGACGGCGCGCCGCGGTAGCGGAGCCTGGCGGAGCCTCAGGCCCAGCAGCGCCCGGCCCGGCCCGACCCGGCGCGGTGATGCAGAACTGAACGGTCTCGCTCCAGCGCGCCTCGCCCCACAGGGCCCACAGGCTCGCTGGCCACTTGTTCCTCGCCTCCTCTCTCTCTCTCTCTCTCTCTCTCTCTCTCTCTCTCTCTCTCTCTCCTCTCTCTCTCTCCTCTCTCTCTCTCTCTCTCTCTCTCTCTCTCTCTCTCTCTCTCTCCGCGGCTTTCTCATCCTTGTTCCACACCCGGCCCGGCCCGGCCCCCGCTGAGCCAAGCCCGAAGGCAATGTACTGCCGTTGCGATGGCAGTTGCCTACCCTGCCAGGGGTCGCGTCCCCCCCCCCCCTCAAATCTCAGAAACACCTCATGAAGCTTTCATCCAAATTGGAGAGCGCGACTCGGCGCTGTGGTATCGTGGCACACCACCGCAGGATCCGTGCCCCCCATCTACTGCGCGGAGGCCCTGGAGCCGTCGCGCACGCGCACACACACCTACACACACACACACACACCTACACCTACACATACACTCTCTCTCTCTCTCTCTCTCTCTCTCTCTCTCTCTCTCTCTCTCTCTCTCTCTCTCACACACACACACACACACACACACACACACACACACACACACACACACACACACACACACACACGAAGAGCACGGGGGTAAGGATCTTAACTGATGATGGGTCCCCGGCCACGACCTTCCTCGGCCCGCCGCGCACGCGAGACTGCTCGCGAGATACGCATCTGACGCGTCCATCAAATAAAATCCACATGGTATATAAGCCAGCACGGGAGGGATTTCAAAGAGAAGAAATATATAAAGGCTGTAAAACGTCTTCAATTTTTAAAGAATTTTTTAAAGGCCCTTGAATCATTATTGAACGGCATTTCTATTTTATTTATCTTTATCGATCTCCCACAAGATGTTACACAAGATGTTAAGGGTTTCTAAAAAAGCAGCACTTGCGGGTAACCTTTCTCTGAATTCCATGCAATATCCATGGTGTACGTTTCTTCTCCCTCGCCTTTACGCTTCTACCGCCTTGGTAACCATACATCCTTAAAAATTCTAGGTCGACCGTACATCAATTCGGACTATATGATGTTGCCGTGCGGAGGGCGGCCGCAACGGGGCGACGAGAGAGGTACGGCTATAGTACTACCACAGTCGTCTGGCGGGGCGGGGCAGGGCGGGGCGGGGCGGGGCGGGGCGGGGCGGGGCGGGGCGGGGCGGGGCGGGGCGGGGCGGGGCGGGGCGGGGCGGGGCGGGGCGGGGCGGGGCGGCCGGCAGTTTCTCAAACTAGAGCGCATACACGTACCCGCCACAGTGAGCCTCGGCCCGCGGCGGCGCAGTCTCGGCGCGCATATGCAGTCATTATCCTGGGGGCATAACGCCCCGCCCCGCCCCGCCCCGCCCCGCCCCGCCCCGCCTCGAGCCGTCTGCACAAATCAACATAATACCCTCGCAATAGAGAGGCTCCGCAGCCCACCCTCTCCGCCGCCTGCACCACCATGTAGTGCACTCTGCACTACACTGCTGCATCCCAAGACGGAATAGCAGCACCAAGCGCGACTCAGAGAACACGTCACAGAATAATTGCGCTGCGGGTCTGAGTTAGTTGCAGTTGGAGTGGGTGAATCAAGTGTGCGACGGCTGAACCCGTGGAAGTGTTTAACTAGTTTTACGCGTAGGAGTGTCCGACCCAAAAGTTGATCAACCGCAATTGTTCAACTCGCAGAGGTTTCCTTGCAACTGTACCCGTTGAATTGAACACTTGCACGTGATAAACGGGGAGTCGCCGAGGGGCCCACCACTACGATTTTGTGCGAACACGGGATTACAAAATACTACGGGACTACAAAGAAGTTTTTTTTGTGATTCCACACGAATTGCGTGTAGAATTTTCGGGGCTACAACCCCCAGATTTCAACAAATATGACAAATTCTGGAATGTTTTCCGCAAATTTGTCGGATTACAAGGTTAATTTGTACACATATTCGTAAGTATTTTTTTTTTTTTGTTATTTGTTTTGATTTTTCTTTTGACTTTTCAAGTAAAATATCTACTTTTTGATAAAATCTGAACTTTTCCCCATTTTATTTCAGTTTTTTATTGATTTATTCGGGATTTTGTTTTTTATGCATTTTTCTTCCTAAATTTATTTTGATTTAATTGTTAATGATCTTTTGGGGCTGCACCATGATTTTTCGAAATGATCTCCCGCTCGGACACAGCCACGCTGCGGCCGGGCTCTGGAAGTACACCGCGCAGGACACCGATGTGCCGGGTGTCCCCCGGGCAGCGTCAGCTGGTCGGGTACACGAGCCTCGGCCCCGGCCTCAGCCCCGGCCTCAGCCCCTCGGCCCCGGGTTGGTGGCGGGAGGCAAGTCCGGGGCCAGGGCCGGGGCCGGGCCGAGGCCGGGCCGGAAGCGAAGACCGATCTCTCGCGCCTCCGTCCTTGTCGCACTCATGAGGCCCCACCATACTCACCATGGGGCACCGCCGTAGGTGCGACAAGGACGGAGGTACGAGAGTGCGATCTTCTGAATCAGACAGCAGGGTGAAGCCCAGATCTGGCCGCACCGCGCGCCACCATGCGGGACGGAACCGGAAAGCACAGCAAACTCCGAAAGACGGAAAAAAGGGAGATTGGGGGGGAGGGGGGACGGGGGGGGGGGCTACCGCAGCGCCGCCGTGAAAGACACGCTGCCGCCGCTGCCGCCATGGGTCCACCAAAGTTCAATGAGAAACGGTTTGCGGTGCAGCAGTCGTCTTTCACGTGGAAGCAGACAGAGAGAAGGTTGGTGGTGGGGAGTGAATAGGGGGCGACGGTGGGGGGGGGGGGGGAGGGGGTGCTTTAGGCTCTAAGAAATCGCGCGGCGTCGGCGGCGCCGAGCGCTCAGGACTGAAGTCCCCACCCCACCCCACCCCACCCCACCCCACCCCACCCCACCCCACCCCACCCCACCCCACCCCACCCCACCCCACCCCACCCCGCCCCACCTAACCCCGCCGGATCACGTGAACGGTCCGCGTGCTGCGGTGCGATAGTATGGACCGAAGCAATCGAAGAGACGCTCCCCCATTCTGGAAAACCATAAGTGTATACACGTATACTGCGCATGCACTGTAAAAAATTGTAGTAAAAATTCGAGAAACAAATTTAAAGGTTTCGCTGTTTAATCGGTAATCAAGCAGATTTTTCCTGTGGTGTGATGAAAAATTTAGAGATTACCAGCAAAAATCGCGAAACAACTAAACGTCTGTAAAGTTACATGATTCTTTCGTACATACTCCGAATGAAAAGAAAATTCACAGTCAGTCAGGCCGTTTCACAAAATTCACAGATATTTCCTGTTAATTTACGAGATGGAGTTTTTACAAGTGTACTTCGAAGTATTCAGTTAATAGGTTGTACATGTGTATATAAGCAGTAGTAAATAGTGCGACAATAACTCGCAAAAAAAAAAAATACGATTTCACGAAATCCTGGTAGACAACGGAGTTTCTATAACTAAAATAAAATATTGTGAGTGCTGAATAAGACTGTAAGAAAACCGACTGGTTTTGTTTAGTTTACGATAGTCAAGATAGTGGCTAAATAATTCTAAGTTTGAATTGATAAGGCGGGTTTCATGTAATTAATACTCTCCGACAGTTCGGCCGACATTTAATCGACAGGAGCAGGAGAAAAGAGAGCTCTCCTTCTGACGGCAAAAATTGGGCGGCGAGGTCACGGTCACGGCCGGAGGAGAACGTCAACAATGACCTCCCCTCCACTGGGCGCACGGAAGGGGTTAACCGGGGCCCTACCTAATACCGCTGGTACGCGAAGGACCAGCGGGCAAGCGCGCCGCGGCCGCGACGGAGATGCGCTCTATTGGGAAAACGCGGAGTTAAGGCGTTGTTTACACAAAATGGTACACGTAAATGTACATCATTTCAAGAATTCTGCTCACCAGATCGAAGTCAAACTTACCAAACCGTTTTCCGCAGGTATAAAACTACTATTTACGCATTCAGTTCGCCTTGTCAACGTTTCGATAACTTTAAAAAATGATTTAAAGTCGCGAGGTGGGCACATCAGCCACCGGCAATGGCGGACATGCTTGGCCTGCTTTCGCGTTGTTGACACAACATGCCAACCAAATAAAATGAAAAAAATCACTGCTCTCATAACGTTACGATTGGAACTCATTCTTTGAGGCACACATTTAGTTGGCAGAACCGGGGCAAGTTTCAGTAAAACTGAAGTAGTTTTAAAGAAGGCAGTACGGTGGTCACGTGCGAATTTCAGTGGTGTTATCTCATTCTTGCGCTCGAAACTAAAGGCTGGCTTTGTTTGAACGCAGACTTTAGAGGTTTCTCTCTCGCTCCGTGTTGGCTCGCCTCGGCCTACCCCCTCCACGAAAAAATATCCCCTTCCCCTGTTCATTTTGCCTGACGAGTCGAGCATTACCATAGAAACTCGAATTTCAATTCAAATTTACAAAATTTCTGCAATACAGATTTCAACTAGACTTCAGAATCGAATGTACTAGATTACATTCTAAATGTATGCTTAATATCATCGAATTCCCTTCAGCAGATTTTTTTCTGTCGTAAGGGGCCATATGAAACAAAACACGCACGTTTTCCAGCGATTTTAGAAGGCAACTCCGTTGCCTAAAAAGAAAGAAAAAGAAAAACTTGCGTCAGCGGGTGAAAACTCCCGGTCCCTTACTCGGTTTCTTATACTGCAGCGCGGCTTTTTCGACCCTTTGGAAGAAACTTATTGAAATAAATTCATGTAGAAACTCAAATATTACTGACGGATACTCGTCAATGCTCGCGGTAAACCATAGCTATACTTGCTAGCAGTGCACGCAAAACTCGCTATTGGGGAGTCGGACACCACTCGGTATGGACCGGCGCCGCTACAGTACACCGCAGCGGCACAGACAATAAGACCCGGCAGGCGGGGGTGTTTAAATAGCGCGCGGCGTGGCGACAACCGGCCATCATTGATCATCCGGACGAGTTACTTTGAGAAAAATAATAAAAATGAAGGAAAAATACTGACTATGGCGGTAACAATGATACAACACAACACGGGCGCGCGCTCTCTCGCACACGAACACACACACACTTCCGAATACACGCACACACACGCACACACACACACACACACATCCAGAGACATACGCGAGCGTACATATCCCAAACGACAATAAACCAGTAGTGCAAAAAGGATGAATGAAAAATGAGTAATGAAAAGCCCTGCTGCCACGGCGTGGCCTAGCGAAACGAGGTTATGAAAGAGCGGCAGCTAGCGTGGAATAAACCAGCCTATAACGTATTTTATATTTCTTTCGAAGAGTTTCGTTGTCGAGCAGCTCTTGCGCCACCATCAGCCGGCGAGGCGGGGCGAGGTGGGGCGGGGCGGGGCGGGGCGGGGCGGGGCGGAGCGGTTGGATTACACTCGGGCCTATATTGGCTACTGTGCGCTGACGCGTGCTGAGGCGGGGCGGGGTGGGGTGGCGGTGCAGGTGAATAGTGCCAAGTCAGACACAGCACAGTAACAAAGGGCTGCCTCTATAGTGCATTATTTATGGTTTTACACTCCAGGTCTTGTTAAAGACGCGTATGGGACACGCAATACCACTGGCATACCTATAACTTTAACAAAAAAACTAAGAGAATTATTTTCCACTTGGTTTTATAATCGTGAGACACAAAAATGCCTTGTACACCAGAGTTCTCCTAAGCTGTGCGCAGAGCCCCCCACCCCGCCGGCTGCTGGCTGGTGCTGGAGCTCTCGGGCTAATTCCTCTCTCCTCCTCCTCCTCGACCTCCTCCGCCATAGTGCCGCTCGTAAAGTGAAAGAAAAACCTTCCTGTTTTTAGCGCGGATTCTTCACGACTCGACCCGACCCTACCCTGCAGACCCGGACCCGCCCGGCCCGGCGCGGCACCCTGCAGCTCTGCATGGAGAGCACCAGGGAGACCGCTGGCGCGCGGCAGGGCGCGGTGAGGTGAGGTGGGGTGGGGTGAGGTGGGGTGGGGTAGGTGCGGTGCAGCCGAGGGGGGGGGGAGGGGGGGGGGTCACTCACACATAATTTCTACAATAATTTTTTTTGGACTTTATATTACAGTTTTTAAATTCTGCTCCTATCTATCTGAATTTTTCCCACCTCACTTCTAATTTTTCACAATTTTCTTTGTTTTTTTTTTTTTAAATTAAAATTCATTTTTTCTAGATTTTTCGGATTGTTCTGCATCTTGCTTCTTGATTTTCTTTTGATATGTTTTTTTTTAATCTTTTAAATGATTTGTTTGGGGCCGTTCAATGATTTTTTGAAGTGATCCCCCCTCGGGTGCGGCGGGGCGTGGTGACGCAGGGCGGGGCGCGGTGGCTCCCGCGGGGCGCTGTGTCTGCCGCGCTCACATCGGTTCGCTGCTGCAGCACGTGCTCGCCGCTCACCAGAGAGGATTTGCAACAATGTTGATGAACGGCGATGAACTTTACCGCGTGCACGCCGCACCAGCCGCACGCACTGCGCAGCGCGCCGCAGAGCGCAAGGTGACCCGTCACAAATCCACCGTCCCGTCGAATACACATCGCTGAAGTCTATGAAAACCGAGGGGTAAGGCAACCACTCGTGAAATCCTTTGTACAAACCCGGGGAAATCTCGATGAAATCATCGAAAATCCAACTATTAATACTCTCATCATGAATTCTCATAGAAATCTCTCAAAAACTCAGTGAGATCTTGTGAAATCACTTGAAACTTTGTGGGATCCCTCTTCAAAACGTGTAAAATCTTTTAGAATTTTGTAAAATGTAAAAGTTTGTGTACCCTCGTCTTCAGCTAATTTATGCTTCACAAATAAAAGATTTTTCAACTTGGTCGAACTTTTTTGATCGTAACAGTTCAAATTTTATTCATGGCGTGGTAAATTTTATCGGATTTAAATTTGGTCCACCGAACTAAACGGTTTTCTGGTTGCGTTGCGCTTTCTCGTCACGCTTCTCATCACGTGCAACGAGCTTGTCACACCTTACAGCGCGCTTTGCGAGAGGGAGCCCCGCTAAACGCGGATTTGATGGAGCTCGCGCGCCATGCGTGGGGCTGGGGAGGGGGCGCGCTTGGGGCTTTATGAGCCAGCCTTCCGTCCCACAGCGGGGCGTGGCGGGGCGTGGCGGGGCGTGGCGGGGCGTGGCGGGGCGTGGCAGCGCGGGGCGGCGCGGGGCGGCGCGGGGCGGCGCGGGGCCTGGTGGGTGCGCCCGCAATTCAATGGGCCAGCAGCACCCGTCTTTACGACGTTTACGAAGACAACCGCAGCAGCTCCCAACCCACCCTGCCCATCTCCCATCGCCCTCACTATCGAGCAGTTTTCATCAGCATTTCCTACCCCTCTTGCCTTTCTTTCCCTTTCTCCCTTACGCTCTCTCGACCCCCCCCCTACCCCCCCCTCTCTCTCTCTCTCTCTCTCTCTCTCTCTCTCTCTCTCTCTCTCTCTCTCTCTCCTCTCCCTCACGCTCTCCACCTCATCTGGACAACTTTACCTCCTCTCTCTCTACCTACCGATGTCTGAATATTTCCTCTCTGATTGATTACACTCCCATCCCTCACCGCCCCCTATCGCCTTGATTGAGCGTCCCTTAAGTTTGTGTTTTTTGCCGTAATTTCATTCTGCTCCGCGTCTCCTCCCCCGTATCCTCTCATTTTTTTCTCTCTCTCTCGCTCAGTCTCTCTCTTTATCTCTCTCCTAGTCCCAATGTGATGGCCCACATGTCCTGATGTTTGTGGCTGAGCCTGCTGCGCCCCACGATGCCGGAAATAGTTGTTGCAGAGGACGGGGTCGCACGGCCGACTCTCTCTCTCTCTCTAGTTTTTCTCTACATTCCAACCATTTAAAATTCCAGCCCCGCCCCCACAAGCCCTCGGTCCAAATGTCACGGTATCTTTCGCATATCTGCTTTTTTTTTAAAATCCGTCTTCCATCCTCTGTTATGTTCACCCGTCAAAGTATGCACCCTCGCAGAGAAGCGAGAGAGTGGGTGAAGAGTGGGGACAGACAAACAGACGGAGAGAAATGGAGAAAAAGGAGCAGGGATAGGGCAGAGAAGCAGAGAGGGAGAGAGAGAGAGAGGGAGAGAGAGAGAGAGAGAGAGAGAGAGAGAGAGAGAGAGAGAGAGAGCGAGCGAGAGAGAGAGAGAGGGAGAGAGAGAGAAAGAGAAAGAGAGAGATAGAAAGAAAGAAAGAGAGAGAGAGAGAGAGAGAGAGAGAGAGAGAGAGAGAGAGAGAGAGAGAGAGAGAGAGAGAGAGAGAGAGAGAATGCGGGTCAGTGCAAGCCTGACACACGGTGGGGCGGATTACAAATTGCTGCAGTAGGCCCCTGGTCCCCCCGGGTCCCCCGATGCCAATGCCCTCCGGGCCCCCGAGCCCCAGGGCCCCAAGGCGCCCCCGGACCCCAGGCGGCGTCCTCGACCCGTCACTCAGAGCCCCCTCCTTCCCCAACTTGCTCTAATCCTTCCCACAGGGACACGACGAGCCACGTGTAAAAAAAAAATCATGTTCCAATATTAGCGCTCCGCGAGATATCAAATTAAAAAGTTGGAACGGTGAGAGACAGTCCAATCCGCAGTGAAAAAGGATTGGAAGGGGGAAGGGTAAGGGGTGGGGGGGGGGAGGTTGAACGGGAGTGCCGTTCTTTTCTAAGGCGGGACAAAAAGGAATTGCTAACGCGATAAGGAAAAAGGAGTGGTGGAGGGGGAGGGGAGGAGGGAACCTGTGTAAGGGAGACATCGAAATTGAATCCGGCCGTCAGTGGCACAAAACTTTCCCCGCGCGGGCGCGAGAAAGGCAGAGAGGAGAGACCGAGAGGGAGAGAGCGACAGGGTGTGTGCGAGAGAGAGAGAGAGAGAGAGAGAGAGAGAGAGAGAGAGAGAGAGAGAGAGAGAGAGAGAGGAGCTCGGTTGGCTCTGTGCCCCGCTTTGCACCGTGCTCTCATCCTACCTGCCACCAACCAGCAGACAGGGCAGACTCTCCTAGGAACTACAGTTTGCTTTGTGGTGGTAACCGGACAACCATCACTGCAGGGGCCAAGCCGGCCCGGCCCGACCCGGTCTCGCCCGGCCGAGTGCATTTACTGATTTTGTTGTTGTTGTTGTTGTTGTTGTTGTTGTTGTTGTTGTTGTTGTTGTTGTTGTTGTTGTTGTTGTTGTTGCTGCTGCTGCCGCACTCATTGAGCTGACAGCTGACAGCCCGAGTGCGTTCACTGGTTTGGTCGTCGTTGTTGTTGTTGCTGCCCTTGCCGCACTTGGGCTGACGGCAAGCAGAGTACGTTTACTGCTGATTTTTATTGTTGTTGTTGTTTTTCTTGTTTCCGCCCTTGACGGCCTGACGCGAGAGCGTTTTACTGGTTTTGTTGTGTTTTGTTGTGACGTTCCGACGAGAACGTTTATTGATTTTGTTGTTGTTGTAGTTGCAGAGGTGAGTGAGGCAGCGAGCCGGGCAACGCGCCAGGGCTGGCACTGCAGGGGCTTATCAGAGCCCCACTGTGAGTTAGTGTGAGTGAATAGAGCAGTGCATGTGTGTCGGCGATGCACTGAGCACCGCCGCATTGCCCCGCACTACTATGAGATTGGAACATGTCACAGATAAAATAGTGTATCAGCCACTTTCTTGAGCTTTCTCTTTTCTAGGGTTGGTGCTAACATCACTGGTAAAACCGAACAAACAACTCTTAATTTTAATGTAAAATTTTTGTGATTTTTTGTGATTTTTTTGTGAGTTTTTGTGAATTTTTGCTTGAGTTTTGTGAATTTGGGAGATATTTTTTTATGAATTTTCCTGATTTTTTTTCCCAGAATTTTTCTGATTTTTTTCTGAATGACGAGGTGTACAAAAATTACAGAGTAAAACAAATGTACCGCTTTTATACATCATGGTGTTTAGTTTGCACATCGCTATGCATGATATAGTGTATAGTAGAAACTATATATGACAACATGCTTAACACACTGTTAAAAATGTTTGAAATTTCATTACGCAATCAACATTAATTTTAATAGAGTTGTCATGAAATTTAATGACATTCTTAATTTAAGAACAATGTTATTAACTTTAACGGCAATTTCATTACACGTCATTGAAATTTCATTACACGCCCATTTTCATAACCCATGTTATGAAATTTTCATTACATGTATATTAAACAATTGGGGAACGCTCTCTCCCCAGCGGCGGCATGATACCACATTACAGCTCGGCTCCTCTCGGGTAGCCCTCGTGGCCGAGTGGTCTAAGGCGAGGAGTTCCCAACGCAATGGTTCGAGTTCAACTCCCGGTAAGGTACGGTAAACTTGTAAGGATGCCGTCCTAAAAATCCGTTAGTGCGTTGAGGAGTCAAATATGAAAGAGTTAAAGTCAAAGAAATTTCTTTTTAAAAGTTGCAATTATTTTAATGACATGTGTTATGAAATTTAATTACAAAATTGTAATGAAGATTTAATAACATTGTAATGAAATTGTAATGAAAATAGCTTCATATAAATGTTATTAAAATGTAATGAGATTTTTTTAACAGTGCATCTGTGCTCTTCGTAAATATGTAGATGGCATACATTTCGTGATGCATACACTGGTAAAACTAAGGCGTAACTGTACGCTTGAATGAAGCATATACGGTTACGCTTCAAGGCGTTACGCTTGAAATCAAGCGTACGAAAGAAATTCTCCCATATATTTAGATAGGACGAATAGGAGCGGATAGACCCATTACGCTTAATTTCAACCGTAAATCTCAGTACGCTTGAAAACGGAGTGTAAGGCTATTTGCCTTAGTTTTACCAGTGTAGAAGTATGCATTTGGATGAGGCTGTTAAAGCATCCCCACGGGGATAAGATACACTGTGAAAAATAGTCGTAAGGTTACGGGAAAATTTTCCACGAAGTGCAGTTGTAAAATTACAATTGCAAATCGTAAAATTACAAGCACTACATATCGGCTTGAAATTCATTCACGAGCAAAAAAGGTCCGTCGTAAATTTACAACATATTTCGTAAATCACGATTTACAAAATTTATCGTAAATCTACGGAGATATTTTTCACAGTGTACGATGGTAACCCAATAGTATAGTCAGCTATACACTCGCAAAATGTCTAAAAACGATACATCAGCTCATTTTTAGTTAGAACTATGCATGACACATGACATAGAGTATATAAGTATTACACATTAAAATCTATGCATTAGGTGATGCATAGAACTCTACATTTGTTTTACCAGTGCGACACTATGTAGTGACTGTCACACACAAGGGTGCATCCCGGCACTCCTCTGTGCTGCGGCTCACGTCGGGCTTGGGTGGGGCGGGGTAGGGCGGGGTAGGGCGGGGTAGGGCGGGGTAGGGCGGGGTGGGGCGGGGTGGGGCGGGACTATCCCGCTGAAGCACGCGGCGCCTCCAACCCTCTTCAAGTACGTGACACAATAAGATTCAATTAGCAAGGCGTGCGGACAGAGTGCGAGAGAGATAGAGGGATAGACAGACAGGCAGAGAGGGAAGAAATATAGAGCAAAACATTATGCGATCAAGATTTGTAACAGATTAGTGCGGCCTTAATTGGGTCGGGGTCTCATAGTGGCTCTAAAGTACCCCTTAAATTTGGCGTCAAGAAGCGCAGATACAGTAACTTTTTTCCAAGTAATACACGATAAAAACAATATCAGACTTTTTGAGCGAAAAGGGAAAACTCTTAGGAACTGTCTTAAGTCGCAGAGAACTCCTTACATTCTACGAGGAAGTCACACACACCAAAAAAATAGAAATAAGAAACTCCTCACACGTCCCGACCCAGCTTCCTTGTAGTGGTTTCGTTTCTTCGCGAGTAGCGAGACGGAGAGGAAGGAGAGTGCCCTGCCCCGCCCCGCCCCGCCCCGCCCCGCCCCGCCCCGCCCCGCCCCGCCCCGCCCCGCCCCGCCCCGCCCCGTCCAGAGGACGAGGACGGAAGCGGGCGACTACTGCCTGGCCCAGCTCAGCCCGCGTGCCGACGACTCGAAAAACTGTTTCGCACTTTCATAATTTAGCGCGGGACGGGAGCGACGTGAGACCCCCAGCCCCGCCACGCTACGCCCCGCCCCGCCCCGCCCCGCCCCGTGGCTCCTTCCACGAGCTCAGGGCGGGTCTTAAGCTGTAAGTGCCAGGGCGGCCAAAGGAGCGCTGCCTGAGAGGGGATCAATCATACAAAATGTTCAATTTTTGGACTTTAGATTCTTTTGATTTTTTTTATTTCATTTTTTGTTTTGAGTTTTCTATTTTTTTAAAAGGAAAATTTCAGTCACTTTCTGTAAAAAAAAAATTACCTTTTACCTAAATTAAAAAAAAACGACGCCTCCATGTCTGAACTGTGCGACGGGTTCGAGTGGTATTTGCCGTATCCTGCAGCCTCCAGCCAGGGGGAACAGGGCAAATACAACTCGAACCTGTCGCACTGTACAGTCATCGTGGCGTCGTGGCTCAGTTGGTAGAGCGCGCAACACCGAACTGAATGGTCCGAAGTTCGACTCCCACTCGGGAAAGTGTTTTTCGCGCTTGGCATTTCCTTTGGCCGCAGCTGGATGGCAGGTCAAATAGAAGTTAAACGCGTCTCACCGCCGTTGGCTTGGTGGCTCTGGGCGTTGGGTCGCTTCCTGTTCTGGCTACGTGTCGGCACTCGGGGTTGTGGGTTCGAATCCCGCGTACCCCTCTGAGGTAAGGCCTCTGAAACTGGGTTCAGGAAGTCTAACGCCCTTGACACCGCTCGTACCTCTAGGGGTAGGCCAATGGTGGTACGGGGATCAAATCTGTCGAATTGCGCGATAGGATCGCAGTCAGCAAAGCGCCGGTTCCCATGGAACACCGAAGCAGTTGGCTGCCACAGGGGGTAAAAGCCCTGTGCCTGGCGGGAACCGCAACCTCCTTCGGGAGGTTTACTGCCGCAAAAATTTTCTATGTTTTCACGCCACCCTTTCAATTGCAGAGCAAAATTTGCTTCTGAAATTTTTTATTAATTTAATTGAAATGATTGTGATTATTTTGCTCAGTTGCATGTTAGTTTCTAATAATTTGGAATAAAGCGAAATCATTCACAATAATTTAGTAAAAATCCTATTTAATCATGTAATTGAGACAATAATTTGGATCAGATGTGCGTGTATTTTCTGGGGCATCCCCGAATTCAAAAGTAATTCACGCGAATTCAAAACTAATTCACGCGAATTCAAAACGAATTCAAAACAAATTCAAGCGAATTCAAAACGAATTCAAGTAAATTCACAACAAATTCACAATAATTTCAAAAAACTTCGCAATAAATTCAAAAAATTCAAAGCTAATTCAAAACGAATTCAATTTAATTCAGACAAATCCAATTCAAATTCACGGAATTTGTACACCGAATTCAGAGTTGTTTACCCCTCGATTTATTTTCAATGAGTTTGTTGGGCCGTACAACGATCTTTAGAAGTGACTCTCCCCTCGACGCTGCCTACTCCCTGCCCCGATCCGTCTCGCTCTCCGCCCCAGAACGCGTCCCCATAAAGCTCAACGCACTTCAACTGTTCTGGGCGACAGCGAGCGGACCAACAATTATGCACCATCGTGAAGGAAAATATTTGGTTTGGGACATCTCCTCGAGTTCTCTTTTGCAATGTACGTGTCCGGCTGAGCAGCGGGGCGGAGGGTTGGGGTTGGGGCGAGGTGGGGTGGGGCGGGGCGGGGCGGGGCGGGGTGCGGTGGGATGGGGCACGGCGCTACTCCAACTGCGCCGGAGCGCCCGGGCCTCATTTGAATGCCCACGGTCAAGGGACCCGCATCAAACAGTTTGCGATGCTGTGGGGGGCGGTGGAGTGCCAGCAGACAGCCCCCCCCCCTTTCCCCCCCCCCCCCGCTCTTCGCCAACGTGCCAAATGCCCCCGACTGTGTCAAGCAAGCGACAATCAGCAAGCCCCCCAGGGGGGAGGGGGGGGGGATGCACACCAACCCCTAGCAAACGGCAATCTTACAAAACGGCTGAGTGAGCAGGGATGGAGAGTGGAGAGGGGGGGGGGGAGCAAGTTTGCTTCGATGATCTCGCAATGACGGTCCGGGCGGCTCGGCGGCAGGAGGCTGGGCCGGCACACGTGACCCAATGCGTTTCATCGGGATCTCTCGCGCGGGACGTTTGCACGGAACCAGAATTTTACACGGACATCACCATAACACTCGTGCTATGGCTGCGGAGGCAGGGCGGGGAGGGGGGGGAGAGGAGGGGGGGCGGCAGATTGCATCCCGTCGATAGCATGGGATTTGGAAGGGGTCGCCCACCACCGGGAAACGGAGACTCGACTCAAAGTGTGTATCCCTGTGGGAAGCGGAGAGCAACCCGTCTTATAAAATGTCGCGATGGTTGTGATTTAACTCATGGCAGCTAAAAAGGGAGGGGGGGGGGGGTATCGCTACACGGAGGAAAATATTCTCAACTGCCTGCATTCGAGGATGAAAACATTTAATTTGAAATTTCCTCCCCTTCAGCCTGCGAAGCAATAAGAATCTATGTTCCTGGATGTGGGTTCCGTTTCACCTGGATAAAAAATTCATGCGGCAGCGAGAGAGCGCGCGGCGGGCGGGGTGAGGAGAGAGAGAGAGAGAGAGAGAGAGAGAGAGAGAGAGAGAGAGAGAGAGAGAGAGAGAGGGAGATAGGCGTTAGCAGTAGACGAATAAGGAAATATTAACGGTGGCTGGCGCCCGTGCTCCTCTAGTGGATGAGAGGTTATGCCATGAGCCGGGGGCCAGGGCCGGGGCCGGGGCCGGGGCCGAGGCCGAGGCCGGCCAGCCAAGCGTCCTCTCCTCCCCACTCGCCAGATTCCTCAGTTTAGCATGAAAAAGTGTAATTTTATGCGCTTGGAGGCGTGGGGTGGCGTGGCGTAACGGGGAGAGGGGCGTGACGGTGCAGCTATAGCCGCCCACCGGACCGCTAGCGGAGGTGTACCGGAGATAATGCACGGGTAGTATAGGATACACAGTCTGTCTGGTCTGCAGGACGGAGCAGGGGCGCCGGGGCGAGAGGGTTTGCATTATCAAGGACAAGACGGTCACGGAGACGATAGTGGGGGGGTCGGTGTGGCCATAATGCACTTGTACAGTGTGCGTGCACTGGTAAAACTAAGGCGTATAAAACTTACGCTTTTTTTCAAAAGTACTACTGGGATTACGCTCGTAATAAAGCGTGAGAGATCTATCCGTTTCAATTTGTCCTATGTAAATGTCCAGGAGAATTTCTGGCCTATGACCTTTTTTCAAGCGTAACTGTACGCCTCATTCAAGCGTATATATACACTGGTAAAACTAAGGCGTAACTGTATGCTTGAATGAAGCACACAGTTACGCTTGAAGACGTTACGCTTGAAATCAAGCGTACGAAAAAATTCTCCCATACATTTAGATAGGACGAATTGGAGCGGAAAGACCGATTACGCTTGATATCAAGCGTAATCTCAGAACGCTTGAAAACGGGGCGTAAGGCTCCGCCTTAGTTTTACCAGTGAAGTTACGTCTCAGTTTTATCGCAGTGTAAGAGCGAAAGAAAAACATTGGAAATCAACTCACAATCATTGTTGTATCGTGGTTGTTTGCAGATGGAGTTCATAGTTCTTACCAAGCTTCAATTTCATTTTTCTGTATCATTTTCGAGAAGCGACTGCAATGGAACGCGCAGCACAGACACGCGAGAACCGAGAGCAAGAGACAGAGAGGGGGGGGGGGGGGGTGAGAGTAGAACGCCTGGAGGGTAGGCACGCTGAACGTCTGCATGTGAGCGCGTTGCCTATGCAAGCGGCGGCCGGCGGTGAGGAAGTGCGGGGCGAGGCGGCCTGGTCACGGGGTGTGTGTGTGTGTGTGTGTGTGTGTGTGTGTGTGTGTGTGTGTGTGTGTGTGTGTGTGTGTGTGTGTGTGTGTGTGTGTGTGTGTGTGTGTGTGTGTGTGAGCGCGCGCGCGCGTCAGACATGGGCATCCCCTCTGCATCTGGCGGCCACCACAACGCATTCACTGCGCGTTCGTCCCGCCGTCCAAAAATAAAAATGAAAGGGTGCATGATTTATACTACTGGTGTTTCGTACCCCTCCCGCGGGGCCTACAGGCGAGAGCAGCGTGTGTCTGCGACGGGAGTAAACTCTGAAATATTCGGACGCCTCAAGATCCAGAAAATTTGGGCGAAAAAAAATCAAAGAATTTTACAACTAAATAAGGTTAGTAGTTTTTAAAATTTTTAAATTCATCAAATGTTGATGTATTTATCAAAATATTGACGTCGGTCATCTTTAGTTTAGTTTAATGAATTGCACCAAAGATTTGGAAAGTTTTTGAGAAAATACAAAGAAATTCAAGAAAGATAAATTACAAGAATGACAAAAAGTCAGAAAAATTTGGGCAAAGGGGAAAAAAACATAAAAGGGAGGAAAAACATACAAGTAAAAATAAAGCAGGAAAAAATGCAATATTTGTAGTCTGAAATTCAGATTTGTTTCGGCTCGGCCTCGAGCTGCGGACAGCCGGGATAGGAGCGGGATGGCGGCTAGGGCGTCACAGCCGCCTGGGCCTAGACCATGTCTGCCTCTGGGCTTCTGGCGTCACCGGAATACTAAGCAGCACGGCCCCATTACTTTTCTATCGATGTTTCCCGATATCCCTCCGCTCTCCTTCGGCCCCCCTCCTCCCTCCCCTCTCACCGGGACCTGGGACGCACGCGGCTCACTCTCGAATGGCATTGATCAGTGGCCCGCCGTCTCTCGGCTTCGCCCTTTGCTCTCTCTCTCTCTCTCTCTCTCTCTCTCTCTCTCTCTCTCTCTCTCTCTCTCTCTCTCCTCCCTCCCTCCCTCCTCCTCGCTCTGGTCTAGAGCCCCCTCCCCCCCCCCCAAAAAAAAGGACGGGGCTTACCTTGAATACCGCGCTCTTATCATCATATTGATGCTCCAGCACCTTCAAATAAAACTTGCGGACTATTTTATTTTTGCAACTTTAATTAATAACTCCTGGATGCAACCCCAAAGATCAAATGTTTCTTCCCAACGTTCAAAGCAACCAGAGAATCGTTTCTTTCAATCCGCGAATATTATTATTTAATACGCAGCCGTAGATAATTCAAAGAGACGATTCTATGGCAAGGAGGAAACAACTTTGTAAGCTTTGTTATCCTCAAAATTTTAAACAATTCAAAGAAAATCAAGAGAAATTAAAAAAAATCTGGGAAAATGTGGAAAAGTTACTAAAATTTAGATAAAATTCAAGCAAATATTCACGAAAAAATCACAAAAAATTCGCAAAAAAAAAACCAGAAAAATCCACAAAAATTATCGGTAATTCACAAAAATTCACAAAATTTGTACACCGAAATTCAGAGTTGTTTCCCCCTTCGTTCTCTGGATAAGTTCGCAGGCATTTCACAGAGTGCGCTTGCTGTTGAGATGACGGATTCGGTCCTATGGGGTGGGGCGGTGCCGGGGGTGGTCCTCACGGCCCATTAGGCCCCACCGCACTGCAGCTGCGCCGTGCAGGCCGTGCAGGCCGTGCAGGCCGTGCAGCCCCAGCCCAGCACCAGGGTGATTCCGAACTGCGTTCAGTGGCGTTCTCTCTCTCTCTTGCTCCTTCATGGGCGTGCCCCATAAGAGCGACAAGGACAGAGAGACGTGCGGAATCACCCTGCTGCCCTGCAGATGCAGCGGCGCGCCCGAGCCGGCTGGGCTCTCCGTCTCCTCGATGGCCTTCTTGTCGATAATTATTACTCGCCTCGCTGTTCCAAAAGAGAGATATATATAAAGGGTGGCCCGGCCATCCCGCTGGCTCTACACTGCAGAGCCATGCCGGCTATGGCTACCGTCCCGCCGCTGAGCCCAGCTGCCTCGCAGAACGACATTGCCAAAGCCGGAGAGGAAACTTAACATACCCTCAGACCTGCACTAATTTTTTTTTTATTAGTAAACACTTTACGTTTTGCTGGATTACTGACTAATTTATAAGTAATTCTGTATAGTTCTGTAAGTATAGTACTGACAAAATAAGAAACGGTCAGCAACGTAAAAAGGAATAACGTGTAGTGCGTACATTCGTTAAAAAAAAAAAAAAAAAAAAACCGTCAGAAGCTATAAACAAGCGTTGTAAGCAGCAGGAATCCGCAGAAAGGAGTCCTCAAAAAATCAGTAACGGTCTGAGAGTGTGTCATAAAGGAAACTGGACATCTAAAAACACTGCCAGAAAGCTATGTTTAAAAAAGTGTATTACAGTACCCATTCATTCGAGTGAACACATGCGGAAGCAGAACAATTTTTTTTTCCATCTACAAATTTTTTTTCTTGAAAGTTCCAGGAGGACGTTGGATGCAATTCAAGAACTTGGCAGCAACGGTATGGACAGTCGCCGTGGAAAAAGCGCGGCAAGAGCTCTGAGGCGCCGCGGCTCCGTCACTCTGGTGTTTGAGACCAACGGCAACATCCCCCCCCTCCCAAAAAAAAGTTTGTCACTGCTATTGTGTGTGTTTTTTGGCGGTGTACCGATCAAGAGAGCCTTCGATTGGACTCTGCCAGGGCGGACGCGCCACACTGAACGCGCAAAATGTCGCCCCGCCCTGCCCCGCCCCGCTCTGCCGCGGCAGCGCGCCGGTTACAGCCATCCAGGTGTGACGGCCACCACGGTGGAGCGGGGCGGGGCGGGGCGGGGCGGAACGCCTAGCTCACGACGACGATCCGACGACGTATAACGCATGCAAATATAGTTCGCATATGCGCTCGCGCCAAAATTTCGTTTGCCATATTTCAAGTGCATCGCGTGCGGCGCGCGCGCAGTCGCACAATGAGACACGCATCGCAGCCACGGGCAGCCCCAGGCCAGCCCGCCCCGCCCCGCCCCGCCGTCGCGCAGTCGGCTTGGAATTGCTTCTCCATTCGGGCGGAAAATCACGGCGCCCGAGGCGGACAGAGAGGAGTGGAGGGGGGTGGGGGGGGAGAGGGGGGAGGGGGGAGGGGGAGAGGGGGGGGGGAGGGGGGAGGGGGGGCAGCCGGAGGCAGCGTCTCGGGAGACACGCCGCGTGCAGCAGTGGCGTCCGTCTGGCTGTCGTGTCCGAGTCCGTCCTGCTCCTGCTGTCTCTGGCTGGATGTTGAGGGGTATGGCGGGGCGGGGCCGGGCGGGGCGGGGTGAGGTGGCGGCGCGGGCGTAGCGGGAAGAGACAGACCCGACCCGTAACAGGGGTGAGGTTCGAAGGGAAACACAGCTCCTTTACACGCCGTATAAAACGTGTGCTTCGCGCCCTCGGTTAGTGTGTCAGAGGAGAGAGAGAGAGAGAGAGAGAGAGAGAGAGAGAGAGAGAGAGAGAGAGAGAGAGAGAGAGAGAGAGAGAGAGAGGAGATAGCATGTTTCCTGTAAGGGCCAAGGGCTACATGAAACAAGCTCCCGCTCCCCACCCCCTTTTGCACCCTTACTCGCCAAGGCGAAGTGCCTCGCCAGGCCGTAATTTTAGAGAAAATCTCGGCCGTCCCCCCCCCCCCCTCCCCACATCCGCCCAACAGCCACCCGCGCGAAAATAGCCGCGCGCGATTACATTATTCATCGCAGACGCTCCGCGGGCGTAAATTAATTAGCTATAATAAGACGAAAGACACGCTCTCTTGTGTTGCGCGGCCGTCCACCGAAATGTTGTGGCGGGGCGGCGGGAAGTGGGGCGGGGCGGGGCGGGGCGGGGCGGGGCCGGGCGGGGTGGCGTGCACCAAGCAGACCTCTCGCGTGCGCCCGCAGGGTCACGGAAGAAGCACGCGGACGATTCGCGGCACATCATAGAAAATGGAAGAAAAAATACACATGCGAAATTTTTTGTGTTTTGGTTCTACGAGTGCGAGAGAGCGAAGGAAGCGTTATGCGGGTTTGGCTAACCGCTCTAGTCGGGGTACGCAGATCCACAATACTGTTAGGTGCTCTGAAATGCCTGGCACACAACGACGTGGCCGGGGCGGGCAGGCGTTTTGGAGGAGGTAATAGAAATTAATTGCCACAACGTCCACGAGGTAAATTGCTGCTCGTCGCCTGCGCACATAGGCCGAGGTAAACGTTTAGCGTGGCTAATATTTCGCGGGCTGCTCCCAAGGAGTCAGGAGGAGAAGGAGGACGATGAGGAAGCGAGTACAAGGCGGATGAGAAGAAGGACGAGAAGGACGAAGAGAAGGAGAACGAGGAGGACGAATAGAAAGAGGACGAAGAGAGGGAGGACGAGGAGAGGGAGGACGAAGAGAAGGAGGACGGAGAGGGAGGACGAGGAGGATGAATAGAAGGAGGACGAAGAGAAGGAGGACGAAGAGAAGGAAGAGAAGAAGGACGAGGAGGACGAAGAGAAAGAGGACGAAGAGAGGGAGGACGAGGAGGACGAATAGAAGGAGGACGAAGAGGAGGACGAAGAGAAGGAGGACGAAGAGAAGGAGGGCGAAGAGAAGGAGGACGAAGAGAAGGAGGACGAAGAGAAGGAGGACGAAGAGAAGGAGGACGAAGAGAAGGAGGACGAAGAGGGAGGACGAGGACGAATAGAAGGAGGACGAAGAGAAGGAGGACGCGAGGAGAAGGAGGACGAGGAGGGGGAGGACGAAGAGAAGGAGGACGAAGAGAAGGAGGACGAAGAGAAGGAGGACGAAGAGAAGGAGGACGAAGAGTAGGGTTTTAAAGGTGGGTAAATTACCGGAAAGTTACCCGGTAACTTTCGGAAATTTACCGGTAACATTGAACCGAAAAGTACCGGTAAATTACCAATATTGCCTAAAACCGCACGAATTGTTCTATTCCAGCACCGAAAACGAACCATTTCAGCCCTAATGTGTTTCAACAAGAAACTTATTATAAAATTTTATTTGCCCTTTACATCGTTTTCTTTCTAATATTAGCTGTCATGTTGTACTTATTAAGGGTGTGTTTTAAGATAGGGCAAAAAACAAAAACAAAACATGTTTCAGGAAATCCTGGACGGCACGCAGTTCATTGATGGTTTAGTTTAGTAAGATAATTCGATGGATGTACTTCCTATATTCTTTTTTACCTCAGTGTTTGATATTAGTATAGGTCATATGTCAAATTTGAGCTTTCTAGATCAACGAATTAGAAATTAGTTTCTGAGTAGTGGTCGAGCCTTTGCAACAATACTGACTCTGCTTGGCTCCTCTTTCCACGCAGCTGTCCAGCGACAAGTCGAGTATAACCATAATAATGGAGATCCTAAATCAAAATTTCTCAAAATTTTCCACAAACTTTTTAATGGCATTGAAGCAGAGAACTAGGTAGATTTAGTTCTACCTCTCTGCCAACTTTCATCAAAACCCTATAGAATTTCGGTTTTACAAACAAAAGGGCCCATGCTAATAATAAAAATCTCATCCGACAACAAAACAATAACGCTACTTCGTGCCTCAAAAAAAATTATGCCGTATGATCAGTTTAATAGATGTATATATGTTGAAGTATTGTAAACAAGTACCAACCATTACGAAAATTTGACATGAAAGCAAAATGTTAAAAAATACGTTTGTGGTACAGGTACAATATGTGGCTAAGTCATACCACATTCTGTCAAATTAACCACCATCTTCTTCATCTCGATTGCCACTTTCTCTAACAAACTACTGCGTATTTCCCTCTCTTACCGACATATATTAAAATCAAACGCAAGTTAAACGTTATAGAACGACTCGAGACGATCCAGAATAGTTGTTTTAATGATATTAACCATATATTTTAAATTCCAACAATATTTTCAACCGTTTAAAGCATTTTTAATAAAATTGCCGGTAATATACCGGTAAATTACCAATTTACCGGTAATTTTGGTAATTTACCGCACCCAACCAAAATTACCGGTAATTTTAAAACCCTAACGAAGAGAAGGAGGACGAGGAGGGGGAGGACGAAGAGAAGGAGGACGAAGAGAAGGAGGACGAAGAGAAGGAGGACGAAGAGAAGGAGGACGAGGAGGGGGAGGACGAAGAGAAGGAGTACGAGGAGAAGGAGGACGAGGAGAAGGAGGACGAGGAGAAGGAGGACGAAGAAGGTGTGGACGGAGAGGTAGAGGATGGTGCTCAGCACGAGTGACGACGGGACGGCGGCCGGCGGCCGGCGCGCCGCACCACGACCGTCTGATGAATTCGAGCAACATTCGACAGAGGGTCATTACCATACCTTATCTCGGCCAGAGGGGAACATCGTCTGGGACTGAGGCGGCGTGGCCGGGGCCGGGCTGGGCCGGGCGGGCCACGGGGCTCCAAGGGGGTCACCGGGAGCAGGGCCCGGATGGCGTGGCGCGGCGTGGTGCGGGGCGGGGCGCGCGAGGGCCCGGGGCCCCGGCTGGGGCGTGCACGCTGCAGCTCCCGTAATGCCCCTGCCTACTCGCCCCGCCGGGGCCCGTCGGAGCAGGGGCTCCACCCCCGTCCCCACCCTCACCCCTACACCGGCGCCGGGGCGGGGCGGGGCGGGGCGGGGCGGGGGGCAGGGATTCAGGAGGGGCTAGAGGGCTTGCTCATAATGCCTAGCCTAGCGACGGCGGTAGCGCAGCGGCCCGGCCCGGCCCGGCCGGCCGCCTCGGCGAGCGCTCTTAGACTAGAGGAGGCATTAAGGCACCGCTACACAGCAAAGAGAGGGTTATTATCATTAATATTAATTTTTACCCCCCACCTCGCCTTCCGTCATATTCTCAACCCGCGGCAGAAGCGCCACGCCACGCCACGCCGCGCCTCGCCGCGCCTGGCGTGGTATTTACGGTTTTCTTGGGGAGGGGCAGACCTATCCCACCCTCAGCGGCCCGCATAGCATCCTCACTGTGAGAAATTCTTGTACCGAGTACGGGAAAATTTTCCATGAGAGGTCTTGTACATTTACGATTCATATTGTAAATTTTTTATAACTATATACGTATTAACTCAGAATCGATTGGTGAGCAACAAAGTCGAAAAGCGTAAAGCCGTACATGTACGATATATGTTGTACATAGTGAATTACAAAATATATTGTACATCTACGGAAATATTTTCCACACAGTGCTCCGGCGGTCTGAAGCGGCCTCCAGCGGCCCCCATAGTGGCCTCCAGCGTCTATCAGAGCGGCCTCCAGCGGCCTCCAGCGGCCTCCAGCGGCCTCCAGCGGCCCCCATAGTGGCCTCCAGCGTCTATCAGAGCGGCCTCCAGCGGCCTCCAGCGGCCTCCAGCGGCCCCCATAGTGGCCTCCAGCGTCTATCAGAGCTGCCTCAAGCGGACTCCAGCGGCCCCCATTGTGGCCTACAGCATCTTTCAGAGCGGCCTCCGGCGCCAGAACCTCCAATAGCTGCGAATATAGCTGCTTACAGTGACTCCCTTGAAGACCCCTCCAGCGGCTCCCATAGTGGCCTCCAGCGTCTATCAAAGCGGCCTCCAGCAGCCTCCAGCGACTATCAAAGCGCCCTCCAGCGCCAGAGCCTCGAATAGCTGCTTGCAGTGACTCTTTCAGCGGCCTCCAGTGACCCTCATAGTGGCCTCCGCAGCGACTCGCATATGGCGCCCCCCATAGCGGCCTCCAGTGTATCCCTGCGCTGTCGAGCGACCTCCTATGCGTCGCGGAATGCAGATGTGCCTCGTCTCTGCCGCTGCGCTGCTGAGCTGCGCTGAGCTGCGCTCCGGCGAACAGACGCGCGCGACAGAGGACACAGGCCACAAGACACTCTGGTTCCGCCTCTCGAGAATTCGCGCTCGGCAATATAAATTCCAACCGGAAAGCAAAGGCGCACGTACGTCTCCGCCTCGCCGCGACGGCCGGCGAAACCCCTATCCTTGCAACTCGCTGTCGTCAGAGTAAGCGTCTCTCTGTGACAAGGATTTCATAAGGTACCCGCGGCCCATATTTTTGTTATTTGTGTTTTTGTTGGACATTGTCAAGCGAAATGAATAATGTCTCGCTGACAGCGACACGTGATGAGAGCGGCGTCAGTAAAATTCGCGTGCTGTCCTACAAGCTGGACCCAGTTAAGGGGGAAACATCTCTGAATTTTGGTGAACAAATTTGGTGAATTTTGGTGAATTTTCGGGAATGTTGGTGAATTTATATTGAATTTTTGAGAGCTTTAGTGAATATATGTGAATTGATTTTTTAAATCATTTTGAATTTTTCTGAATGTCTCTAAAGTTTTAAGAATTATGAGGTGTACAAAAACTTCAGAGTCGGACCCAGTATAGGACACGGTGGGGCCGTGCTGCGCCAGAACCCCAAACCCCTTACACACAGTGGGGGCGGGATGGGCGAGGGGGGGGGGGGGGTTGTGTGGTTGTGGCAGCTGCGCGACGGTTGAAAACGGGGGTGCGGTGGTGCGGTGTGTCGGGAGCGAGGGCGGGGCGGGGCGGGGCGGGGCGGGGCGGGGCGGGGCGGGTCCTGCAGTGGTGTCGCGGTGCGACCCCTCCTCACCCGACCCAGATTGACATCCCTCGCTGCACACGTCGTATCATCTGCCCCTTTTCACACACAAACACAGCTGGGAATGCATTTTCTGGAATTTTCCGATGGTAATATCACGCACTCTTCATGTGACGGTTGTATTAATGCGTGTACATTACAATGATGTGTGCGCGACACTCACTCACGCACTTGCGTCGCGCGGGGCGTGCGGTCAGAAGCCACTCCCACCTGCCGGGCATAGACTGATGACGGCGAACCTCAGCATCCCCCTCAACTACATTAACAATGTGACTGCAACAGCCGCGTGTGCGTATCCCTCACTGACTGCCCGGCCCGGGCAGAGCCGAGGGGCAAACAACTCTGAATTTTGTTGTCCGCAAATTTCGTGATTTTTTTTAGGATGTTTGTGACTTTTTAATGAATTTTTGTGATTTTGTTCTTGAGTTTTACAAACGTTAAAGTGAATTTTTCTGAAATTTTGTAAAGTTTTGAGAATATCTGGATTTTTAATTTTTTTTCTGAATTTTTCTGAATTTTTCTGAATTGCGAGGTGTACAAAAATTTCATAGTTGTTTTCCTCTTTGGGCCGAGCCGAGCCCCGAGCCGAGCCTCTGAGCCGGCTGAATCCAAGAAAAGGAGGCCCAGCGATGCGCAGGTGTTCATCATCCTGACAACTTTCATGCCGCCTTGCCGCCGCCGACCTCTCGGAGTTTTTCTTAAAATTCAACATTCGTCAGGTACTATATAGCACGGCGCGACGCCTGCTCGGCCCAGCGCAGCGGTGGGAAACTTACTTACTTTGAGTGCCGCTGGTATGGCGCGACGTTTTCGCGGCGCAGTGAAACTTCCACGGCTGGGTGAGGCGGGGCGGGGCGGGGCGGGGCTGGGCGGTGCGGGGCGGGGCGGGGCGGGGCGGGGCGGGGCGGGGCGGGGCGGGGCGGGGCGGGGCGGGGCGGGGCGGGGCGGGGCGGGGCGGGGCGGGGCGGGGCGGGGCGGGGCGGGGTGGGGCGGGGCGTGGCGTGGCGTGGCCTCAACCGCCTCCCGGGACTCCACGCGCGACCACTCTCCACCTGCAAATAACGGATACCACAAGGGACTCGCCAGCACAGCACAGTGCACGGTAAAAAGCCCTGGGATTCTCAGGATATTTGGAAACCAGCAGGAGATGCCCTAGTGCACGGAAAAATAGTATTCGTTGTTTCAAATCATCTTTGAGTTGATTTGGAGCAAACTAAAATAATTTGGGGTGGGAACGAAATATTTATTGCTTAAATGAAGAGTTTGCTGGTAAAAGTATTCTTCGTTTCACCAGCGAACAGATCGTTGAGAAAGCCAATAAATCTGATTGCTGAAACGAAAGCAGTGTAAGTTGAAACGATACGGTCGCCTTCCCTCTCTAAGCGATGTGCATTTACAAACAGTTGAGACAGCTAATTTTTCGTTCCCAATAGGAGTTAGTTCTTCCTACATCAATCTATGTGTGAGTTGGATCAACTACTGATTTTTCTCCGTGTGAGCAAGAGACCGGGAACGGACTCAGCCACCCGGTATTCCCTGTGGAGGCTGTAGAGGGTTATTGAGCACAGCCCGGGTCCATCTTTCGAATCTTGAGCCCGCGCAACCCGCACGTCCGTCCAAGCCAGAATTTTCAAAACTTTTTGCGTTTTATTTTTGTTTGAACTTTTTTTTTAATTTACCGAAATTTTTAAATCAAAAATTACCCAGTTGACTCCCCCTCGAAGGCCCATCTAATGTGTGGGCCTTCCCTGAGCATCTTGGGGGAGCGAGCTCGATCCAGCGCGGAACGAAGCGAAGCGCCACAACGGTGCCTGCTGTTCTACAGCGGAACGCCGTTTGCAGACTGTCCCAATGGGACAGGGCGCGCGCTGCGACAGGGCAGAGAGAGAGAGAGAGAGAGAGAGAGAGAGAGAGAGAGAGAGAGAGAGAGAGAGAGAGAGAGAGAGAGAGAGAGAGAAAGAGGAGGCGGAGTCCAGAGACCCAGGACGACGTGGCCCTGGAGTTCATCCGGTAGTCTTCTCTTTGGCGCCTGTTCGTCCCATCCCGTCAGCCCGCACCCGCCCCGTTCCACCCGGTTCCGCCCCTGCTTCCACAGCTCGCCTCTGGGAGTTGAGCTCGCCCAGTCCTACTCTGTGTAGCTCGAGTAGTGTTTGAGGTGCGTATGCCTCTGGGGGGACGTCGGCTACATTCGGCAAACTACAAAAACAACGGCTTGCTTGTCCCAGACGGGGAGCTTACGGATGGAGGCTAGACCCGAACGGAAACAACTCTGAATATTGATGCAAAAAAAAGTAATCAGTGTTTTTATTTCATTTAAGGCTTTTAATTTCTTGATTTTTTTTTCTAAATTTCCCTGTGTTGGTGTTGGGGGAGATTTTCAAATTTTTATTTCCAAATGTCTTTGAATTTTTCGTAATTCCGAGGTGTACGTGTACAACAGTCTCAGAGCTGTCCCCTTCTAGGCCCCCTCGCAGGCCTCAGAGCTCAAAGAACGTGCACGTGTCGGGGATACGAAGACGATACATTTTGCGCGCAATCACTCAAAATTTTGCAATTTGAAACTTCACGAGGTGATCATTTTTCTTACTTGGGCGGTCAGACTAGATAAAGTCTGCACATTTTTCGGCAGTGAGACAAGGTACAGGGGAATGGAAGGCGATCGCAAACATTACTTCCCCCCTTGATCTAATCAGGTCCCGGAGGAAATGAAAGAGGCGACGGTGAAAAAAAAAGTAAGAAAAACGCTCGGGCTAAATGTATTATCGGAATTAGGAGCAGGACGGTGAGCCCAGCACCACCCCTGCTTCCATCCCCACCGGCCCGGCCACGCCACAGTACACAGCGGGGTGAACAAGTAGGAGCCACTTCAGGAGGACGATAAGAGCGTCGATGACTTAATGGCATAATTTTATCGCATTTGACATCAGAAGCAATTATATTCACTGCTCGGTGATATGGAGGTGAGGTTCTGTGCCTTTGCTTGAGTGATAATTCAAAAGAAGGAGCAAACTTTTCGTACAATTTTAAGAAATGAAGAAAGCCGTTCCAATTTTTTTCACTATGTGTAACTTTGTTATTTCTTCAGCTGCATACAGCTCCTTTGTGAAAAATATTAATAAGGAAATTTCCGTCGTTTTTCGTAAATTCTGATCTACAAATGATGTTGTAAACTTACGATCGGAATTGTATTTTACAAATGCCTATACGTGCTTTTGTGAGAATACCGGTTAATACCGAGGTTCATTGCAATTTTGTAATTTTACAATTTAATATCATAAGTTCAGGATACTTTTCATATAAATTTTAACCGCAACAAACATAATCACTTCCAATAAACACAGCTTTCTGAAAAATTTCAAAGAGTGCTAAAAATCGACCTAAGTCTTTTTTTTCCTGTAAACTTTAGCAGCAAGTCTACTCCACTCTCACTCTAAAGTAAATGAAGAAAATTACATTAATAACAACGAGTGCTGTAATAATTTTGCTCTATTCTCGGCTAATCCGCTGACAATAATGCATATTATTGCGTTGATAGTCCTTCCGCTCCACACAAGCGCCGGCCTCTTCCCTTTTCTATCCCCTTTCCCATTTTCCTGCTTCTCGCCGGCAGCGCACGGCAATGCTTGATTTAACAACCGACCCGTTTCTTTTTATGACTTTGTCCGGGAAGCCGGCCACCCGGGCCGGATCCGCCCCGCCCCGCCCCGCCCCGCCCCGCCCCGCCCCGCCCCGCCCCACCTCGCCCCGCCCCACCTCGCCCCGCCCCACCTCGCCCCACCCTAACGGAGCACCAACGCCCAGCGCGCGAGCTCCTGAATAAATTCCCGTCGTCGCAGAGAAAATTGATAGGCCCGACTTAGGCGTGGCAGATTTCGCTGATAGGTGGGCCGAGAGAGTGCGAGTAGAAGGAGAGAGAGAGAGAGAGAGAGAGAGAGAGAGAGAGAGAGAGAGAGAGAGAGAGAGAGAGAGAGAGAGAGAGAGAGAGAGAGAGAAGGGGGTAGGGGAGGCAGGGGGAAGATGTGGAGCAGTAGAGGAAGAGGGGGGGAGTTAACCTTGATTCGCTCCTACCCCATCGGGCGGGCGTTTGTGGCCGATCAGATCGCTCTTACAAACAGACTGACTACACTGAGAGAGAAAAAACAGAGAAAGGAAGCAAAGAAAACGGTCGCAAGTGGTCGCATGCGCTCGATTAGGAAACCATTTATCAACGCCAGCATCCGCGGCACAGTACCGACCGCCATCATAACTGCCATCGCTTACGGGGAGAGGGATCGATAAGGGTAATCGATTGCCGACGACAAACGTCATGATGAATGCGGTCCGTCGCCGCCGAGATCAATTGATTGCCTATCGATATTGGTAGGTGACGCTGTCTAGTTCGTTGCAGTTGTATAAGCGTCATCACTTCGCGGGCTGAAACCATAAATTAAGTCCAATAACGTTCTGAGGCAGTCGTTCTTGGGGCTTGCGACGCTTTACGACGTTATAACAATTGGAAATGATGTGTCAGATTGCGGATCACTTGAACCAGATGGAATGCGTTCTTCCGACTCAGCCCAGTCGCTAGCTCTGTCAATTCAAGTGCATTTAAATCGAGGGGTAAATAACTCCGAATTTTGATGTACACCACTAATTCAAAATTCACACTGATTCGAACTAATTCACGCGAATTCAAGGGACGACATCAGAAAATACACGCACAGCTGATCCAAATTATTCTCTCAATTACATGATTAAATAGGATTTTTACTAAATTATTGTTTATTATTATGATTTATTCCAAATTATTGGAAACTAACTTGCAACTGCGCAAACACTGTAAACTGGTTGGCGTCTTTAGACGCCAAAATATTGGCGTCCTTTGAGAACGCCAAATCTTGGCGTTCAAAGACGCCAATATTTGGCGTTCTGAGAAGAAGAACGCCAAATATTGGCGTCTTTCAACGCCAAAATTTGGCGTTCTCAGAGGACGCCAAAATTTTGGCGTCTAAAGACGCTAACCAATTTACAGTGAAATAATCACAATTATTTCAATTAATTTAAAAAAAAAAATTCAGAAGCAAATTTTGCTCTGCAATTGAAAGGGTGGCGTGAAAACATAGAAAATTTTTGCGGCAGTAAACCTCCCGAAGGAGGTTGCGGTTCCCGCCAGGCACAGGGCTTTTAACCCCTGTGGCAGCCAACTGCTTCGGTGTTCCATGGGAACCGGCGCTTTGCTGACTGCGATCCTATCGCGCAATTCGACAGATTTGATCCCCGTACCACCATTGGCCTACCCCTAGAGGTACGAGCGGTGTCAAGGGCGTTAGACTTCCTGATCCCAGTTTCAGAGGCCTTACCTCAGAGGGGTACGCGGGATTCGAACCCACAACCCCGAGTGCCGACACGTAGCCAGAAAAGGAAGCGACCCAACGCCCAGAGCCACCGAGCCAACGGCGGTGAGACGTGTTTTACTTCTATTTGACCTGCCATCCAGCTGCGGCCAAAGGAAATGCCAAGTGCGAAAAACACTTTCCCGAGTGGGAGTCGAACTTGGAACCACTCAGTTCGGAATTGCGCGCTCTACCAACTGAGCCACGACGCCTCCATGTCTGAACCGTGCGACGAGTTCGAGTCGTATTTGCCGTATCCTGCAGCCTCCAGCCAGGGGGAACAGGGCAAATACAACTCGAACCCGTCGCACTGCGCAGCCATCGTGGTGTCGTGGCTCAGTTGGTAGAGCGCGCAACACCGAACTGAGAGGTCCCAAGTTCGACTCCCACTCGGGAAAGTGTTTTTCGCGCTTGGCATTTCCTTTGGCCGCAGCTGGATGGCAGGTCAAATAGAAGTTAAACGCGTCTCACCGCCGTTGGCTCGGTGGCTCTGGGTGTTGGGTCGCTTCCTGTTCTGGCTACGTGTCGGCACTCGGGGTTGTGGGTTCGAATCCCGCGTACCCCTCTGAGGTAAGGCCTCTGAAACTGGGTTCAGGAAGTCTAACGCCCTTGACACCGCTCGTACCTCTAGGGGTAGGCCAATGGTGGTACGGGGATCAAATCTGTCGAATTGCGCGATAGGATCGCAGTCAGCAAAGCGCCGGTTCCCATGGAACACCGAAGCAGTTGGCTGCCACAGGGGGTAAAAGCCCTGTGCCTGGCGGGAACCGCAACCTCCTTCGGGAGGTTTACTGCCGCAAAAATTTTCCATGTTTTCACGCCACCCTTTCAATTGCAGAGCAAAATTTGCTTCTGAATTATTTTTTTTTAATTAATTGAAATGATTGTGATTATTTTGCGCAGTTGCATGTTAGTTTCCAATAATTTGGAATAAAGCGAAATCATTCACAATAATTTAGTAAAAATCCTATTTAATCATGTAATTGAGAGAATAATTTGGATCAGATGTGCGTGTATTTTCTGGGGCATCCCCGAATTCAAAAGTAATTCACGCGAATTCAAAACGAATTCAAAACAAATTCAAGCGAATTCAAAACGAATTCAAGTAAATTCACAACAAATTCACAATAATTTCAAAAAACTTCGCAATAAATTCAAAAAATTCAAAGCTAATTCAAAACGAATTCAATTTAATTCAGACAAATTTAATTCAAATTCACGGAATTTGTACACCGAATTTAGAGTTGTTTACCCCTCGATTTAAATGAAGTAGACTTACAGCATACATGTACTCGAAATAGTGTTTAGCTGCCATGTCGGCATTTTTTTAATGTACACGTACCGACGTATACTTTTTAAAGAATACCCATAGTGCCGTCAGTTCATATGCCATATACACTTCAGAAAATTTATACATGGGCATTGGGCATGTCAATATTTGGCAAAGTATACAAGGTAATGCATACATTTATGAAAAAGTACATGGCGTGAATACATTGTTTAAAGTGTACAATGTACACATTTGTGCTGACAGGGACACTCGCACCATGAGGGAAAACCGATGAGCTCGGGCCGGTCCAGTGTGTTTCTCCTCTCATTTAGAACCCGCCCCCCAGCATCCATCTTCGCTGAACCGTGATGATTTCCCCGAGGGTCAGGCCTAAAGGCACACAAACTTCTAATACTGGGGACTCGCGGCGGGACCGACGGAGTTTAGGGGTGCATGAGTGTGGCAGGACGAAAAAGAAAAACGAAAAGGTGAAAAAAGAAACAGTATATAAAACAAAACAAATAAAAAATAAGGCGCTGATAAATTATAAAAAAAGAACAAAAAAAACTGGGTTAGGACGGGAGAAATGCGAGAAGTGTGGCGTGGGGCCCGGGCCGGCCGGGCGCGGCTTAAAGGGATAAATGAAGCAATAAGGAGAACTGAGGCAGACATGGTAATGCCGCCCTCAGCCCCAATTTAATTTACTGGGTGTGTTCTTGTGCCCGACTGTCCCACTGTCCCGGTGCTGATCACCAGAGAGAGAGAGAGAGAGACAGAGAGAGAGAGAGAGACAGAGAGAGAGAGATAAAGGAGATGGAGAGACGGTGAGAGAGGGCAGGATAGAGGGACTTGCGGGCGTAAAGAGCGCCACGCAACGGCGTCGAGAAGAAAGGAACAAATTTAAATTGGAAGAGTTAAGTGGCGCCCCAAGGGCCCGGTCTCGGGCAGACAGCGGGGAAGAGAGAGCAGGGTGGGGTTGAGGGCTGTAAAGTGCGAGAGAGATAGTGAGAGAGAGAGAGAGAGAGAGAGAGAGAGAGAGAGAGAGAGAGAGAGAGAGAGAGAGAGAGAGAGAGAGAGAGAGAGAGAGAGAGAGAGAGAGAGAGAGAGAGAGATGGAGTGCAGGGGAAGGGGGTTGGACCTGCCCCCAATCAGCTCCTCGGCGAGCCGCTGGTGCGTGTGTCACGAGCAAACCGCTCGCAGTTTGAAGGGGGTCCGGCCCTGCCCTGCCCCGCCCGGCCAGCAGCAGTGGGGAGTAAGTTTGCGAGAAACAGTATCGACATTATGGAACAGGGAACTCTTCGGAGATCTTGTTTCTCTCTCCCTCTCCTCTCTTCAATTTCTCGCTCCGTCTTCTCTTTCTCGCCGCCCTTCTTTGTCCGGCGTGGTTCTCTCTTTCCTCGTCTCAGGTTCCCCGCCGTGTTCTCTCTAAGCAGCGACGCCCCGCCCCGCCCCGCCCGCCAGCCCCAGGTGCTACGCGGCCCCGCCCCGGCCCCGCTCGCCCCATAACGTTGGAGAGTTTGCAGACGTCAAAACGGGGCCCCTCAGCTCACCTCGGCAGTGCCTCCCGCCTCCCACCCCCTTACCCTCAACCAGCACGGATCAATTAGACGTTCCCCGAGAGTAACAAAGTTCCCCCCGGGTCCCGGCTGGGTCCTATCCGGGGCGGGGCGGGGCGGGGCGGGACCTGGGGGACGGCGAAATGTGCGGGTGAATTCTGCCGGACCAATGTAACCCTGCACCGCACAATCCAGACTACGCGATGGGCGCGCCCGCGACCTCGCCCCACCCCACCACACCCCACCCCACCCCAACCCACCCCACCCCATCCCACCCCATCCCGCCAAGCCGGCCGAGAGCGCCCAGTGCGGCGATGTGGCGCGATACCGATGTGGAGATATCCCGAGCTGTCCGCGGCCTCGGGTGCGTGGTGGCAAGACCACACGGGGCGGGGTGGGGTGGGGCAGGAACAGACCAGCCGCCCCACCCCGCAGCTGCACGACACACCACCCCACCCCCCGCCCCGCGCCCCGCCCCGCCCCGCTCCACCCCGCCCGACTCGCTCACACCCAGAGTCCGTCAAGCCTGCTTGCATTCTGCTTGGTTATGCATGCCCGTCTCGCTATCTGCACGGCGCGGTCCGGGTGGGGCGGGGTGGGGCGGGGTGGGGCGCGGTGAGGGAGGGCGCGGTGCGTCCGGGCCCCAGAGGGCCGTCCGAGTAAGGCGAGCAGCGACGGGACGCCGCGCCGGCCCGGCACTTGCCAAGCTTTCCACTACACTATGCAATACGATCACGGTAGGGGTGGGGAGCACGGCCATGGCAAGCACAGCTCCAACCGCAAGATTGCTTTCCTTCATTCTTACTAAAAGGCAATTTGAAAAAAAAAAAATCTTTAAAAAAACAACAACACTCAAAGGATATTTTTTTTGGCGAATTTAAAGGAAGAAATCAGAATACTTGCGGAGGACGTTGCCCCCGTGTGCCGTGTGTCCCGAAGCTGCTGGTTGTTGTGACCGCAGTGGGGCCACATATGCAGGGAATAATCAGTTCCCCACGAATGGGCCAATGAGGAGACGGGTATCCTCAACCACTAGACTACTTTCTTTGTGGTCAGCTGGTTGACGAGGTACCATACCCGTATGCTTATAACGCTAGGTGTATTCGGTGGAATTTTCACCAACTTATCTGACTGGCCGTACTGCCTGCATGGGACAGGTCCCGCACACTGTCGCCACGGTCGTAACGCCAGTGGAACTTTTCTCGGGCTGTTTGCCGAATACACTGCGGCTGGTTGGACAGCGCAGGGCCAGGGAGGGACCACGCTGGGCGCTGTGGCGGGGTGGAGCGAGGTGGGACTCGAGGCGGAGAAAGCGTAGCAGACGCAGCACCCAGTGTGGCGAGCGGAGATATGCAAAGGATCAGCAGATCCGGAGGGAAGGCGAGGGAGAGAAAGAGAGCGGGGGAAGGAGAGAGAGAGGGAGAGGGAGAGGGAGAGAGGGAGAGGGAGAGAGGGAGAGAGAGAGAGAGAGAGAGAGAGAGAGAGAGAGAGAGAGAGAGAGAGAGAGAGAGAGAGAGAGAGAGAGAGAGAAGGAAAGAGGGAGAGAAAGAGATAATACGAGACTCGTCACAACTTTCACGATTTTTCCTTTTGTTTTTTGCAACCACGAAAAATCGCACACGCCGAGATACCCCTGCTGAAACAAGTACCCATTAAACAACAAAAAAAGGAACAAAATGTTAGAAGACGACACGAAAAAAAAATAAAACTAACGGCGTCGTTTAGCTGACTCGTGAGATCGCAAGCGGAGCTCCGCTAGTCCCCGGTGGGCGTCCTGCGGCCTCGTGACGAATAGGTGGGAGGGCCTGTACCGGGCCCAGGCGCGCCCAGGCGTCGTGCTGGTGAGGACATACCGCGTCGACACGGCGGGCTGGGCTGGGGAAACGCCCAAGGGAGCAATGGGCCCCCGGCCGCACTGGGCAAACTAATGTGACATGGGTAACGTCAATTGGTGTGACCGCAGTTTTGGTCCCAGAACGCAAAGCGACCTCATTCGACGCCGCGGCTCCAAGGTAAAGGGCGCGCATTCCCCACAGGAGGAGAAACCGAGGGGGAAAAAACTCTGAAATTTTTATACACCGCATGATTCAGAAAAAATCAGGAAAATTCTGAAATACTCAATAAAAAAATTAAGAAAATTTCTAAGATATTCACAAAAAAATTAAGAAAAATTCTGGAAAATTCAAAACAGTTCAGAAAAGTTCAGGAAAATTCACACAAATTTAATTACATAAAAAAACTCACAAAACTTCACGAAAATTAACAAAATTTGGTCATCAAAGCGTCTTCAGTTTTGCCTACTTATGTGGCAACACTCTACCAGGGCGGCGTCGTCGCTCCGGTACGCACGGGGTCCCGGCGGCTCGGCTCGGGAAGCGCCAGCGCCGCGACGCCCCGGGGCCTCTCGGCGATCGACCCTAATCTAGGCGTCCCATCCCCTTCCGGGGCGTGGCGTGGCGTGGCGGCGCGTGGCCGCGTGTGGGCGGGCATACACACGAGCGCGGCTCCATAAAGGACCCCCACTGGGGCCCCTCGGGCCCCTCGGGCCCTCGCCGGGGCTCCTTGCTGCCCCCGGGCCCCCGGGGCGGGCCGGCCCCACCCGGTGGTGGCCCCCTGATGCCCCCTACGGTGCCCCGCCTGGCCCCGCCCCACCCCGAGCCGCTGTACTTTTGCCCTGCTGTCGGCAGGGCAGGGCCGCAGGGCCCGTGCAAGGAAGGTCACCGCCCCGCCCCGCCCCGCCCCGCCCCGCCCCGCCCCGCCCCGCCCCACCCCGCCCCACCCCGCCCCACCGGGGCACTCCACCGACCCGAGGAGAGCGGAGCGGGCGCGAGCGCGGCCGCGCAGAGATTGGGTATCCAAGGAAACCGAAATAACCGTAGACCGCACACTGGGCTTTTGCACCGATGGCAACAGTGTTAACTAGGGAGACACCCGTAGTGGGGCACTGTCAGGCCGAGCTGAGAGTGCACCTGCGCACACTAACTGGCAAGGTACTGTTTCGTACATATGAAATGTAACTATATAAACATGCAGATTTAAAAAATCGTGCTGAATTATGTGAAAAATTGTTCATAAATCTGTTTCATTTTGTGCAATTATTGAGCATGAAATAATTTGTGCAGATCTATGCACAATATTCTACGTAATTTGGCACAATTTTTTTCGTAAATTTGCACGTTTATATAGTTACATTTTACACTACGAAAAAGTACACCGCCAGTTAGAGTGGGGTGCTTCCAGGTTACAATAGTAGACTTTGAATATCACAAGTTTATTTTTCTTTTCTCATGGTGGCTAGCTTACCGCGTCAGTTCCCATCCAATCTCGATGGGCTCATCTCTGCACTTAAATCATGTTGGCTGAGCTATTCAGATTTTCAATTTGAAATAGATTCGGAATGGGCTCAGGAAGGACGAAACTGACTAATTTTTCATTAGGTATTTAAATTGTGGCAGTATACAAAGAAACATTATAGAGGCATTCAAAAAATGAAAAACGCTATGGTACTAGTTAAAATCTGGCTATGTTTGAGGCAAGCTCAGGGCAGATAATCCCCAAAAGACATGTACGTATTTCCAGTTGGCCCTGACATACTATTAGCTTTGTTAGTCTTTCATTATCCGCTGCCTCGCACGCGAGGCGTGTTCTGCAGCAGGCAGGCTGCGTGGTGGGGCGGGGAGGGGCGGAGCAAGGGGCCGAGAGGGAGCGTGCAGGGCGGAGATGCAGAATGTTTGTCCTGCTGGGTTGACTGTATATAAGGGAGCAACCGGGTAGGGAGAGATTAACGGAGATTTTCTGAGTCTGAGTGCACGGAGAAGAAGGATCAAGCTAAAAGAGCACGGAGCTACACTGTGAAAAATTGTCGTAGGTTTTCCGGAAAATTTTCCAGAAAGTGAAGTTGTAAAATTACAATTTAAAATGGTAAAAATTACAAGCACTACCTATCGACTTGAAAGTCAATTATGCACAAGAGTGGTATGTCATAAATTTACAAGATTTTTCGTGAGTCGAAATTTTTACGAAGTGTATCGTAAATTTACATAGATATTTTTCAAAGAGTGCCGTTACTCGCACGAACATGTGCGAAAGAAATTGGTGGACACTAAGGGCCGGAAATGCTGATACAAGCTGAAAAGAAGCGTTTCTACCATCGCGTGGCTCGACGAAACCTCCCTTTACGCTCTGCGCTCTGCTCTGCGTCGATGCGAAGTATCCCATCTTTGCCACACTGTTTAAACGTTGCGAAAAATCGGAAGCTTTGCAAGTGCGAAGCTCACGTTCGAGTTAGCAAACGAAAAGTTCGCAACGGTTTTTTTTTCGCCTTCAAACTGTTTATTTTTTTGGTATGAGCTTTCTCGTTCCCAAAGGTTATATAGCGGTGTACCTTGGAGCCGGGCGGTGCCAGGTGTAGCCCCAGTACAGGCGCAGTACGCGTGGGGTAGGGAGCAGGCGTCCGAAAAGTTGCAGCAGAGACACCTGTTCCGATAGGGCCCACGCACACTCACATTGGGAAACTAATGTCTCACACTTGTAGGTGTGTGAATTCCCATCCGTATACACTTAGTTAAGATTTAGCTCTTTTTTTTTCAAATTTAAATGGACTATTTAAAGATATCACCAAAAAAAATTGTTCCAATTACTGCGACCGGCATGTGAGAATGAATACTGCCACAGACTATGTGACGTAAAAAAAAGAACACAAGAAAGGTTTTGTAGACCACGTCAGAACGTCAGGGCTTCGCCACGGGGGTGGCTGCGCTCTTCCCTCATGGTCTCGCCGAGGCGGGCGGAGTTTGTAAGGATATCTGAGTCTTACTTTTATGTCCCTCGAGGGGTTGGTGGTGCGACCGCAGCTGGGCGAGGCGGGGCGGGGCGGGGCGGGGCGGGGCGGGGCGGGGCGGGGCAGATGCGAACCCTGTGCCGCCCTCTCTCCACGCCCTGTGGGCCCCGCGTGCTTAGCCGCGTACCACCGGACCTCAGGGGCTTAACGAGACACGAGGGGGGTCGGAGAGAAAGAGACAGAGGGAGGCAGAGGTGGGAGAGAGAGAGAGAGAGAGAGAGAGAGAGAGAGAGAGAGAGAGAGAGAGAGAGAGAGAGAGAGAGAGAGAGAGAGAGGGAGAGAGAGAGAGAGAGAGAGAGAGGGAGAGGGAGAGAGGGAGAGAGAGAGAGAGAGAGGGAGAGAGAGAGTGAGAGAGAACAGGGCGAGGAAATGGGTCGGTGGCATCTTAAGGCGGCGCGCGGGGCGCGCGGCGCGCACTCTACCGTCAACTATTCCGGGAGCGAGTTGTGCCGGGATGGCACCGCAGCACCGCAGCCCCAGCCACTCCGTGCAAACTGCCGCCGCGCGCCGCGCCTGGCCGCGCCGCCTGCAGAGAGACCGCAGGAGACCACATACCTGTCCCGGCCCGGGCCCCTCCTCTTCCAAACTCAACCGCCAATAACTTCTGCCCGGGCCGGGCCCCTTACAGCAAGAAGCCTGCTGAGAGCTCACGGGGATATTGCCAGTCAGTCACTCACCTTTCTCTCCTCTCCCCGGCCCGAACCGTCTTCCCCTCCACCTTTACTGCCCGCTTTTAGGATAAACGAACCTCGTTGCTATTACTTTACGCAGCCGCGGGAAACGGGGAGGCTATACAGATGGATAGCTATATCGATAGGAGAGAGTTTTATAAAACCACTTTATAAACGTCTTCATAAAAGACAATAAGAGATATAGGCAGTGATGCGCCTCGCTACGCGCTGAAAAGCATCGCGGGATAAAAAAGAGAAAGGGTCGCGCGGCAGGCGAGAGAGAGAGAGAGAGAGGGGGGAGAGAGAACGTATGGGATGGGGAAAGAAAGAGAGGGAGAGGGGAAAACAGAGAGTGAGAGAGAAAGAGAGAGAGATGGGAAAGGAAGGAGGACAGGTGATAGGGGAGCGGCAAACACGGATGTGCCATTTGGAGCATGAATAACAATGCAGGCTGGCTGGGCCTTGTGCTCAGCTCTGCCCCGCTCCGCCCCGCCCCGCCCCGCTCCGCCCCGCTCCGCCCCGCTCAGACCCGTTCAGCATCCCTCAGCGTGTCAGTCACTAGGTCGGCCTGCTCGGGCTGCTCGGCCGGCGCTGACATGTTGAACGACACACCGCAGCGCGCGCGCACCAGAAAGCTTCCTGTCGCTCTCAGACCCCATCCCACCATGTCCTTCCCTCCGAAAAATATAATAAATACTTCATTTGAGGATTGATCATATACTGCGCACCCTGCAGCCAAAAAAAGGCGAACTTTTAAAAAAAACACGCGGACACAGTAATTCTCGAGAATACGCGATATTTTATCAAAACACTTCAAAATACTCAAAGATATATTATTGGAATACACGCACTAAAGTGGGCAACGGTACAAATATAATGGACTCTCATTCGTATCAGAATAACGGAATAACGGAATTCTTATACTTGTGGTTTATGAGGACAGGAGCCATGATATTTGACTCCCCCTTTAGACAAAATTACACATGTTGAGATGAAATGATAAAGTTTGGCGATGTCAAACATAAGCGTAGAAGGTCAAAAATCTGAAGAACTTTTTCCCCCTATACCAAAAATCACAAAAATAATCGAATAGAAGATATTAAATCGGAACAGGTCGGAATATGTATTTCCTTTACAGAAGAGTTGTTCTGCTCTGCATGCTAAAGCATCGAACCCGCAATTAATACAACATTCTGTGTACGTATTGATATGGAGATAAAAATGAATCTCACAAAAATGGCACGATAAAAAAAAGGTACGTCCACACATGCGATTTTGTCGGACACCTGTCGCTGCTCGGGCCGTTTCCCCTCTCCAAACGGTAAACCATCAGCTTTTTATTATTTTTTGTTTGTTTTTGGTTTAACCTTGGGAGAAAAATTATGCTGAAAACGTGACAGGTCGGGTGAATGCGAGAGCAGAACCTCTGGGACGTTCCGCTCAGGAGCAGCGAGACGAGAGATAATGTTACCAGGGGCGTGGCGTGGCGTGGCGAGGCGTGGCGGGGCGGGGCACTCACGCGAGCGAGCGCCAGACCATCAGACTGCGAGGTTGCAGGTTATCAATATGTTGGCAGCAGGGCTTGGAGCACTGTTTGCACAAGTGGGGGAGAAAACTCAAACGTCGCCCTTTTCAGCCATGAGCGTTTTGTTTTTCTTTCTGCACCCAACTTGAAACACAGCTGCTCGTTCTCTGGTCTGAACACGCCTAGATAAAATTAAAAAAAAAAAATCACAGCCTATTAAGTACGTATTGTTTCCCTTACAACCAGCAGCCGCGGAGTCTCGCGCCACCTCAACGTAGTGTTGGCGTCGGAAATAGGGAGGACAAGAGCAGCGAGCCCGACATCTTTTGTCTCTCTCGCTCTCACCTGACGCTTACCAGAGGGAGAGAAAGACAGAAGACGTCGGACGAGGCTCTTGCCACCTGATTGCCAGCCAACACACTGGTAAACACAAATGTAGAAAGTTGCACAACCAATGTGCAAATTTTGCACCTTCATGAAGTCGATCAAAACTCGACATCACGTAGTGCCCAAGTTTTACACAATTCACAAACGTCTAGGCAACAGCACCCGAACTGGTGCGTAGCTTTCGGCACTTGGCACAGTGTTTCCTGTATTACTAAGACCAATATGTCACCAAGTGTAGAATATTTGCACAGCTATCAAGCGTTTCAAATTGTGCTCATCAAGCAAGTGTGCAAAGATGTCCGATACCATGTAATGTGCAAAGTAATAAAAAGCACACTTTAAGTGTGTAAAATTCGAGGGGGAAACAACTCTGAATTTTGATGCACAAAATTTTCTGAATGTTTCTGAATTATCGTGAAGTTTTGTGAATTTTTGTAGAGTTTTTTTTTTTCTGAATTTTTGCTTGCATTTTACCCCTAAATTTTTGTGAATGTTGGTGAATTCTCCTGAATTTCTCTTATTGTTTCCGGAATAACGCGGTGTGGAAAAATGTCTGAGTTGTTTCACGTTTTGGCAAAGTTGCGCATTCTTGTTTCACCAAGGGCAGCACTACCCCAAGGAGCGCCTGCGAAGTCGTGGGTAGGCAATCCCGCTGCGCATGCGCGCCCGGCGGGTCGGCCTGGGCGCCAGGCGACCACCGCGCAGCGCAGTGCAGGCAGGGCCGGCATGCGGCAGCAGCGGCAGCCAATCTGTCTCCGTAAGTGTGCAGTGTGCCGAGTGTTTCTTGGAATGCGCAGCAGCAGCCTGTGTTGTGGAACTTGCAGACCTGCCATGGATGCAGGGCACACAGTTATTATTCGATTCCGAAAAAAATGTCGGGTATATCACAGGGTTTTTTTCAACCATCATACCAAAGTTTGTGTCGGTTAAAATGCCTTCTGGGTCAGCTCTAAGTCAAAGGCGAACGCAACGCACCTCCTGGTACCCTGGGTGGGATTAATTTTAACCGCGGCAATATTTGAGACCTGGGCCTCTACGGGTATTTTTTTTATTAATTCTTATTCCATTACACCAAAGTTGTGCCGGTTAAACTCGACAGTTTTGTGGAACTTGCAAGCTTTCAACAAGGGATGCGTTGCACGGGACAGATGCATGACGCAGATCAGATGGACAACGGGCGGGTTGCGGACTAGCACGTGTTTAAACTCAACACTAACAAATGTTGAGCAGTTGCACACTTGGCCCCGGCCTGGCTCGGCTGCCCATACACCTGGGCCTGCAAGTTCATTACTTTATTGCGCAGCGCACCGGCAGATCACCACAGCCCCCTCCCCTCCACTGACCCCCTTTTCACCTCGCGCCGCCAGGCCCGGCCGCCACCGCCGCCGCCGCCCAAATCCTCACCGTATGAAGTTCAGTAAGTGCGACGTAAGCCTGGATTAGAGCTCGTCGGGGAAGTGGCGTAGAATGATGGAGGGCGGTGCAGATGAGGCCCGGGGCGGGGTCACAAGGCCAGCCGCCGCCGGTCTGCCCAGGGCCAGGCCCCCCGAACCGCGCGGGAAGAGAAGGTAAGGTGCGGGTTACAATAGAGAGGAGGAAGATGGGATGAAAAATCGCAAACTCTGCTGAGGAGGTGCTTGAGTGCGAAACATCCACAGGGTAAAGAGTGAGGGGAACTGCGACTCACGCAGACAGTGAAACTTGGGTATGGAGGGAGATTTACAAGCGCAAGGGTGCCGGTGTCTGGGTGAAGTCTCTTCGAAAAATCATTGTACGCGACCCCCAGGAAAGAAAGAAAAATCACGAAGAAAAATACAGAAAATCCGAAATATTGAGAAAAAATGAAGAAAACGCTAAAATGACTTTTAAAAAAAATAGAAATTGGGGTAAAAGATCAAAATATATCAAAAAGTGACAGAAATTCACCATGAAAAATCAAAAGAAAAATCAAAAACATCAAGAGTCCAAAAAATCATTGCACACATTTTTTTTTAATATATAAGCGATTCCCCCCTCGGGTGCCGGTGGCTGGATTGCAGGACATTTTTCAATCAGAGGAAACGGCAGACAAACAGCAAAAGCACACACACACACACTCACACAGAGAAAGAGAGGGAGAGAGGTACCGCGGGAATATTTGATCCTACTCCTCTCAGCTCCGTACCTTTATTATTCGCGATACGGCTGATGTGAAAGGGATAGGGAGGCGGGACACAAGAGGACGTTGCGGGGGATAATGAACGAATCGGATCAGACAAAACAACAGCGCTAATAGAGTCGGATTAAATGACGGCAGCCGCTGAGGCAGCATTGCGGACCAATCATTTTCTTTTTCCTATTTCCCCTTCTCCCTTCTCTTTTCCACTGTTTTTAAGCCAGCCCCTTTCTATTAGTGACGTTGCTGAATACGTTAAATCAAACTTATTGTAATCTATAAGTGCGTCTGTGTAGGTTACAAGAGGTACCTACTAAACTTTATAATTTTTCCTATCAAATTATCGTACTTTGTGTGTCCCGTACACGACCTGAAACATTCACGCGTGTGGATTTCCAGTACACGCTTAGCATACAGCAAAAATACATAAAATTTCTTGAGAGGATTCTCTATGTCTGTCGCAGACTGCAAACGCTCTGCTGAACACAAGTAGTTGAGTTACGCGCCGGCGAGGGGATGATCCCGTCGCCGTGGAGGGAGTGGGCGCAAAGCGGGGCAAAGTGCCCGGAAAATAAGACGGCCCGTAGGGGATTACTTCTCTGATCCCCCTTCTCCTCGAAGGGATGAGTATTAAAGGGAGGACGGGGAGGAAAGTATTTGAGGAATCCGGTGTGGAGGTGACGTGAGCTGAGCCTCTGCTCGACAAATAGAACCCGGCCCTGCCGGCCCTGCCCCGGGAGGGAAATCGTCGCCCATCAGAAGTTCCTATCGGTGCGTCGTTTTACCGTCATCAACAGGCTCCGAGAGGGGGGGGGGGGGAATCAGTCGTACAAAATGTGTACAATGATTTTTTTTACTATTGATTTTTCTTTAATGTTTTTTTTTGTTTAATTTTTTCCGTCAATTTTTGATAAAATTTCACCTTTTACCCCTATTTAGAATTTGTTTCAATTTTAATTCATTTTTTTCTTAAATTTTGCTCGATTTTTCAGATTTTCCTATATTTTTCTTCTTAATTTTTTTTTAAATTTTTAAATGATTTTTTGGGGGCTGTCGAAGTAACCGCCCCCGCCCCCGCCCCCCCCCCCCTCCACAGCAGTGAGTTCCAGCTATGCCCAGGTAGGTGGCGCCCGGCGGTGCCAAATAACAAGGCAAAAAGGGAGAAAAAAAACAATTCTCAACGACGACACTGGGTTAAAGTAGCATCAAAAGAAAGGAGCATACATACCTAGTAAGCAGCTCTATGTGACCCTCACGTCTGCCGTCCGCGAGGAGTACCGAAAGTTAAACTTTCCCACCCAAAAGTGGGATGCGCGCTTTACTTCCGCCTCCGACTGTAAAACTATCTCGGCGCGCGGTTTTCTAATGAAAACACAGGGCGGGAGTTTTAAGAGGCGTCGGAGCCGGGCGAGGCTGCAGGCCGAGCTGCTGCGGCGAGTCACGCGCAGAGAACAGCCTCGCAGCAAGGGAAGAAAAGTGAGAGAGGGGGGGGGGAGGGGCGGGCGAGCGAATTAGGTGTTGCCCCAACTTGACAGCGATAAACTCGACACGAGAGGGTCTTCGGTGCGTATTAAAACTTCCACACCTGGCTCTCTTAACGAAACGGAACTCATTTATGGCCGGCACACACCAGCGAGAGAGGCCGCCCCCTTTCCATTTCTTACCTCGCTCTTTCACGTCAACCTGGCCCTTGCCCCTGCGGCGCAATTCGGAAAGGTTGCCCGCGCGGTTCAAGGACTGAGTTACAAAGCAGAACTCTGGACGCGCCGCGAAAAATCGTTGCGATCCTGTATAATGTAACACAGCCCGGTGCGGACGAGGTTGGCACCCTGCTTGCCCTGCCTGTGCCGGGTACCTCTCATGCATACCGATGCCTTGTAGCCTCATCCCCAGTCCGCCCCCACACGCAACGCCGCCCCTGCACTACTTTCCACAAATAAACGATAACCAAACTTTTCGAGATTGTCTGCGGAAATAAACAGCACACGAGGTCACAATCCCCCCCCCCCCTTTCTTCCACACACTCACAACACACACACACACACACACACACACACACACACAACACACACACACACACACACACAACGCGCGGAGATGTTGCTCCGCCAGCAGGTGGGCTTTGCGGAAGCCCACCCACCCCAGACGGCGGCTTGGAACGGCACCTTAAAGGCTCGGTTTGTTCTCATCAGAGCCCAAGTCCGATGGCCGTGTAAAAGACCTCCTGACGTCCTGGTCTCATCCCCTCCACGAGACCATATACACCCTTCCCTCGCCTCGCTGACCCTGATTCCTTCGCGCGACCATTTCGCTTCCTCTCCTCCTCCTCCTCCTTGTCTCTCAAACTGCCTCTCTCTCGGAACGTGAAATACTAAATGAGCACATCTTTTCACTGCTGTGAAAACACAGGTATTATGGCGAATGAAGTCAGAAATACCTCTCCCACGTATGTTTTTCTTAGGCACGAAGTAGCCTTATGGTGTTGTCTCAGGATCCGATTTCTTTTTTTAATTCAATGTGGTCCCTTATGTAAAATCCGAATTTTTCTTTTCCCCACCTTTGCTAGTGATATGACAGAGTTGTACTAAAATAATTACAGAGTTCAGAGTTACGGAGGTTCTTTAGAATTACGAAGGTTGGCCTAGCTCGAAATCCAGATGTACAAACTACTGAAAATGCATATATGCCCCTCTCAGCTCGTAGTCTCAGTGTGGGGAATTATTAATTTTTCAGCGCAACAGAGTTCCCTCCCGCTCGGCGCGCTGCGCGGCGGGCTGCGCGGCGTTGCCACATCGACTCTTCCTACCCCCGCTCTCCCCAGCTCGCCCGCGTGACTCTCCCTTTGAGAGACGACGAGGACGGCGACTAATAAGAACGTAAACGCCGGCACATAGCAGCAGGCGGGGCGGGGCGGGGCGGGGCGGGGCGGGGCGGGGCGGGGCGGGGCGGGGCGGGGACCCTCCTGGACCGCGCGCGCGGAGTTTTCCGAGAGAGACCGCCAACCGCGACCTTTGAGGCAAAAGAGGCGAAGGCAGATGAGAAGAAAGTAATGAAAAATATGAGGAAGAGGAGGAGGAGGAGGAGGAAGAAGAAGAAGAAGAAGAAGAAGAAGAAGAAGAAGAAGAAGAAGAAGAAGAAGAAGAAGAAGAAGAAGAAGAAGAAGAAGAAGAAGGGAATTAATTTAGCGAGGCGATTCATTGGCGGCGTAAAGTAGCAAGCTGTGCGGGGCGGGGCGGGGCAGTTTTGCGGGCGACAATAGGCTGCTCCTCCCGTTCCGCGCGCTACTCCGCGGCGCGCCGCGCGAGCTTCCCTCCTCTCTCGGCCAATAAGTCATCAATATGGATCCTGTCCGCGCGGCCCTGCCCGGCCCGGCCCATCATCATCCGCTTTGCCTTCTCGCAGGACAAAAGGCCTCGGTCGCTCAACGCGCCACGCCGTGCCACGCCGCGCCACGCAAACCAAACTCCTGACTTGCGCATAACTCAGTTGAGGCTCTCTTGTGCCGCGCCCTCCACGCGGTGCGGACGGGGGGCTCGAGGACCCGGCCTGGCCTTGTGCCTATGCCTATGCCCTGCCCCGCCCCGCCCCGCCCCGCCCCGCCCCGCCCCGCCCCGCCCCGCCCCGCCCCGCCCCGCTCTCCGTTCAATCCCCGGTGTTCTTCTTCCTACCGCGCATCACCGCTTGGTGATGGGAACGGCGGGTCTGGTCGGGGGATGCGGCTGGGGTTTTGAAGCGGGGCGCCGGACCGGGCCGGGCCGGGCCGGCTGCGCTCGGGGATTCCGCGGACGCCAAACTCTTCTTTACGACGTGATAGTTTACCACAGAAGCGCGCCTCGCCCTACGCAACCACGCCCGCAGAGCCAAAGCCCCCCCCCCCCACCTCACCGTGTCGTGCGCCTGGCCGCCACGCCACGCTCCGCAGTAAAGCGCTGCGGCGCTGTTAAACCCATACGGCATTCACAATACTTTTCCACCAATAAAGCTTGACTTTATGACCTTTAAACTGTGAAAATTGGTTGCAAAACAGAACAATAAACAAATTTACAGGTTTCGCGGTTAAATCGGCAAACAGATTTTTCTTGTAGTTTGATGATTTTTTTTTTTTTAGATTAACAAGAAAAATCGTGAGACAACAGATAAAGTTAGTACAGATACGGAATTATTTGTAAATGAACAAGAAAATGAACAAAGAAAACATAAAAATGTTGTTTTGGAGAACAAGTGACAGGCGATCCCGTTCCAGCCGTGCCGTCCGTAGCCCCTTTGGGTAGGACCCGAAACACAGTTGCGACTTCTCTGAAACGCCCGCCCGGTACAGTAGCATATGCCAACGACGTAGGAGAGAGGGAGAGAGAGAGAGAGAGAGAGAGAGAGAGAGAGAGAGAGAGAGAGAGAGAGAGAGAGAGGCAGTAGTACCAGTACAGCTAGCAGGAATGGCCGCAGGCCTGCAGAGAGGAGAGAGGCGTGAAACCCCTGATGGCCCTGCCCTGCCCTGCCCAGCGAGCCCAGCCCGGTCACGGTTCATTAATCTCAGTACGGAGCCCAGCCCAGCGGCCGCCCCACCCGCAGTGCAGATCGCTCGGGTCGCATCCCCCTCTCCCCTCTTATCTATATACCCACCATCCTCGATCACCATCGCTCCCGCGTCATCTTCCTAGCAGAGTTGACTTGGACCGCTCCCTAATTCAACCTCGCAATAATAGCTCTGTCAAAACAAATGTATGAACTCTGTAGGGATTTTTTGGCACATGCATTATGTAAACTTAAATAAACAAATGTGTACCGGCCGTTTTTTTGAATGCAAGAAGCCAAAAAAAAATTTGAAAAAAATCAGAAATGGGGGTAAAAGATCAAAATTAATTAAAAAGTGACATAAATTTTCCTTAAAAAACAAAAGATAAATCAGAACATAAAGTCAAAATCAAATAAAATAAGAAGTCAGAAAAGTTCACGTTTTGTTTGATCGATCCTCCCCGGCGGTGACTGCAATGATGACCGCCCTGGAAAAGGAGACCCTGAAACAGGACAGAAAAGTAGGTCGTTATGGAAATAGCAGAAAAATAATAATTATTCTGCTGAAGGGCGGCTTAAAGCACGCGCCGAGCCAAGTCGAGGAGGAGTGTGTTTCAGCCGTGATTACAGTTTCTCGCGCGGCGCCGGAGGCGAGCCATAAAAAAGGGAAAAACACACACACTGCTCGCTCTCTCTCTCTCTCTCTCTCTCTCTCTCTCTCTCTCTCTCTCTCTCTCTCTCTCTCTCTCTCTCTCTCTCTTTCCTAGTTGCGTGCCCATGGTGTGCACATGGTGGAGTTGGCGGACACAGCAGCGTTACTGGAGAACATGTGGACTGGCGCAGGGGCGGCGCGGCGAGGCACTGAGTGTGTAGAGAGGGGGCGGGCGGGCGCGGGCGGGCGGGCGGTTGGTTATGGCTAGGCGTGTGGGAGCAGTTATAAAAATACTATAAGGGGAAAAGAAAACCGCGCGCCGTTTCGCGCCGGTTGCCGCGCCGCCGCCTTGTTCCACCAGTTCCAAATGTAAAAGTGTCCGTCTGTCGCCGCCCCGCCCCGCCCCGCCCCGCCCCGCCCCGCCCCGCCCCGCCCCGGCGCAACGGGATGCGGGTGGTGTGGTGGCGAGCCACTACTGAGCCGCCCTGCGCCCCGGGGGCCCCGCGCGGGGTAGCGGCAACAGAAAGGGGCCTGGGGGGCAGATAAGCCACATTGAGGTTGGGGGCCGCGGGGCCTGGCGGGGCCGGGGGCTCGAGCGTGAATGCTGATGGGTAATAAGATCGTATAATACACTTACCCCGGGCCCGGCCGCCCCACCGCCCCGTCTGCGCGCGGCCCAGCCCGCCGGAGGGCCCCAGCCTGCCTGCCTGCCTGCCTGCCTGCCTGCCTGCCTGCCTGCCTGCCTGCCTGCCTGCCTGCCTGCCTGCCTGCCTGCCTGCCTGCCTGCCTGCCTGCCAGCGCCGGACCAAACTACCCCAGCCGCGCCTACCCCGGCCCAGCACGCCCCGCACGGCCCGGGCCCGGCCCCCAGGGGGAGGGACCCCAATAGAGGCCGCCGCGCTCCGCCTGCCTCCCTAATGGGAGTCATGCATAGATTAGACAAGCCGTGCACAGCTTCAGAGGCACTGCCAGCGATCACGGACTGCTTGTGCACGGCGCAGAGCAGAGCGGCAACCAGGCATGTGCGATTAATAATGAATATAATTGGTTCGATTCCAATTATTTTTTTCAATGGATTGACCATAATTAGTTTGGAGGTCAATTATATTGTTGAAATGATTGATTCGGTTAAAAATCGACTGAAATTTTGACAATTAAAACAATTATCAATCGTTACGCAGCTATTAATTATTGCTATACCAATTATCAAGGGTCACCAATTGTCAATTGTGACACTGCCTTTTTTGACCTTTGTTGTACGAATCGATTAGTTAGAGCGTAAAGCTACAGAAAAGTGTCTGTTTTGGTGCTGAAGACTGTAAATTTAAAAATAACAGATTGTCTGTTGATCCTTGAAACTACTTTATTGAGCACGCAAATTAATTAAAAAAAAAAAAAACAGTAACTGGGCAAGCCAATTTATTGTTTTGTTTATCTTAGTCAGGTTTGGTCAAATAATCGAATAGGCTATCGACTGTCAATTACCAATAATTTGAATCGACTCAGTTTCGATTATTTTAAACAATTGTCAGCCAATGATTTTTAACAATCGCACAGAACTACCCGCCGGCACGCCACCGCCCCTGCCCGTCGCATCGAGCCGCGCCGAGCCGCGCCGAGCCGCGCAGGAGTTTATATTATTCGGAAAAGGCGGCCGTCTCTCGGCCCTCAGATAATAAAAAGAAAACATTCACACCTCCGGTATTCGAACAACGCCCCCCATCCCGCACCTGCCGATAGACTACGCCGCGCACAATCTTTCACAGAGGGAGGGAGAGGGCGAGAGAGGAAGAGAGTTAGCGCGAGTGAGATGGAAAGAGTAAGAGAGAGAGAGAGAGAGAGAGAGAGAGAGAGAGAGAGAGAGAGAGAGAGAGAGAGACTCTTCGTTGGCCCCCCGCGGCCCCGCTGCCTCCGGGCAGTATCAGCGAGACAGCGCCAGCGAGCGCGGCCAAAAGGCATCCAGAACTAACCCTCCACGCCCCGCCCCGCCCCGCCCCGCCTCGCCCTGCCCCGACCGCCCCACCCCGCCCCTGCTCCTGCTCAGCCCAGCCACACCACGTCCCTCCACATTGACCAGACGGCCCCTCAGTGAAGCCCCGCGGCCACAAGGCGTCTCTCCCTCCAACTCCCTCCCTCTCTTCCGCGGAAGCTTTTTGCCTGCCGCTCACTTCCCTTGGCAGCTCCTCCCGCCGCGGGCTGAGAGAGAGAGAGAGAGAGAGAGAGAGAGAGAGAGAGAGAGAGAGAGAGAGAGAGAGAGAGAGAGAAGAGTAAGCAGTGGGAGGAGGGAGGTAAGCGAGCGGCGGGGTTGATGCTGGGGGAGAGATCTCTGATCCAGATCTGGACCGCGGCCAGCACATCGATCCCGATGGATGCTCCTGATTTGAGTGACACGCATTGGCGCTGCCTCCCCCCCCCCCCATACGCTCGAAATCTTCCCGGGGCACCACCGCCATCATCACTGCTTTGGCGTGAGTCACTGAGATATCGCTTTTGCTTACGAACCGGGCGTGTCACGGAACACGCGGCAGTGTTGCGGGTCTGCCTACCCATAGGCCCACAGCGCCATGCGGTTGGAGCGGATGGCGGATAGTTTGTTAGTACTGATATTCCGGACAAACCCACGGTAATTAAAAAAAAAAAGAAAAAGATGTTTTATTCGCAGATATCTACAGTCACTCAGGTTTGAACGTAGTACGATTGGTAATTTTGTGTCTGCACTTTCATTCCATGCACTGGAGAATAAGCTCAGCTCCAGGGGAGATACGGCATTATACATGGCACGTCACATCGCTAACGTGACCAGAACTACGGTAACTCTTCATCATGTGACCTCTCTAGACTTCACACGGTGCCGCTCACTGTGAGAAAATACCACGGTTAATACCTACGGTGCGCGCCGTTAATTTGTAACCTAGTCTCGGACCGTGTCCCGGACCGTAATTTTTTCGACTACGGTCTGAATCTTACGGTACACACCGTAGCCTACAAATATGTTAGGGAAGTTCCATGGGGCACATTCCATCCAAAATGAAATACAGTCAATACCGTAATAATAAGCTACGGTCTGACCGTAGACCAAAATTACGGTACAGACCGTAGGCGTACTGTAACTCACTATACGGTATTTTTAACAGTGTATGTCACATTAGTTTTACGTACCATTGTCTCACTGATGTTTCAACAAGAGGCTACCGTAGATCGATAGCGTCAATCGGAAACCATCATAAACTTTTATCGTTTTTTAAAATACGTATTTCATTTTGTTCTTTATTTTTTTTTTGCAAAATGGAAGCAGGCATCATTTCACTGGCGGCTGCGCGCAGGCGGGTGTAGGCGGGCGGGCTGACAGACAGACAGACAGACAGACAGACAGACAGACAGACAGACAGACAGACAGACAGACAGACAGACAGACAGACAGACAGACAGACGGGCGGTCTGGTGGCGGCGCAAGGACAGGCTGGACAGGTCTGAGTGATCGGGGCGATTCCAGCTGACGGCGGGCGGAAGAGGGAGAGGGCAGGGCAGCGGAAGAGACTGGGGGAGGGGGAGGGAAAGGAAAGGGAAGGGAGGGAGGGAGAGAGAGAGAGAGAGAGAAAGAGAGAGAGAGAGAGAGAGAGAAAGAGAGAGAGAGAGAGAGAGAGAAAGAGAGAGAGAGAGAGAGTGGGGGGGGGGGAGGGAAGGAGGAGGGTGCTTTGCACTTCACTTCTCCCCCGTTAAGGACAAGGGGCGTAAGTACCACCCGAGACGAGATACGCGCAGGACTCGTTTGGGCTGGACGTGAGGTAAGGTGACGTGCCCCCCGGGCCCGGGGGTGGATCCTGGTGCGCACCCACGCTTCCCCATCCCCCCCCCCACCTACTTCCCCCCGCCGGTCGTCCAAACCAATCTCGGTCCTCTCTCCTCCCGGGTCCGCTCTCCTTCGGCTCGGCGGGGACGTAATTCGCTTTGCGAAGCAGATGAGCATTCGAGGCTCTGGCCGGGCCGGGCCGGGCCGGGCCGCTCGCTGCAGTTTCCTGCGGTGCTGCCCTCCTGCTGCCCTGCAGGCCTGCGGGCGCCCGGTCCCACCCTAATCTACTCTCCTCTGCGCAGGTCAACACTGCACTATCGCGAGAGGGAATTCACATCGGAAAATCTTGCTCAGACTACTCGGTACTACACAGAATGACAGCGGTATTACCGAGGGGCCCTTCACTACAAATTTAATAAGCGTACACCGATTTTTCTAATTTTTCTGATTTCTTCTTCCTTTTTTTTCTCTCATAATATTTTTTGACTCACCCAGAATTTTTCTTCGTTATTCCCTGAATTTTTACTGTTTTTTGTGTTGTTGAGTGAAGGACCCCTTGGGTATTACACACAAGACTTGATCAAATAAAGGGCATCTTTTTGTGTTTTTCGGTATGACATATCTCTTCCACGCCGCGACCGCTGCGTTGTTCGAGAGAGCCCTTCGCCGAAAGGCAAGCAAGCCCCCTCAACAGGGTCGGGAGGGGTGACGGGTGGAGTGGGGCGGGGTGGGGTGGGGTGGGGTGGGGTGGGGTGGGGTGGGGTGGGGTGGGTGGGGTGGGGTGGGGTGGGGTGGGGTGGGGCGGGGCGGGGCGGGGCGGGGCGGGGCGGGGCGGGGCGGGGCGGGGCGGCGGCGGCGCCCGGATGATGGGAAACAGAGTGGGCAGTAACTTGCACACAATTTCGGAAACGCATCAGGACGTCGGGGTGGCCATCGCCATTCCAAGTCGAGGCGCGGCGGGGCGGGGCGGGGCGGGGCGGGGCGGGGCGGGGCCGTGGCGCGGCGGGGCGGGGCCGTGGCGCGGCGGAACGCGGCGTGTAGATGGAGGAGCCACCGCGGAGGAGTTTTGAAATGGATACGGAGCGAGAGAGATGATTTAAGAGGAGGGCGAGGAATAGGGAGGGGAAAAAAATCGTAATCTAACGCGGACGACGGGGCTCTGGCGGCCGGGGCCGGATGAAAGATGGGCGGCCCGGCTGCGTCCGGAGTGCGCGCGGGGCGGGGCGCGCCGCGGGCCTCCACAATGCAGTGGAGCAGGGCCGAGCTGCCGACGCGGACGCGTCCCGGTGATTCTATTACGAGGCTGTTGTAATTGGTGACGGCGTTCATCGTCGTAAACCGACCAACCAAGGAAGTCAGCCAGCAGCACAGCCGAGGCCCGGAGGCCGGGAGGCCCGGGCCGCCATCAAGTAGAGCACCATCATCGCCATTGACAGGCCCAGACAGACAGCCGGCCGACGAGGGAGCAGCGTCGCAACTCAGCTCAAAGTGCGTCAAAGTGCCACCACAGAGTGACGATACACTCAGATCAAAAGTTTCCAACTGGCAGGCATACACTTTTTGAGTGTTTACTATAAAAAAAACGCGTTATATACACCTGCACTGCTGTCAAACTTTTTTGTAGGAGGTCGAAAAATACAAATTCGCTCACCTGCAAGAAATCGGATAGGTACAAGCTCGCTTTAATTTTCTCCACTGCTGCTGATGTGTGGATTTTTATCCACACACCAGCAACTGGGCGTCTGTATAATCCGAAACCTATACAACTCAGTGAAAATATTTCTTTGCCCACCTACAAATATGATCGGAGCGAATAAACTCACTCGACATTCGTACACTTGGATTTTCAGGGATAGCTTTCATTCAAAGTGAAATTCCCCATAAGCTTTCATTAGTGCGTCATGTTGGATGGAGGCTGCCGCGGGGCGGGGCGAGGCGGGGCGGGGCGGGGTGGGGCGGGGTGGGGCGGGGCGGGGCGGGGCGGTGGTCGATGGTGCCGCCCCGGTGTGACGTGAAGCTATATCCACTCAAACTGCTCTTTTGATGAGTTGTATTCAAACGGACGGGGGACGGGAGGAGGAGAGGACGCGGCGACACGGACTCGACCGGACCGTATGCTCGTGCTGGTCCAGCTCTCCTCTCCTCTCGACTCTGTCAGCCAGCCCATTCAGAGGACGACATCTCTGTATGTCTCTCTTTCACTCTTGTGTGCGAGTCTGTCTGCCTGTCTATTTACTCGCTCCTCTCTCTCTCTCTCTCTCTCTCTTCCTCTCTCTCTCTCTCATTCTCTCTCTCTCTCTCTCTCTCTCTCCCTCTTTGTCTCTCTTCGCGCGGGAATCAGCGCGGGCGCGGGTCCCCCCGCTGGACGTGCGGGGACGGTATGGATAGGACAGGGACGCGGGTAACTGCTTTGGCTCGCTCTTCTGAACTTACTCAGCCGCGCAAGCGCAAGGGGGTTGTGACTGGGGGTGAGGGGAGGGGGGGACACCTGAACCCCTTACCCCTAGAGCGCGAGCGTATAGGGGTTGGTACAATGGGGGCGAGCTGTGGTGGAGGACGCGGGCGGTGCGAGGGCGCGGCGCTAGGGGCTGCGAGCGAGCCGGTGCAAAGTTAGGGCCTTTTCAGCGGTCGCGATAGGCACGGTTGGGGCTGAAAGCGGCTGAAAGCGCCTCTCTTACCCGGGCCCGAGGGCCGGCCCAGCCACTCCACGCCACGGCGCGGTCGGGCTAGTTCGGGATACAGGACGGAGGGGGACCGGAGGGGGGCAGAAGGATGGTAGGAGGGGGGCAGAGCGCAGTCGACTTATTCCGAAGAGCACTGCTCTCCTCAGTCCGTCTCTCTCGCACATAAACGGCGAAGCCCATGAGTGCGAGAGAGACAGGGCGAGTAAAGCACGAAGGAGGAGGGCCCCGGAGGGAGGGAGGGGGGAGGGGGGGGTTATGGAGGGGACGGATGTCTCTGCGATGATACAATCGACGGACAGGGGGATGAAAGGGAAGTGGAGGGGGCGCTGGAGCGCACAAGCCGCGCTGCGGGCGGGGTGGGGTGGGGCGGGGCGGGGCGGGGCGGGGTGGGGCGGGGTCTGTGATTAATACTGATTCATCCCTTATGGCGCGGCGTTCCCGCAGCTCCCCGCCATCATTAGTTAGACCGAAAGGATTTCATTGCTGCGCAGCGCGGAGAAAGACTGGGCGAACATTCCGCCGCGTGCTCCGCAAGCTCAAGCGCATAGCACAGTACTGCAGTAAGAAGTGTGGGACCAGTTGTCCAACAGTTTAAAAAAAAAAACGAGGGGGGAGTCACTTCGAAAAAATCATTGTATGGACCCCAAATAATCACTTCAAAAATCAGAATAAAATCAAGAAAAAATACAGAAATATCCGAAAAATCGAGAAAAATAAACAGAAAACTGAAATACAATTGAAAAAATTCAGGAATTGCGGGAAAAGATAAACATGGTCATTGAAAAATCAAAACAAAAAATCAAATAAATCAAAAAAATTGAAAGTAAAAAACAAATCATTGTACACATTATGTATGAGTGATCTCCCCGCTCGAAAATAAAACCTGTGAGATTCATCATGCCGGGAGCACGGAGACTTCAACTATTCGCTTTTGCTATCACGGTAAAAACAATGTCTGATTTTTTTAGGAAAAGGGGAAAACTTTGAGGAACTTCCGTAATTTGAGGGCGCGGATTTGCCGCGTATCCTGCAGCCTCCAGCCAGGAGGACAGGGCAAATACAACTCGAACCCGTCGCACTGTACAGTCATCGTGGCGTCGTGGCTCAGTTGGTAGAGCGCGCAACACCGTACCGAGTGGTCCCAAGTTCGACTCCAACTCGGGAAAGTATTTTTCGCGCTTGACATTCCCTTTGGCCGCAGCTGGATGGCAGGTCAAATAGAAGTTAAGCACGTCTCACCGCCGTTGGCTCGGTGGCTCTGGGCGTTGGGTCGCTTCCTCTTCTGGCTACGTGTCGGCACTCGGGGTTGTGGGTTCGAATCCCGCGTACCCCTCTGAGGTAAGGCCTCTGAAACTGGGATCAGGAAGTCTAACGCTCTTGACACCGCTCGTACCTCTAGGGGTAGGCCAATGGTGGTACGGGGATCAAATCTGTCGAATTGCGCGATAGGATCGCAGTCAGCAAAGCGCCGGTTCCCATGGAACACCGAAGCAGTTGGCTGCCACAGGGGGTAAAAGCCCTGTGCCTGGCGGGAACCGCAACCTCCTTCGGGAGGTTTACTGCCGCAAAAATTTTCTATGTTTTCACGCCACTCTTTCAATTGCAGAGCAAAATTTGCTTCTGATTTTTTTTTTAAATTAATTGAAATAATTGTGATTATTTTGCACAGTTGCAAGTTAATTTCCAATAATTTGGAATAAATCGAAATATTTCACAATAATTTACTAAAAATCCTATTTAATCATGTAATTGAGAGAACAATTTGGATCAGCTGTGCGTGTATTTTCTGGGGAATCCCCGTATTTTTTGCAAGATTTTGAGAATTTCACTTCAACTGTGCCGTAACAAGGAGGTATTTTAAAGAATCTTAGTCGTCTAGCACTTTCACTATGTTTTATTGCTCCAGTTAATAAATTAATATTCCCTCATAAACCAGATTTGTGGAAGTGCGGATTTGCGTAGGACTATTATTTATACCTCCAATGGCAAAAATTTAAACAAAAAGAAATTGTTTATACATTGAGTACTTTTATTGAAATGGCACTAAGCTTTAAGAATAAATAGGAATCTCAATCTGATATGAAAGTATCTAAAAATCTTAAAATAACTCGAATTCGCCGAACAGCTGAACAGCTGTTAGTGCACATCGCCCCCCTCCTCTCCCCACACCGATTTGAGTGAGTTTCCCGAGACACTTTTTAAATGTGATTTCGTGTGAATTCAATGTGATTTCATGTGAATTCAAAGTGATTTGAACAGATTTCAAGTGATTTCAACGGAATTCGTGTGAATTCAAGAGAATTCAACTGATTTCAAAGATTTCACTGATTTCAATGAGATTTCAATATGATTTCCAAAGATTTCGGTGGCCTTGTACACCTGAATTCCAGAGTTGTGGGCCCCTCGACCTGACCAGACCGCGGCCAACCTCCGTTTCGTCGGAGGCCAGCTGTTCACAGTGCCGCAGTGTCTGTCGGCAGCAGCGCCAAAATGCTTTTTAAAAAACCTTCTCTTAATATTTATTTTTGTCGCCCCTTTTCTCCCCTGTTCCCCTCGCTGCCTCTGACGGACAGTCCCCCCGACCGTAAGGCCCGCCCCGCCCCGCCCCGCGGCGCGCGCGAAACATTCAAACCCTCCCGCCTCACAGAGGTGTATGAAAAGGACGTGACACTTTCACGTCACGCCGTGACTTCCGGGATCCGCCGCGTGATAACAGGATAGGGGGAAGGGGTGGGAGGGTGGCCTTACTAACGGCGCGGCGGGGCGGGGCGGGGCGGGGCGGGGCGGGGCGGGGCGGCGGGGCCTTTCAGGCGAGCTGTCGACCCCCGCACCGGGCCGGACCGGACACGGCATTGTGAATGCCCAGCACGATCATTTCTAGCACAACACTCTGACCCGAAAGGGAGGCAACTCTGGAATATTTGTACACCTCGTAATTCACAAAAGTTCAGGTAAATTCAGGAAAACTCCGAAAAAAATAAGAAAAATTCTGAAAAATTCACCAAAAAAAATCTTTAAAATTCTGTCATAATTTCACAAAGCTTTACAAGATTTCTCGATAGTTCACAAAAATTCACAAAATTTGTACACTCAACTTCGGAGTTGTTTCCCCCTCGCTTTGACCCCACCGCGTGGCACCAACACAGCCTCCGACACAATTCAGACTTGTTAGTTTTGATATATAGTGTACGTACTTCGGTACGATTGTTCTGACAGTGAACATTAAGGAGCCGTGAAGCATTCACCCTGGCCCCTCTGTATAATATTCTGCCACACTCGCTGCTCACCGTGTGGGAGTGTGAGCCAGCTGATGCATATGCTATGCGATATTTTTCTTCAGCTCTTGCTTTAGTTGAATGTTTCATCTGCTAAAAGCAACACCAACTTTTTTACGCTAACAAGTGTTCTCACAAAACTAACCTCATTAGGTTTTGCATGTTTTGACTGCCGCTCTCCCGGAAAAGGGGTCGGCAGCTTAGAGCAGGAGAGCACCAACTCTGTCTGCGCGGTTCTGCTGTTATTTCGTCGTGCTTCCGCAGCCGGCGCGCAGGCCCGCGGCCCGGGCGGGGCGAGCAGGGGCGAGCGTCGCTCAGCGCGCTCAGCTCGCCAGCTATCAGCTGGCTTTGACGGTTTTTGTCCGCGCACGGCCCTTGCTCTTCAGCCACACACACACACACACACACACACACACACACACACACACACACACACACACACACACACACACACACACACACCCCATGCTGCCCCATGCGGTCGAGTCAAGTTGCGGCGGCCGTGTATGTATGTATGTGTGTGTGTGTGTGTGTGAGAGAGAGAGAGAGAGAGCAAAAGAAAAGGCACGCCAAACACGCGTACACGCGGGTCCAAGAGCATGAGTCAGCGGTCAGGAAACGCGCGAGTAAAAAGCACGCTGGCTACTAACAAACACTGTAAAAAAAATAGTTAATGTGCGACAGTGCCCCTTACCCCGACATACAGAAAAAATAAAAATTCAGCACACAGGATTGAAACTTCAAAAATGTTTGCCTTAAAAGTTTGTTTGTGCCAGTTTTACTTTTTGCCCTCTCTTTTAATATCTGTCTTTCAAAGAAACGAGTCAAAACAAACGTTTACATGGTTGAGAGGAGAGAAAGACGCCTGAAGCTCAAAGAGTAGGCCGCCCGCCTCACACCTGCGGAGAAAAAAGGGGCGGGGCGGGGCGGGGCGGGGCGCGCTCCTGCCTGCTGCATCACTCACCTCGGCCAGTTTCCTCTCTTTGGGCCCGAGGCACTGCGGCGTGTAAGAACGCCCCGCCCCGCAACGCCCCACCCCGTTTTGGGATGCCCGGGCGTGCCATACCCCACCCCCTCTGCCCCTTGTTTATCATTCCGGCGCAACATAAGCTTTCCGTGAGGAGAAATTTTCATCCCCTAAGTCAGAAAGTGTCACAATGCATAAATTAGGTGACGAGGGTGTGGCAGTGGCAACCCCCCGCCCTCCGCCAGGGGAAGGTGTTCGGACCCACGGCAACCTCGTAGCCATCTCCCGACTAGTGCCTCGCTAAACACGGGGAAAGAGAAGGAGAGGGAGAGGGGGAGAGGGGGAGGGAGAGAGAGAGAGAGAGAGAGAGAGAGAGAGAGAGAGAGAGAGAGAGAGAGAGAGAGAGAGAGAGAGAGAGAGAGAGAGAGAGAGAGAGAGAGAGAGAGAGAGAGAATACACCCGGTCTGGCTGGAATGCAAATACTGCAAAGTTACGTGGGTCTGACAGAGGAGTGAAAGAGGTGGAGGGTGAGTAGGAGGTTAGGGATATAGTAGAAGCAGAACAGAAAATGCGACTCGGCTCGGCTCGGCTGGGTTCGGTTCGGCGGCGGTAGATAGAGAAACCAAGTCAATATCCCACTCCGCTGGTGTTTGAAAAGGCGCCGCGCCGTTTGCGGTGGGAACAGAGCACGCTCTCTGCAGAGGGCGCGAGACGCGGGGAGGGAGGGGAGGCGGGGCGGCGAACGACGCGGGGGTGAGGCGTGTTTGCTTCAACTCTGTACTTCTGCGGTGCAGTGACGCGTTTAATGCAGGAGTGGCGCGGATGGCGCCCCTGAGTCATTTTAACAGTTATCTACTGCAGACTAATTCGAGCATCGCATGTTTTTCTTTAAAATAAGGCTTTAGTTCCTATTGTGAGCGTGAGAGTGACTGGGTTGGTGAGTTATTAAGTTGAGAAGGATCATACAAAAAACAAAAAAAAAAAAAAAAACGCACTCACTGCAAACTTTGGAATCCAATTTCTCACCCAAAATGGGAGAGGACACTTTTCCATAAATTAGAGTGAGAATTTTTAACCTCACTTTTTTCGAGCGATATTTTTCTGAGCCTCGCTCTATTTGAGTAGGATTTTTTAACCTCACTTAATTTGAGCACGAATTCTCACTTTATTTGGGCGAGGTCTCAAAATTATTTCTCTTAAGGGGCGAGGAAAAGAATTCTTACTCTCCAGAGAGTAATAAAATTGCCCTCAAATTCTCACTCGTATGGGGGCGAGAATTATGAGTCGTAGATTTTCAGTGCTCACGTCAATAAGTGTACTAAACACAGCAAAAGGTTTTACGCAGCAGGGGGGGGGGGGGGGGACGCCGTTGTACTTGTACCTTTTCAATATATATTTCATTAGACTCAGTGTTAAAGCCTGCTTGTGAGCTTATTCGCCGTGCCCAGTAGGGTTAGGACTCAAGCAGCAGAGCGTGCGGTACTATTTTTTTCCGGTGATGTGGGCGGAATAAGCCCCCCCTCTCCAGGTTGGAATGCATGAAGGTGCACGGGCGGCGGCGGCAGCAGCCAGGCAAGGGCCGGCGGCGACCCATCCAAGCCTGCCGAGATAGATCCCACCCCGCCCCGCCCCGGCCTGCAGTGCAATATACCCCCCGCCCCACCCCGCCCCGCCCCGCCCCGCCCCGCCCCGCCTCCGCTGGCCGCAGGGCGAGGCGAGAGTGTCTAGGCCGGCATGCCAATACCAGAGGTGGCGCTGGGCGGGGCGGGAGAGGGTAGGGCGGGGCGACGCCGCGCGCAGTAGAGGCGCCTGGCGCCCGGCTCGGCTCCCCATCTATATTTCTGAGGCTCGTCACACTTCTCTTTAGCGCCACGTGGCGCCAAGCGACAGTGCGCGATTCAATTATTGATAAGGAACACGGGGGGAACATCTGCTGCGCTGGGCTGGGCTGCTGGGCGGGCGCCGCGCCGACCGACCGCCTCGCGTGGGGTAAGTGTGCAAATGTCACACACCTCTAGGTGTGCGAATGCCCATTCGTACAATTATAAAGGCCAAAGTGTGTGAATTTTCAAGGAAAATTCACACACTTTACGCCCTCAAGTTTACGAATAGGCATTCGCACCCAAGTGTACGATATTCGCACACTTGTGTTTCCAGTGTAAACAGAAAACTGAAAACAAATGAAGCAAGTCAGATATTAAGAAAGAAAGAAAATCAAAACTTCTCGAAGAGTGACAGAAAATTTCACTATTCTCTTGGAAAATCAAAAGAAAAATCAAAAGTAAAATAAGAAAAAAAGTAACAAAATCATTGTGCACATTTTGAATGAATGTCCCCCCCCCCCCCCCCTCGACATGAGTCACCGCACGAGTCCCGTGCGAGTTCCCGTACCAGAAGCGTAACACAAGTTGGAAAGGAATAAGTGAGCCGGACCAAAAAAAAAGGAGCACTCGGCGACACAACTCCGAGTGCGGCAGCAGCTGCTCGTGGAATGGATCGCTGGCAATTAGAGCGCCTCATGAGCGCTGCGCTCCGGCGGGCCTAGCCTCGCCGCGAGGCCTTGCAGCCCCGCCCTTCCCCCCGACCCCCGCCGTCGCGCAGCGCTAGAGGGGGCTTAATGGTCGGATGATTGTTTTTGCGATTTGTTAAACTCGCCATATTCGCCATTCGTAAATCACCATACAGCGCGGGTCCGGTCTGCTCTATTCCGCAATGCAATACTGCCGCTGCTGCACAACATGCCGCCCATGTCATCTGCTCGTAATAAGCGACCGGCGCGGCCCTGCTCGGCTGCGCATGCGCAGGGCGGGCACATATAAACCTCCCGCCCTGCCCTCCCATATGTTTACCGCCCTGGGGGCCCGCGGGGAGCTGTGACAACAGCCGCGGATAAAAACAACCGGAATAACCGGAAACAGAGATGCTCGGCGTTGATTACGCGGCCCATCCCGGAGTCCTCCGGGGTCCCCTCCTTGCTCATTGCTCTATAATTACCGAGAATATTTTGCCAACAGTGTTGTTGTTGTGCTGGTGGTGGCAGCGGCGCGGTGGTGCTCCGGGCCCCGGGCGCGCTCCAGCGTCATGATTGACGTCACCACACAGTAAGCTTTGGACCGTAAGAAAATTAAGATGGCTTCCATTATGGAAATTGGCAGCTTCTGTCCCGAGCGAAGCCCCGTCCCGTCCCAACTCGCCCGGCCTGACGGATGGCCCGACTGACCCCGACGGCCACCCGTTCTCTTCAGCTGGGCTGGGGCTGGGGGGCTATGCTGGGCTGGGTTATTGGTCCGAGCGGCCCTTCGCTATAAATTCATTCGTTCAGCGATTTTTCTGAAATTTTTTGGTGATTTTCCTTGGTTGTTACTGATTTTGTTTTAGAATTTTTTTCTGCATTTTTCTTGATTTTTTTTCTGATTTGTTTTGATTATTATATTTTTTTTCTGCATTTTTCTGGATTTTTTTTCTGATTTTATCCTGGTAAAGTTTTACGGTGTACACCTATTTTTTCGAGTGAAGAAGCCCACGGGTTTGGCCGGGCGGGGGCTGAGCTGAGACTGGGCTGGGCCCCAGATAAAAAGGGCGCGTGGCAGAGTTTTCATTGGGACACGGACGCCTCCGAAAATGACAGGTATAAGAAGCAAGATACAGCTATGACCCTGCTCGGGCATCTCACTCCCACTTGTGGTTTTCGGACGCGTTCGGGTTTTTATACCCGCCCGGATGAAGACTGCTGGCGCGTTAGTGGGGTTTAGCGAAGTATTTCGTTCGGCAGTGTAAGCCCGGTGGGCCGAGCAGCGCAGAGCGGCCCCGATTGGGACGTTAAACGGTTAGTTTGTGGAAGTCATCGTGCGCACGCCCCTGCTGGCCTCGGCCCCTCTGAGGACGGGGAGGACGTCGTCGAGGTCCTCCTCCTCTGCTCCTCCCGAAAGGAGTCCTCGGCAGTGTAAACGCACCAGCAGGCCCCGCTGGTCAGACACTACGCTCTAATGGTCTCGCCCCCGGCCCCGGCCCCGGCCCCGGCCCGGCGGGCCACTTGGGGCCACCGGCCGCCGCCCCCGGCCTCCTCCTGCGGGGTGTGGCGGGGCGGGGCGGGGCGGGGCGGGGCGGGGCGGGGTGGGGTGGGGTGTGGCGGGGCGCCATAGAAGAAGGGGCTCCGGCACATTAGTGACCCAATTCAGCGCGACGTCTCCAGCATCGCTATTCGGGCCGGAGCCGCCGAGCCAGAGGGGAGCGGTAGGACCTCGAAAAGGACCTTCACAAGGTCCTTATATTGGGAAGGGCCATAAGTTGGCGATACGCCGCGCGCCACCGTCTCCGAGACATCATGCCGGAGGGACCGGGGGCGAGGGGGGGGGGGGGCAGGTCCCGGGGGCCAAGGACTTGTATCGAATAAAACGACCGACCGACGAACGAGATGTTTCAAGAAAAATTATAACAGGAACTTATCGCTGTTTTTTTTTTCTTTCTTATTTTTTTTTCTCTCAACAGGTTTGAAAATAAGGAAACGTTGGTTATTATGGGTTTGAGTTTCGCGCAGATTCGTGGACTGGGTATGTACTGCGGGACGGGCCGAGCAGGGACAGACAGTGTGTTTGGAGGACACAGATGCGGCTAACCGGGTACAAAGGTCGGCATAGGAGAGAGGGAGGGGGGAGGGAGGGAGAGAGGGAGGGAGGGAGGGAGGGAGGGAGGGAGGGAGGGAGGGAGGGAGGGAGGGAGGGAGGGAACGCAGGAGGGATGGTCCTCCGAAAGGGACACATTGTCACTAAGCTCGGCGCGGACAGGAGAGCCGGGCTGGTGGCGGGGCGGGGCGGGGCGGGGCGGCGTGCTGAGCGGACGTGCCCAGGGCTCAGTAGGACCCCGCCCTACCCCCGCCGGGGCCCCGCCGACACGCGGGCGGAGCGGGGGCGGGGACATGTTTATACCCCTTTTATTGCTTCTATCTCACCTTCCCCCGTCCGCCCGGGAGAGGAATGGTACAGCCCAGGAGTGTGTCGGCCCCGGGCCCGCGCGGGGTAATAAGGAACACGGCGCGCGGGGTACGACGGGGTAACGGTGGGGTAAGAGGTATGGCCCAGGGGGGTGTAAATTAAGCGCGGGGAGGATAGTGGGTAGTGCGTATCGTATGGGGTGGTGGCACCTGACTACCTGACACCGCCGCATGCCCGTGGAGTCAAGATTAAACAGGACTTGGCCAGGGTGGCCGAGCACGCCGGAGAGCCCCATAAGATCACGCACGAGTGTGGCGGCGTGGACCGCGGGGCACGAGGCAGAAGCACACACTGTCCTGGGGCATAAATCGCCTAGGCGTCCAGTCCGCCCCTCGAGGGGGAAACAACTCTAAATGTTAGAGTATAGATTTTCTGAATTTTTGTGAACTATTTTCGAGTTTTTGTGAATTTTTGCTTGAGTTTTTTTTTAAAGAATTCTGAGAATTTTTCTGAATTTTTTCGTATTACGAGGTGTTCAAGAATTGAGTTGTTTCAACCTCGACTTCCCTTACAACCGCGAGTGGGTGTGATATTTTGGTCCGATATATGCACATGCACGTCTAACGACAAACCCCCTGTAGGGTGGCGTAGGTAAATAGATATAATTTTGTGAGGGTGCCAGAGAGCCGTGGCCCCCCTGTAAATAACTACAAGCTAGTAGCACTGTATCCGGTGATAAACATTTTAATAATATGAAATATTATACCTACAAATTTAGGCTATATTGAACAATCGGTACCATGGACACCCTTCAACCAATAAAAGAGTTATTTACAAGATGTGGAGAGCAACGTAACAGCGTAAAAGGGGAAACCACAATTGGTCCTACCGGAATTTGTCCTACCGTAATTTCTTAAATATAGAAGTAATTAAATCGAAAGGTCTTCAAGTTTTTGTCCTACCTAAAAATATTTACACTTGTCGAAAATAAATTGGAAAACCATTCTTGGAAATTAAAATATACAGTTGAAAATAAATAAATATTTTATGTGTATTCTGTCCTACCAAAAAACAATTTGGTTTTCTGGAATAATGTTGAAAATTGTTGTGGAAAGACATTGTTAAGCCAAAAAATAAAATGAACGGTGGGAAAAATAATTAAAGAAATGTTGTGTGTATTGTCCTACCGAAAATAATTTTATCCTCCGGTAAACTGTGGAAGAATGTTCAGAATTTCTAGATAATTATTTTTCCTTTTCCCGAATTTAAAACGTGGAATTGAAAATGTTTTCGGGTAGGACAAAATAAAATACTGTGCCATAATTTCCGCATTTTATTTTCGTTCAGCGTAATCTTGACTTAGAGGATTAAGAAGAGTCTACGAAATTAAATTGCTGTTTTTCAACACTCTTAATTATTTACGAGTGGTCCGCCGATAGACCTGGCTGAAGCTAGCACCATAGTACCACCATGGTACCAGGCTCTCCCGGTACCACCACCCTGTGCGAGGGTAGGAGGATACCGTGATGAGAAATAATGACGTCGAAAGTCGCGGCGGTTTCTTCTGAATTATATATATCGTCATGTCACCCAAAAATGACAAATAAATGCATTGATGTTTGTATTATCTTATTATTATTATTAATATATCATACACTCTAAAAAAAGTACAAAATTCTGTTTCATTCTTTCCGACTAGCTTACTAAACTTTGTTAATGGCACACCCTAACAGAAGTTGAAGTCCCAAAATTGTCCCTTTGAAGTACCAAAGTTGTCCCTCTACTTTTCAAGGGACTTGGAGGGGATTTGGCACTTGCTCAAATCCCTCTGAAGTCCCTGCCCCCCGAAATCCCTCCGAAGTTCCATTTGCGATCGCGATGCCTTTTTGACCTATTCGAAAAAGTGGTTTAGGAGGACTCCTAGGTCGTTTTTAACACGTCACATGGAATTCAGATGTTCAGAAACAATATAGTGTATTGTATAGATGTCTCCTTCATACATGTTTCATCCATGAACGGTGCTTTAAAACCGCCAGACAGCTATGCGATTAGGATTCAGCGGTAGTTACGCAGGGACTTCAGAGGGATCTGAGCAAGGGCGAAAACCCCTTCAAGTCGTGAAATCCCAACTCCCTCATATGCTACTATTTGGGACTTCCAGGGGATTTGGACTTTGGGATCTTGAGGGACTTTGGACTTTGGGACAAATTTGGGATTTCAACTTCTGTTAGGGCAGGTAGGTCGCTGCCCCTACAAGGCGCGAATTAAGGAAGGGGGTGGGGGGAAATCACCCCCCACCCCTGTCGGCCACTAGATTGGGGGGGGGGAATCACCCCCCACCCCCCACCCCTGTCGGCCACTAGATTGCCGCCTGGAAAGTAGGCAAACTTATGTAGGCAACCTAAAGTGCGACGCAGCCCCCCCCCCCCCGCCCCTTTTCAGTCGGGCCTTAATCAGCCCCTGTCCCCAACAGGGTGAACTTCACTATTTTCTTAATTGTACCTATTTATCTACATTTTGCAAATTTCATGAACTTCAAACTTAGGCTTTATATCATCTTAAGGATAGGGGAAGTCCGGCTCTGATTATGGTAAAGGTGCTGGTACCAGCCGGTTCCGGGTATATTTTGGCTGGTACCAGGTTATTTTCTGAAAGATTAGTGTCCTATGGTCTCATTTATTTCATAGTACCAGACGAGTACCTGCCAGAACAGGCTGGTACCAGGCCGAGAAGGATAGGGGAAGTCCAGCCCTGCTTATGGGAAAGGTGCTGGTACCAGCGGGTTCCCCGTATATTTTCGCTGGTACCAGACTATTTTCTGAAAGATTAGTGTCCTATGGTCTCATTTATTTCATAGTACCAGACAGGTACCTGCCCGAACAGTCTGGTACCAGGCCGAGAAGGATAGGGGAACTCCAGCCCTGCGTATCGGTTTGGTGCTGGTACCAGCGAGTTCCGGGTATATTTTGGCAGGTACCAGGGTATTTTCTGAAAGATTAGTGTCCAATGATCTCATTTATTTCTGGCAAGTACCTGCCAGAACAGGCTGTTACCAGGCCGAGAAGGATAGGGGTACTCCAGCCCTGCTTATCAGTTTGGTGCTGGTACCAGCGGGTTCCGGGTATATTTTGGCTGGTAAGGGTATTTTCTGAAAGTTTAGTGTCCTATGGTCTCATTTATTTCAAAGAACAAGACAGGTACCTGCCCGAACAGTCTGGTACCAGGCCGAGAAGGATAGGGGAAGTCCAGCCCTGCTTATCGGTTTGGTGCTGGTACCAGCGAGTTCCGGGTATATTTTGGCAGGTACCAGGGTATTTTCTGAAAGATAAGTGTCCGATGATCTCATTTATTTCTGGCAAGTACCTGCCAGAACAGGCTGGTACCAGGCCGAGAAGAATAGGGGTACTCCAGCCCTGCTTATCAGTTTGGTGCTGGTACAAGCGGGTTCCGGGTATATTTTGGCTGGTACTTGGTTATTTTCTGAAAGATTAGTGTCCTATGGTCTCATTTATTTCATAGAACCAGACAAGTACCTGCCAGAACAGGCTGGTACCAGGCCGAGAAGAATAGGGGTACTCCAGCCCTGCTTATCAGTTTGGTGCTGCTACCAGCGGGTTCCGGGTATATTTTGGCTGGTACTAGGTTATTTTCTGAAAGATTAGTGTCCTATGGTCTTATTTATTTCATAGAACCAGACAAGTACCTGCCAGAACAGGCTGGTACCAGGCCGAGAAGGATAGGGGAAGTCCAGCCCTGCTTATGTGGAAGGTGCTGGTACCAGCGGGTTCCGGGTATATTTTGGCTGGTACTAGGGCATTTTCTGAAAGATTAGTGTCCTATGGTCTCATTTATTTTATAGTACCAGACAAGTACATGCCAGGACAGGCTGGTACCAGGCCGAGAAGAATAGGGGTACTCAAGCCCTGCTTATCAGTTTGGTGCTGGTACCAGCGGGTTCGGGTATATTTTGGCTGGTAATAGGGTATTTTCTGAAAGATTAGTGTCCGATGATATCATTTATTTCTGGCAAGTACCTGCCAGAACAGGCTGGTACCAGGCCGAGAAGAATAGGGGTACTCCAGCCCTGCTTATCAGTTTGGTGCTGGTACAAGCGGGTTCCGGGTATATTTTGGCTGGTACTTGGTTATTTTCTGAAAGATTAGTGTCCTATGGTCTCATTTATTTCATAGAACCAGACAAGTACCTGCCAGAACAGGCTGGTACCAGGCCGAGAAGAATAGGGGTACTCCAGCCCTGCTTATCAGTTTGGTGCTGGTACCAGCGGGTTCGGGTATATTTTGGCTGGTACTAGGGTATTTTCTGAAAGTTTAGTGTCTTATGGTCTCATTTATTTCATAGTACCAGACAAGTACCTGCCAGAACAGGCTGGTACCAGGCCGAGAAGTATAGGGGAAGTGCAGCCCTGCTTATGGGAAAGGTGCTGGTACCAGCGGGTTCCGGGTATATTTTGGCTGGTACCAGGGTATTTTCTGAAAGATTAGTGTCCGATGATCTCATTTATTTCATAGTACCAGGCAAGTACCTGCCAGAACAGGCTGGTACCAGGCCGAGAAGAATGGGGGTACTCCAGCCCTGCTTATCAGTTTGGTGCTGGTACCAGCGGGTTCCGGGTAGATTTTGGCTGGTACTAGGTTATTTTCTGAAAGTTTAGTGTCCTATGGTCTCATTTATTTCATAGAACAAGACAAGTACCTGCCAGAACAGGCTGGTACCAGGCCGAGAAGGATAGGGGTACTCCAGCCGTTGTTGTGCAGAAGGTGTTACCAGTCTGTTAGGGGTATATTTTGGCTGGTACCAGGGTATTTTATACCTGCCGAGAAACGTCTAAGGAAGTCGGCAGGTATCTGCCTGGTTCTATGTAGTGAGTGACACCAAAGGACTCTCTCAGAAAATACCCTGGTACCAGCCAAAATATACCCCTAACAAACTGGTAACACCTTCTGCACAACAACGGCTAGGCTAACCCTATCACTTTCTGCCTGGTACCTGCCCATTCTGCCCACTTGGCTGGTACTATGTAATCAATGAAACCATAGGACACTAATCTTTCAGAAAATACCCTGATCCAGCCAAAATATACTCGGAACCCGCTGGTACCAGGACCTAACTGATCAGAAGGGCTCGACTGGCCCTATCCTCCTCGGCCTGGTACCAGCCTGTTCGGGCAGGTACTTGCCTGGTACTATGAAACAAATGAGATCATCGGACACTAATCTATCAGAAAATACCCAGGTACCAGCCAAAATATACTCGGAACCCGCTGGTACCAGCACATTTCCCATAAGCAGGGCTGCACTTCCCCTATACTTCTCGGCGTGGAACCAGCCTGTTCCGGCAGGTACTTGCCTGGTACTATGAAATAAATGAGATCATCGGACACTAATCTTTCAGAAAATACCCTTTTACCAGCCAAAATATACCCGGAACCCGCTGGTACCAGCACCTTTCCCATAAGCAGGGCTGCACTTCCCCTATACTTCTCGGCCTGGTACCAGCCTGTTCTGGCAGGTACTTGTCTGGTACTATGAAATAAATGAGACCATAAGACACTAAACTTTCAGAAAATACCCTAGTACCAGCCAAAATATACCCGAACCCGCTGGTACCAGCACCAAACTGATAAGCAGGGCTGGAGTACCCCTATTCTTCTCGGCCTGGTACCAGCCTGTCCTGGCAGGTACTTGCCTGGTACTATGAAATAAATGAGATCATCGGACACTAATCTTTCAGAAAATACCCTGGTACCAGCCAAAATATACCCGGAACCCGCTGGTACCAGCACCTTTCCCATAAGCAGGGCTGCACTTCCCCTATACTTCTCGGCCTGGTACCAGCCTGTTCTGGCAGGTACTTGTCTGGTACTATGAAATAAATGAGACCATAAGACACTAAACTTTCATAAAATACCCTAGTACCAGCCAAAATATACCCGAACCCGCTGGTACCAGCACCAAACTGATAAGCAGGGCTTGAGTACCCCTATTCTTCTCGGCCTGGTACCAGCCTGTCCTGGCAGGTACTTGTCTGGAACTATAAAATAAATGAGACCATAGGACACTAATCTTTCAGAAAATGCCCTAGTACCAGCCAAAATATACCCGGAACCCGCTGGTACCAGCACCTTCCACATAAGCAGGGCTGGACTTCCCCTATCCTTCTCGGCCTGGTACCAGCCTGTTCTGGCAGGTACTTGTCTGGTTCTATGAAATAAATAAGACCATAGGACACTAATCTTTCAGAAAATAACCTAGTACCAGCCAAAATATACCCGGAACCCGCTGGTACCAGCACCAAACTGATAAGCAGGGCTGGAGTACCCCTATTCTTCTCGGCCTGGTACCAGCCTGTTCTGGCAGGTACTTGTCTGGTTCTATGAAATAAATGAGACCATAGGACACTAATCTTTCAGAAAATAACCAAGTACCAGCCAAAATATACCCGGAACCCGCTTGTACCAGCACCAAACTGATAAGCAGGGCTGGAGTACCCCTATTCTTCTCGGCCTGGTACCAGCCTGTTCTGGCAGGTACTTGCCAGAAATAAATGATATCATCGGACACTAATCTTTCAGAAAATACCCTGGTACCTGCCAAAATATACCCGGAACTCGCTGGTACCAGCACCAAACCGATAAGCAGGGCTGGACTTCCCCTATCCTTCTCGGCCTGGTACCAGACTGTTCGGGCAGGTACCTGTCTTGTTCTATGAAATAAATGAGACCATAGGACACTAAACTTTCAGAAAATACCCTTACCAGCCAAAATATACCCGGAACCCGCTGGTACCAGCACCAAACTGATAAGCAGGGCTGGAGTACCCCTATCCTTCTCGGCCTGGTAACAGCCTGTTCTGGCAGGTACTTGCCAGAAATAAATGAGATCATCGGACACTAATCTTTCAGAAAATACCCTGGTACCTGCCAAAATATACCCGGAACTCGCTGGTACCAGCACCAAACCGATACGCAGGGCTGGAGTTCCCCTATCCTTCTCGGCCTGGTACCAGCCTGTTCTGGCAGGTACTCGTCTGGTACTATGAAATAAATGAGACCATAGGACACTAATCTTTCAGAAAATAACCTGGTACCAGCCAAAATATACCCGGAACCGGCTGGTACCAGCACCTTTACCATAATCAGAGCCGGACTTCCCCTATCCTTAAGATGATATAAAGCCTAAGTTTGAAGTTCATGAAATTTGCAAAATGTAGATAAATAGGTACAATTAAGAAAATAGTGAAGTTCACCCTGTTGGGGACAGGGGCGGATTGAGGCCCGACTGAAAAGGGGCGGCTGCGTCGCACTTTAGGTTGCCTACATAAGTTTGCCTACTTTCCAGGCGGCAATCTAGTGGCCGACAGGGGTGGGGGGGGGGTGATTCCCCCCCCCCAATCTAGTGGCCGACAGGGGTGGGGGGGTGATTTCCCCCCCCCCCCCCTTCCTTAATTCGCGCCTTGTAGGGGCAGCGACCTACCTGTGCCATTAACAAAGTTTAGTAAGCTAGTCGGAAAGAATGAAACAGAATTTTGTACTTTTTTTAGAGTGTATGATATATTAATAATAATAATAAGATAATACAAACATCAATGCATTTATTTGTCATTTTTGGGTGACATGACGATATATATAATTCAGAAGAAACCGCCGCGACTTTCGACGTCATTATTTCTCATCACGGTATCCTCCTAGCCTCGCACAGGGTGGTGGTACCGGGAGAGCCTGGTACCATGGTGGTACTATGGTGCTAGCTTCAGCCAGGTCTATCGGCGGACCACTCGTAAATAATTAAGAGTGTTGAAAAACAGCAATTTAATTTCGTAGACTCTTCTTAATCCTCTAAGTCAAGATTACGCTGAACGAAAATAAAATGCGGAAATTATGGCACAGTATTTTATTTTGTCCTACCCGAAAACATTTTCAATTCCACGTTTTAAATTCGGGAAAAGGAAAAATAATTATCTAGAAATTCTGAACATTCTTCCACAGTTTACCGAAGGATACAATTATTTTCGGTAGGACAATACACACAACATTTCTTTAATTATTTTTCCCACAGTTCATTTTATTTTTTTGGCTTAACAATGTCTTTCCACAACAATTTTCAACATTATTCCAGAAAACCAAATTGTTTTTTGGTAGGACAGAATACACATAAAATATTTATTTATTTTCAACTGTATATTTTAATTTCTAAGAATGTTTTTCCAATCAATTTTCGACAACTGTAAATATTTTTAGGTAGGACAAAAACTTGAAGACCTTTCGATTTAATTACTTCTATATTTAAGAAATAACGGTAGGACAAATTCCGGTAGGACCAATTGAGTCATCTCGCGTAAAAGCAAACAGGGGGAAATTTATAGGTTTCAACAATGTTATATTCACCTAAAAGAACCTAATTAAATTAGTGCAAATATTTAAACGCAAGTGAATAAGGGTTATAAAAAAAAATGCTCGAGACGTGCTCTCGGTGGAATGATTGAGAACTGTATGTGCGGGCTGGTCCGGGCTGCATGGTCTCTGTATACACTGGAAACCCAAGTGTGTGAATGTCGCACACTTGTAGGTGTGCGAGGATTCATTCGTACACTACTTGGCCACTTAAACGTGTGAATTTTCCTAGGATAATCACACGTTTGAGTGGCCAAGTGTACGAATGAATCGTCGCACACCTACAAGTGTGCGACATTCGTACACTTGGATTTCCAGAGTATCTCCTTCGCTCAGCACTGCTCACAACCACCACCTCAGAGTCATCACCATGGTAAAAATGTGTAAAACGAGAACAGCCGCAGGCGCTTACTCTTTCTTTACACATCTGCACGCGTTTTATTTGTCGCGAAACGCAGCGCGCGAAAATAATGTCGCGCGCGTCAGCGTTCCCTTTCATGCAGGGCGTGGCGTGGCGGGGCGGGGCGGGGCGGGGCGGGGCGGGGCGGGGCGGGGCGGGGCGGGGCGGGGCGGGGCGGGGCGGGGCGGGGCGGGGCGGGGCGGGGCGGGGCGGGGCGGGGCGTGGCGGGGCGGGGCGGGGCGGGGCGGGGCGGGGCGGGGCTGCTGCGGTGCGAAAATACTTTTCCCATTTCGAGGCACTGCCGCGCTCGCTGAGAGGCCGAGCTTCAATTAATTAACTAACCACCTCTACGCCACGCCGCTGCAATCCGACCGGGGGTACTCACCCCAACACACACACACACACACACACACACACACACACGCACGCACACACACACACACACACGTGCGCGCGCGTGCAAAAGAGGAGAGAAAAGCTGGTGCGCCGCTCAGGCCGCACACCAGTATGTGGTCCACACCGCACATTTCACGGCGAGGGGGTTAGGGGGGTAGGGGGGCAGGGGGAAGGGGGAGTATGGGAGGGAGGAGGCGAGGAAAAAGGCCTCTGCTACCACATTCGCGAACAAACTCTAATTACAAGCCGAGCGACGCCCCGCCACACCACGTCGCCCCGGCCCCCCTTCTCCCCACGCCTTGCCTCAAAAGACGAGCGGGAAGCGAAACATCCCGGACGTCCCCCTCACCCCCTCCAGTGACGGGGGGTGGGGGGCAAAAGGGGGAGGGGTGACACAACAGTATTGTGATGGGGGGGGGGAGCCGTTCGTCCTGGAAGTTCTCACCCTGCCCATGCTGCTGCTGTTGTTGTTGTTGTTGTTGTTGGTATGGGGAAAAACGGAACTGGAGGAAGAGACGAAGCGGCATAGGGGGAGGCTGGGGGTCGGGGGGGACGCCTGATTACTCGGGAGAGGAAGAGGGGGTAGATGAGGGAGACAGAGGGATGGCTGACGGGCATGGTGGCGGCTGAGTGGCACACCGCCAAGGTGGGGGTGGCAGTGGAGAGCACAAACACTGCCCAGCCCAGGCCCAGCCCAGGCCACGGCCCACCCACACAACTAAATATCGGGACTTTTTCTTCCTTTGGTGGCGTGGAGCCGACAATCGCCTGCTGTTTCAATTGATGGCGCGATGTTTAGAGGGTCGTTCCTCGTAAACCCTGACTGTGCCTGGTGTTCATGTTCAGTTCAGTTTTCATTCGGGCAGATAGTGCACTGTAAATTCCCTACAAAGAGCAGTCTTCATATTACGAAGAACTCGGTTTGTAACGTACAAAGGATTTGGAACCGCTATATTACAAACTAATTTTCTTCATAATATGAACACGAGGCGATTTGTAATACAAACAAGGTTTCATATTACAAACCGAAAAGTCTTCGTAATACAAAGAATTTGTTCGTATTACAAAGATTTCAAATCCTTTGTACGTTACGACGAGAGGTTCCTTCGTAAGAGACTAAGAGTGTGGGACCAGACGCAACCGAAAATGGGTATCTCACTCCCGCTTGTCGTTTTCAGACGCACCCGGGTCTCTTTACACGCCCGAATGAAAACTCCGCCTCGTGCTTGGCCTGGTGTCCAATTATAGTACCAGAGCGCAGTGCCTGCTGATGGGATCCACCGTGCAAAAGGACACACAGTAAACAAAAATCTCTGATTCCGAGAGCACATGTCGATTTAAACTAGCGCTGTCTTTTTCTCTCATATATAGGTAGAAAAGGGCAGCGCATCCAAAACCGAGGTGTGCTCTCGGATTCCGAGATTGTCGTTTATCGTGCAGAAACCACTTTTATCTGGGTATAAGCAACTCAACCATCTTGGCTTCATCCAGGCTTCTCGAAATGTTCCTAGATGAATAGTATGAATAGTAGTAGACGACACTCCGCGAGGCGTGGGATTGCCTTATTGTGCGGTTTTCCTCCCCCTCCCACCCCCCATCCCCCCGTAGGCGCAGGGGCAAGCTTGGGGGGCGCTAGGATGTGGAAATCACAGCCCGCTCCCCCAACCAGTGCGACCCGCCCCCGCCCTCCCGTTACAAAGATTCTGCCCGCCCTATTTTCTTTTTAAGGGCCGTACGCACGCAGGGCGGGGCGGGGCGCGGCGGGGTGGGGCGGGGTGAGGCGGGGTGGGGCGGGGTGGGGCGGGGTGAGGCGGGGTGGGGCGGGGTGAGGCAGGGCACCACCCTGTGTACAGGTTCCCACGCTATTGTCCACGCAGCGTCCCATGCCACCCTTCTCTCTCTATAGTCCCCTCTCCCACCATCCTACCCGTGATGACGAGCGAGAGAGAGAGAGAGAGAGAGAGAGAGAGAGAGAGAGAGAGAGAGAGAGAGAGAGAGAGAAGAAAAAGAGACCCTGGGGCAAATAAGAGCAGGAAAACACAGTCACCCCCTCGCCCTCCTACCCCTTTTCAACCCCGTTACTCCCGCAGCGTTACTCTGGTAATGTCTTAGCCGCGCCACTACTGCAGACCTCATGTACGACCCTCACGTACACGCCCCGCCCCGCCCCGTTCCACCACGCCCCGCCCCGCGCTGCCCCGCCCCGCCCCGCCCCGGCCCGCCCCGCCCCGCCCCGCCCCGCCCCGGCCCGCCCCGCCCCGCCCCAACCCCGCACAGCACGCCTCCGCATTCCGCAAAGCCGCGCGCGCTCGCGCAGCGGAGAATCGAAGGGAAATTTTGCGATAAGCGACGCGAAATGCGGCGCGGAGGCAACCGGAGATTCGGTCCGTGCCAGTGTGCTATCGCATATAGAGGGCGCTGCCGCTGCGGCGAGCGGCTCGGCGCGAGGCTACGCGGGGCCACAGCCACCCTCCATAAGCATCATCTAATTCCACCGCAGGCACGTGCTCGCTCTGTCTCTCTCTCTCTCCTCTCTCTCTCTCACTCACACACACACACACTCACTAACACAGACATACATATACATACATACATACATACATACATACATACATACATACATACATACATACATACATACATACATACATAAAAACACATAAACACACGGAGGGTGACACAACTCTGAGATTTTTGTTCACCTCGTCATGCAGAAAAATTCAGGGAAATTCACATAAACTTTGGTAAAATGAATATTCAAGCAAATTTTCAGAAAAAAAAATCACGAACCTTTCCGTTAATTTACAAAAAAAAAAAAAAAAATCACAAAATTTGTACACCAAAATTCACAGAGTTGTTTACCCCCTCTCTCGCGCGCGCGCTCGCTCACACACACAGATAGATAGATAGATAGAGAGAGAGAGAGAGAGAGAGAGAGAGAGAGAAGGAGAGAGAGAGGAGGGAGGAGAAGCGCAAGAGCATGTCTGGCGGCTCTTTACAAACAGGGACACAGGGAGGTGCCAAGGTTTCCGTGACACACTGCCGCTTCTTGTCGCGGATGTGCAAGCCGGTGCAGGGCCCCTCTGTGTGTTTTAGTGTGTGTTAGCGCGTGACAGTGAGTGTGTGTATGTGTGTGTATGTGTGTGTATGTGTGCACAGGTGTGAGTGTGTGTCACTATAAAGTTGGCGGCACTGCATCACGGGCGGATAAGCAGCAGCGCATAGCCCAGGCAGTGCTCGACTCTCTGGTGCACCGGCGTTGTATGTCGCGCGGAAATCGGACCCGGAAGTGACGCGCGGGTGTTGTTGCAAAGCCAGAGGGTACGAAAACCCGACCGGAAGTCGACCCAGCCCAGCCTGGCAGCCTCCAGCCAGGAGGACAGGGCAAATACAACTCGAACCCGTCGCACTGTACAGTCATCGTGGCGTCGTGGCTCAGTTGGTAGAGCGCGCATCACCGAACTGAGTGGTCCGGAAGTTCGACTCCCACTCGGGAAAGTGTTTTTCGCGCTTGACGTTCCCTTTGGCTGCAGCTGGATGGCAGGTCAAATAGAAGTTAAACACGTCTCACCGCCGTTGGCTCGGTGGCTCTGGGCGTTGGGTCGCTTCCTGTTCTGGCTACGTGTCGGCACTCGGGGTTGTGGGTTCGAATCCCGCGTACCCCTCTGAGGTAAGGCCTCTGAAACTGGGTTCAGGAAGTCTAACGCCCTTGACACCGCTCGTACCTCTAGGGGTAGGCCAATGGTGGTACGGGGATCAAATCTGTCGAATTGCGCGATAGGATCGCAGTCAGCAAAGCGCCGGTTCCCATGGAACACCGAAGCAGTTGGCTGCCACAGGGGGTAAAAGCCCTGTGCCTGGCGGGAACCGCAACCTCCTTCGGGAGGTTTACTGCTGCAAAAATTTTCCATGTTTTCACGCCACCCTTTCAATTGCAGAGCAAAATTTGCTTCTGAATTTTTTAAAAAAATAATTGCAATAATTGTGATAATTTTGCGCAGTTGCAAGTTAATTTCCAATAATTTGGAATAAATCGAAATCATTCACAATAACTTAGTAAAAATCCTATTTTATCATGTAATTGAGAGAATAATTTGGATCAGCTGTGCGTGTATTTTCTGAGGTCGTCCCAAAACTACTTGAATTCGTTGGAAATCTCACGAAATCAATGGAAATCATGTGAAATCAATGGAAATCACTTGAAATCATGTGAAATCTCGCGAAATCAGTGAATTCACTTGAAATCTTTGAAATCCGTTGAAATCACCTGAAATCATGTGAAATCTTTGAAATCCGGAAATCAGGTGTACAAAATTTTTCGGAGTTGTGGGCCCCTCGGCATCAATTTTGCATAACTACGTACGATTTTTTTTTCAATATAAATATTTAGGTAAGAAGCTTTGCGAAAGCTACGCATGCACATAGACTTGCCAGGCTACGTACAAAAAAGTACACCGGAAATGTTTGCTTCTGATAACAAGGGAATTTGTACTCCATCGGGTCGACTGGCGGGTATAAATAAATACCGTCGGGGGTTTGTACCCGCGGGGATTGATACCGCGGTTGGAGGGGAGGGGGGTATGGGGTACTAATCTGGTGCGACACCGGCAGGCCTCGTGGCAGGGCGTGGCGTGATGTGGCACACAGCCTTGTGTAAATGCTGCGCCTTGACTTGTTTGCTTTTAATTACTCCGAGCTGTTTGTTATTGGAGGCGGCGGTGCGCAGCGTGGCGCGGCGGGGCGGGGCGGGGCGGGGCGGGGCGGGGATGGGGCGGGGCACACGCAGGCCCGGGCCAGGGCCGGACTATCATGTCGAGACCAACGGGGCCGCGATTGTCAAGTGGCTGCCGCTGCCGGGTCTGGAGCACTGGAGCAGGAGGCACCTGGCTTACGAGCCCGCGCGTGTAATGCTGTCGCATACACTTTGAGGAGTGTGAATGTCACACGCTTCTAAGAGAGAGAGTGTGAGTGTGTGTGTGTGTCACAACCTTTAAGGTGTGTAAAAGTAGCACATTTGAGGTGTGTGAATGTCGTCACACCCCTTGAGGTGTGTAAAAATGGCACAAAGGGCGCTGATAGACCAAGTGTGCAACTGCTCAATACTTGTAAGTGTGCAACTTCCAATCTGCACGTGCAAGTATGTAACTCGGCAGCTGTACAATTACAAGTGTCAAACTCGCCATTTGTACACATGTAAGCAGTGTTCAAACTCGTCATTTGTGCACTTGCGAGTGTTGAACAATGGAAGTGTTGCACGCGGCAATTGAACACTAGCAATTGCACAACTGCCGAGTTTTACACTTGTGCGTAATGGACTAGAAGTTGAACACGTACAAGTGATGAACAGTTGCACACTTGTTCTGCAAATCTTAGTGTGTAGTAGTTTGCCACATTAAACTGCAAAACTACAGGTCTGCAGTTGTAACTGCAGAACTTTTCTTGTTCTACAGTTAGAACTGCAGAACTCTTTAGTTCTACACTTGTAACTGCAGAACTCTCTATCCAGTTTTTAGTGCAGAACTAGAGAGTTCTGCACTTGCAAGTGTAGAACTAAAGAGTTCTGCACTTGTAACTGCAGAACAAAAAAGTTCTGCACTTATAACTGCAGAACTTTAGTTTTGCAGTTTAAACTGGCAAACAACTACACACTTACATTTGCAGAGTGGTTTAACAGTGTGTGCATGCCGAATGAGACACACTTTAAGGAGTGTGTGCATTTCAATTTGTAGACTTTAAAAAGAGAAGGAGGTGAATTTTTAACGAAATTTCGCACGCACTTGAAATTCGTACTCCGGAAAGTGCGCTACATACACACATATTTTGGGTTCCCAGTGTTACGATACGCCCGAGAGTTGGTGGCAGGGCGAAATAAGGGATGGAGGATATCAGGTGGCAAGTGAGAGATTCGAGCCGGTGATCGACAGTAACTCCCCTGGAGGAACGGGGTGGTAGAGGGGAACGGGGACAGGGCAGTACGGACGCGAGAGAACGGGGACAGGGGGCGAGAGAGAATGGGAACAGAGTGAGAGAATTTGAGAAAGACAGTGCGGCAGCCGGGTGGGGCGCGGGGCGGGGCGGGGCGGGGCGGGGCGGGGCGCTTTCTGCCAGATTGTTGTCGAATGGCTTTGCAACTTGCGGACCGAGATTCATGGCGAACACGAACGGTTTAATTGGCAATGCCAATCACTGCCTTCCATACCACGCGCTATTAGAGAGCGCGCGCGCTGGTCCAGCACCCACCCCAGCCCACCCCGCCCCGCCCCACCCCGCCCCACGCGCCAACACCCAACACCGCGCCCTCCCGCCAAACGACCCGACCCGGCACGCCGGGTCCGGGATGGATTGAAACGACAAGCGCCACAGTGCAGAAGCAGGAGGGGCGGGGCGGGGCGGGGCGGGGCGGGGCGGGGCGGGGCAGGGCGGAGTGAGGTGGGGCGTGGCGGCCGCACGCGTCACTAGCAAATTGATATTCCATCCCCTGTCGTTCTCTTTATCACTCTTTCCCCCTCCACCCCCTTCTCTCCCCCCCCCCTCTCTTTATCTCTCTCTCTCTCTCTCTCTCTCTCTCTCTCTCTCTCTCTCTCTCTCTCTCTCTCTCTCTCTCTCTCTCTCTCTTACTTTCTTCTCCTGGCTGCTTCGCATCCCGGAGCTATCGAGCCGCGCCGCTATCGATTCCGCTGCCAATCAGTCGACTGATTCAGAGGAGCGCTCACCTCGCTCTGTCTCTCTTGCACTCATGCGGTGAGCCGTGGGCCGCATAGGTGCGAGAGAGATAGAGCGAAGAGAGCGCTCTTGCAGTCTGTAAGGCCGCGTGGGTCTGTTCTTAGGCGGCCGAGACGTCACGGTGCAAGCGGAGCAATAGAAGGCGAAGAAGCTGCCCCCTCATTCCGAAAATCGCTCTCGTGCACTGTGAAAAATACTCGTAAGGGTTATGGGAAAATTTTCCATGATAAAAGTCGTAAAATTACGATTTGAAATTGTAAATTTACAAGCACTCCACATCGACTTGGAACTGACCGACGAGCAAGAAAGGGCTGTCGTAAATTTACGACATATTTCGTAAATCAAAACTACAAAAAATGTCGTAAATTTACGAGTATATTTTTCACAGTGTGCCTCCGTCCTTGTCACATATGGTGGTGTCCTATGTTGGGGACGGCAGGGCGCCATGAGTGCGACAAGGACAGAGGCGCGAGAGCGACCTTCGGAATCAGACGGCTGATGTGAGGTAACGAGGTACGCGGGCCCGCAGCGCCTCGGGCGCGCAGCAGCGCAGCGCAGACGTCCCAATTACACGGAGCAAAGCGACGCGCGCCGTCCAGGGCGGGGCGGGGCGGGGCGGCGCTGACTCCCACGCAAACGGGTGCAGCCCATTGCCTCTGAGAAAAACGACCTCTAATCACGTTTAGAGGTAAATTCTGTTTGTGCGCAATTTTGTTAGAGGTATAACTCAAACACGATCTGACGCCTCCCAAGTGTTTAAAAGATCCCATCATAATTGTACCCAGGACCCAGGCAGGGGTACAGATACGGTTGTTCTCACGGCAAAAACGAGTCCTGAGGGTTTCCCAGGGATATTTGCACATTCCCAGGAGGTACCATCTTTCCCAGGGGATGTCCTGGGTTTTCCAGGAAAAACTATGGAAAGCTGCTTTTTCCAGGACATCCACTGGGATTCCAACTCTCCTGCGGGAATCCCAGGACTCGTTTCTACCCTGTATGAGGTCCGCCGAAGGTCCTGAAACTAATGAGGCTCCACAATATCTGTATCCCCGTCCTCTCTCTACGGCACGTAGTGTATGAACGATCCCAAAGCGCACTGGCTACGCGGCAAATTAGGGGGAAAACAATTTTCCAATCAAACGGCACAATAACCGTGGGCGCCAAGCCAGCGCAGCGCTCGGCTCGGCGCACAGTGCCGCTGGATCGGAAAACACTCAGCCCAGCAGCAAGTAGCATGCTCGGGAAAATTGCAAATATTTTTTGCAATCCCCATTGAAGTTGCTGGCGTCGGCGATGGAGATGAATGGCACGAGTCTCGCATTCCCGGCCCGGCGCGCGTCACAAAACAAGTTTCAAAACTTCGCGCCCGACCGCAGACTAACGCTTTTTCCCGCGCTTTTTTTTTTCATTCATTCATTTAGCGGCAGCAGGCGGTTGTCAACTCTACCCCCCCCCCCCCCTTTTCATATCCCTCCGCCAATAACTGTCGTGTGGCTGGTCCAGCCTGGCGGCCTCAGCTCCCCACACAGGCGCCACAAATAATTCCCTTCATAATTCTAATACTTTAATTAAAAGGGCGGGTAGGTGCGGTGTGCGGCGTGCCGCTTACCTGTTGAGGAGACCCGTGGCGTGGCGGGGCGTGGCGGGGCGGGGCGGGGCGGGGCGGGGCGGGACGGAGACGGGGGGCAGGAGACCACGGAACGGAAGGGGAGTCTCCCGACTTGGGGCAGGACTGGGGCGGGACTGAGCCGTGATGCGTGAGGCCCCACCTTGCCCCGCCACGCCCCGCCACGCCCCGCCCCGCCCCGCCCCGCCCCGCCCCGCCCCGCCACGCCCGGGGCGTCCGGTTGGGCTGCTCCAGGCGCGGGGCGGGGCGGGGCGGGGCGGGGCGGGGCGGGGCGGTAGCAGCAGGCAACGCCATCTGTTGGCACGGCGTGCCAAACCTCGCCCGCGCGCAAAAAGGGCCGCCGGCAACGTAGGAGGGAAGCAGCAGCAGTCGCTAATGTTGCCGCGCGGAGTGTGGAATGAGAAAGAAAGGAGGGAGAACGAGGGGGAGAGAGAGAGAGAGAGAGAGAGAGAGAGAGAGAGAGAGAGAGAGAGAGAGGAAGGGAGGAGGAAGAGAGAAAGAGGCAGGGGCAAGGGGACGGCAAATGGTGCGGGCGGGGGAGGGAGAAGGAAGGAGGGCCAATAAGTAGTGCACTCAGGTGCGCAAACAAACACGGGTAGGGGCCTCGAGTACACAGGACAATTTGCTTTGACTCCTTCAAAGGACCGTAGCCAGACAGCAGCACTCTGCGAACTGCGTACCCGCCCCACCCCGCCCCGACTCTGTCTACTGGGCACGCTCAGAAGGTAAAAGAACCCGGGAGATTACACGCAACGTCTTTTTCTTTATATAAATTCATACAAAATCTAAATTACTGTCGAGAAATTTGAAACAAAAGAAGGAAATGTCGCAGGGACAAGTGCTGCAGATAGACTTACGGGCCTTATTCCACAGACTCCTGTTCAAAGTTCATCTGCAGCATTATCTTTGCCCTGCCCTCTGTCATTATTTCAAGAGGAAGGCTCTAAAACAACGCGCACTGGACGGGCGCCAGACCGGCGAACAACAGCGAGCGAGCCTGCCTAGGCTGGGCCGAGGGGGGGATCACTCAAACAAAATGTGTACAGTGATTTTATTTTACTTTATGATTATTTGTTTGTTTTTTTGTTTTGATTTTTATTTTAAACCCATTTTGATTGTTTTCAATTTCATCTCGGTTTTCAGTTTATTTTTTTCTCGATTTTTCGGATTTTTTCGTATCTTTCTGCTAGATTGAATTTTTTTTTTTTCATTTTCAAATTATTTTTGGGGGCAGTACAACGATCTTTCGAAGAGTAGTGTTTCGAAGTGACCCCCCCCCCCCCCTTTTTCCCTTCCCTTTCGGGCTGGGCTGGGCCGGGCAGGGCAGGGCCAAGCGCCTCTGAGGTAGACCACGGCGAGACACGGGTGCCCACCGGGTTGCCTACCCTATGGTCGGAGGGCGCTTTGCGGCCGTACAGCACCGCAGCCCGAATTCTACCCGAAGGAGGCGCACAGCTGTACTTACGACAATATTTTGCGTTCTTTCATAAACGCCAGAAATTTATTGGCCTTTTTAGACGACAACCAATTTTACCGTGCTAATAAAGACAACAACAAAAATGAAATGCTGCGCTGGTGAGGGACAAAAATTAAGAACAATTTAACAAATCCTCACAAATCATAGTTCCTACGTGCTGTTTTGAAGACATAGTAGATGCTTTTTAAGTTTATATAATTTTACAAAGAGCGATTTTGGTACAAGTATGAATGCTACGCGATAGCTGGAGAGAGAGAGAGAGAGAGAGAGAGAGAGAGAGAGAGAGAGAGAGAGAGAGAGAGAGAGAGAGAGAGAGAGAGAGAGAGAGAGAGAGAGAGAGAGAAGCGTGGCTGCAGTGCAGTGCTGGCATACCATTCCGCTGGCCAGCGGTCTCCCCCCACTACTCGCCGCTGTCCCTCTATGGCTGCCATGGCATGGCCCGACCCCGTGGCTCCGCAGCGCAGTGGCGATATTAAAACCATCACGTCCCGCGGGGGGCGGGGACCGATTTCCGATCCCGACCCGCCCCTCTCTGTTCCCTGCTGCGGTAATAAGAGAGAATGCAGTCTGTACCGCCGCCAAGACATTAAGGCATTAGAGGGGCCCAGCCAGGCCCAGCCTACACGGAGCGCCCCACCCGCACCCCAGCGGGACGCTCGGTGCTCAGTTATTGGCGATGACTGTTAGCCAGACAAAGCCCGCCTCTACACTCTTCAACCAAGTGTGCAACTGTTAAACACTTCACTGGTAAGACTAAGGCGAAGCATTACGCCCCGTTATCAAGCGTATCGGGTCGGGTCTATCCGCTCCTATTCGTCCTATCTAAATGTATGGGAGAATTTCTTTCGTACGCTTGATTTCAAGCGTAACGTCTTCAAGCGTAACTGTATGCTTCATTCAAGCGTACAGTTACGCCTTAGTTTTACCAGTGTTGAAAGGGTGCAACTCCCTGATTATCATTTGCAAGTGTTCAGTTCAGAAGTACAATTGCAACTGTTCAACGCAATGGCTGTGCACTGGTAAATGCTCAATACGGTACATAGCTGTGCACTTCCAAGTGTTCAAGTGCGCCAGACAACACTTTCCTTTAACACTTTCCACATTCCTGCAGAGCGCAAAGCCCGAGGGGTAAACAACTCTGAATTCGGTGTACAAATTTCGTGAATTTGAATTGAATTTGTCTGAATTGAATTCGTTTTGAATTAGCTTTGAATTTTTTGAATTTATTGCGAAGTTAATTATTGTGATCTTTTTGTGAATTTACTTGAATTCGTTTTAAATTCGGGGATGCTCCAGAAAATACACGCACATCTGATCCAAATTATTCTCTCAATTACATTATGAAATAGGATTTTTAGTAAATTATTGTGAATGATTTCGATTAATTCCAAATTATTGGAAATTAACTTGTAATAATGCAATATAATCACAATTATTTCAATTATTTTTTAAAACTTTTCAGAAACAAATTTTGCTCTGCAATTGAAAGGGTGGCGTGAAAACATGGAAAATTTTTGCGGCAGTAAACCTCCCGAAGGAGGTTGCGGTTCCCGCCAGGCACAGGGCTTTTACCCCCTGTGGCAGCCAACTGCTTCGGTGTTCCATGGGAACCGGCGCTTTGCTGACTGCGATCCTATCGCGCAATTCGACAGATTTGATCCCCGTACCACCATTGGCCTACCCCTAGAGGTACGAGCGGTGTCAAGGGCGTTAGACTTCCTGAACCCAGTTTCAGAGGCCTTACCTCAGAGGGGTACGCGGGATTCGAACCCACAACCCCGAGTGCCGACACGTAGCCAGAACAGGAAGCGACCCAACGCCCAGAGCCACCGAGCCAACGGCGGTGAGACATGTTTAACTTCTATTTGACCTGCCATCCAGCTGCGGCCAAAGGAAATGCCAAGCGCGAAAAACACTTTCCCGAGTGGGAGTCGAACTTGGAACCACTCAGTTCGGAATTGCGCGCTCTACCAACTGAGCCACGACGCCTCCATGTCTGAACTGTGCGACGGGTTCGAGTCGTATTTGCCGTATCCTGCAGCCTCCAGCCAGGGGGAACAGGGCAAATACAACTCGAACCCGTCGCACTGTACAGTCATCGTGGCGTCGTGGCTCAGTTAGTAGAGCGCGCAATTCCGAACTGAGTGGTCCCAAGTTCGACTCCCACTCGGGAAAGTGTTTTTCGCGCTTGGCATTTCCTTTGGCCGCAGCTGGATGGCAGGTCAAATAGAAGTTGAACATGTCTCACCGCCGTTGGCTCGGTGGCTCTGGGCGTTGGGTCGCTTCCTGTTCTGGCTACGTGTCGGCACTCGGGGTTGTGGGTTCGAATCCCGCGTACCCCTCTGAGGTAAGGCCTCTGAAACTGGGATCAGGAAGTCTAACGCCCTTGACACCGCTCGTACCTCTAGGGGTAGGCCAATGGTGGTACGGGGATCAAATCTGTCGAATTGCGCGATAGGATCGCAGTCAGCAAAGCGCCGGTTCCCATGGAACACCGAAGCAGTTGGCTGCCACAGGGGGTAAAAGCCCTGTGCCTGGCGGGAACCGCAACCTCCTTCGGGAGGTTTACTGCCGCAAAAATTTTCCATGTTTTCACGCCACCCTTTCAATTGCAGAGCAAAATTTGCTTCTGAATTTTTAAAAAAAATTAATTGAAATGATTGTGATTATTTTGCGCAGTTGCAAGTTAGTTTCCAATAATTTGGAATAAAGCGAAATCATTCACAATAATTTAGTAAAAATCCTATTTAATCATGTAATTGAGAGAATAATTTGGATCAGATGTGCGTGTATTTTCTGAGGTCATTGCTTAAATTCGCTTGAATTTGTTTTGAATTCGTTTTGAATTCGCGTGAATTCGTTTTGAATTCGCGTGAACTAGTTTGAATTGGTGTGAATTTTGAATTAGTGGTGTACATCAAAATTCGGAGTTATTTACCCCTCGGCAAAGCCTCCTCAGGTCCTTTTTTTTTTTTTAACCCATATGTTATCAGTATTCCTCCCAGCTCTTCCCGGTGAGCGGTGTGGTTTCCATTCCAACCGTAACCCCCGCACGCAAAGGAATTCAGTGTGTGAATTCCCGCCGATATCAACACAATGGAAGAATTTTTAGACATAAAAAAATAATCATTTAATTAAAAAAACGGGACATTGCGCCGTTGTGGATTGAAATACACCTGCAAACGACAGTCCCACTCTAAACTTCCCCTTTCCGTGCCGTACCGTATCCTTGAGCCACCGCCCGCGCCGGGTCCGTGCGCTCCGGGCGGCCGAGGGGCCGAGGGACGGGCGGCGCGTGAGTTTGAAGTAGTACAACGGAGTTCGACCAAGTTGGTTCGGCGGGGCGGGGCGGGGCGGGGCGGGGCGGGGCGGGGCGGGGCGGGGCGGGGCGGGGCGGGGCGGGGCGGGGCGAGGCGGGGCGGGGCGGGGCCGGGTGGGGCGGGGCCGGGTGGGGTGGGGCGGGGCGGGGCGGGGCGGGGGCCTATCACCGCGCGGCGCAGCACTCGGCCTGATGGAAGCTGAGGCTCATGGCTGAGATTTATTAAGCTGAGGACTAGAGCTGCCCCTCGTATGGTCAAGTCTCACAGCGGTGCTGATGCTGAGATGCTGAGGTCTCACGACTGCTGCTGAACCTCATCCTGAGACCAGGGGCCTCATATATGTCCAGGACTCGCAGGTGAGACGCGTATCTTCAGGGCCTCGCGGCTGAGTCCCCAGTGCCTCATGCCCAAGCACCATTGCCTTGCGGCTCACACTCGTGGCTGAGTACCCAATTGCCTAACACCCGCGCCCGAGAGGAGGGGGAATCACTTATATAAAATGTCTCGTAAAATGTGTACAATGATTTTTTTTAAAACTTTTGATATTTTTTTCCCTTTTTTAAAATATTTTTTTTATTTTTGAAGGAAAATTTCTGTCACTTTTTGATGAAGTTTGATCTTTTACCCCCCTTTCTGATTTTTTTTTGCAATTTTATTTCTGTTATCTGTTTATTTGTTCTGTATCTTTCTTCTTCATTTTATTTTAATTCTTTGATTAATTTTAAATGATGCGTACAATGATTTTTCAAAGTGATCTCGCTGCCCCCTTCGCCCGAGCCCCATTGCCTCGCGGCTGAGCCTCGTGGCTGAGTACGCAGTGCCTTACACCCGACCCGAGCCGCATTGCCTAAGCGGCTCAGTACTCGTGGCTGAGCCCCATTGCCTCGCGGCTGAGCCTCGTGGCTGAGTACGCAGTCCTCATACCCGACCCGAGCCGCATTGCCTAGCGGCTCAGTACTCGTGGCTGAGCCCCATTGCCTCGCGGCTGAGCCTTGTGGCTGAGTCTCCATGGCCATCATGTCCCCTGAGCCCCATCTCCATTGCGTCGTTGCTCGCCGGTAGAGAGAGCCCCCGCTCCATTCAAGCAATACTGCGACGCTTAGAGGCACAGCGGGACGTCCAAAGCGCCTTCAAGAAGCTCATTGAAGAGGAGCGAGGCGGCGGGCGGCCCGGGCCAGCCCGGAATGGACGCAGATTCCGATGTGCCATTCCAAGAGCATGGGAGAACCGCGCCGGCGCTTAGGGAAGGGAAGGAAAGGGATGGCCAAAGGAGAGAGAGGCGGCCGGGCCGAGCTTTAACCGATATTTTACAATATCATAAAGAGGCGAGCCGCTGGCTGGGGCTGGCGGGGCTGGGCCTCGCCTCGCCCGGGGCCTGCAGGCTGATTCAGAGGAGCGCTCTCCTCACTCTCTCTCTCTCTCTCTCGTGCACCCACGGGGCGCGCCGTACAGGTGCGAGAGAGACAGAGCAAGGAAAGCGCCCTTCTGAATCAGTCGCTGTGGGACTGGCTGGACCGGACCTCTCCCCAACAGCCTTCCGATGCACTACGCTTCGGATACGTCCTATTTCCCGTCCCTCTCTCTCTCTCTCTCTCTCTCTCTCTCTCTCTCTCTCTCAGCCCGGGGGCCGCGGCCGTCCCCGCCATGACCCCAGCGTAATAAGGTAGACGACGCTGTTCGGATCGCTGCGCTGCAGCAGCTGAGGGGACCGGGGTGAGGGTGAGGGGGGGGGGCATTGGAAGGCAGAGGCAGTGAGAGATGGCAGGGCAATATTTTCCGATCGGGCGGGAGGGAAAAGTTACCCAGCAGGGAATTCAAATAAGAGACGTCGTTTGGAAGGCGCCGCCGCACCGCTCTGACTCAAAGCTGTCAGATTTTTCTTTTTTTTCACTCGCTCTGTCTCGCCTGCTCTCATTCCCAATGCCCTTTATCCCTCCCTCAGCAGCCCCCGCACCCTCCCCCACCCCTCCCCTCTAACCCTCACCCCACGTCCTTTCTTGTCCCCAACCTACCCCACTTCTTCATCTGTGATCCCCTGGCCAGCCGGCTCGCGGCGGACTCACCTTTTCGACGCGCAAACACTGGCGTTGATTGACAGACCGAACCCATGGACCGGTATGGGAAGCAGGATAGAGCCGCCCTGCGAAATGATACAGAGAATTATTTACAGAGTAAAAAGAAATCATTAAGTGTAACAAGAGAAAAGTACAAAAGAGATGCCCGAAAGTTCACAAATGTGTCCAGTGTCCATGTTGTCGTGACAAAGAATCTTGACTCCAGTTGTTGCATTTTTGTATTTTATTTTATTTTTTTCAGCGGAGAAAGAAAGATACGGTGTCAGCAAGACGTGAGCTTTTCGAATAATCGCGCCACAGCAGTGTGTTGCAGCAGCGCGAGATGGCGGCACTGTCCACGTCACAGCAACGACTCTGTTTTGTTTTCGTTCTGTTTGTTTCCTTTCATCTTCAAGACAACATAGGAGAGAGGGGAAAATTTTTCTTGAAACTGTTAATTTCCCAAGCATATGGTGTTGTCAGTGGCCAAGAAGTAACTCTGAGGATTTAGTAAAACTCTATGCTACTAAAAAGCTACTGCAACTTCCAATGGCTCACTTGTGTGTCCCAACCCGATATATTTTTCTCTGTTGTTATAACCTTAGAGCCGCCAATAAAATCTGTCTGCTAAATTTTTATGATATGACCAGCGAGCATTTTAGTGGTTGTAGGAATTATTCAACAGAGGCTAATACGTCAAAAAAATCTGATTATGATGAGAAGAGGAAAAAGTTCAAAGAATTGGAAGAACAGTATCAGAAAATGTTATGTATTGAAAACCTAACCACTGAAGAGCGAAGAATACATGTTCTCCATGCAGAGGCTGTTGCAAAGGGTCACTTCACTTATGACGATCCATGGTTGAATGAGAAGGTGTTAACAAGACTTCGTCATTTTCTGAAGGGAAAATGTTGCGGAAAAAGCTGTAGACATGTATGAAAAAGGCTGTAATTGTTCAATGTTGATATCATGAATCTATGAACTTCAAATCATATACCTTCATCTTTTTGCAGTGTATATACGAGCACAGTAGTGTAGTAGATGAAAAGCAAAAGGCCAAAGCAAGATTCAATTCTTCATTTTGGGTGTATGACAAGGAAGAAGAGGATGATGTGGCCGAGTTTGATGAGCAGCATGTAGTGACCTATGGCAGAGGTCCATACCCAAGGAAATACGCAGAAAATGCTCCACAGAATATGATCAAGATACCTGTCAAACCTCGATCTTTCTAGTGTAGTGTGTTGACGTTTGATATAAGAAATGACAGAAAAATTAACAGAACACGACCACTCCACTGTTAAAGCCACCTTCAATTTAAGATGTGTTCTCTTATAACTGATTTAAAATCAGCACGTAAGTTCTGCTGTTATATTTATGATAGTATACTTCAATTATTTTTAGTTCTGAGACAAACTGTGATGTAAAAGTAAGAAATGAAAAAATAAATCACATACTTGCATTCAACATGGAGGTTGCAAGTTCCCAAATAATTATCATCTCTATATCTTGAAATTTAAGATGTCTGTGAAATGTAGAAAATCTACAAAACTAACTTTAGGTCGGTGCCACAAACCAAAACTAGGGCGGGGTCTCAGCACTAAACAACTGAAGTGACATGCCGTCTGCTAGGCCACTGTAGGGAACATTCACCCGTTGAAATTCCGATTATCAGGTTCTCTTCCTGTTCGGTCTGCACAAAGATTTTAAACTCGTAAAATGTGACGTGGACTCCTTCCTAGATTCACCGAAGTCTAACGTGTTCATTTCCCTTGCACTGTTGGCCGAATCCTAGAGCGACCGCGCTCCGTGGCAACGCCAGAGTGTTGGCGCCCTGGCTGGCAGTGACGTAGGGCGTATAGTAGAGTCTACTGCTGTCTGGGCTGCTGACTTGTGTTGTGGGGAGAAGTCCCAGCAGCAGCCGAGAAACATGGCAAAATCTGGGAGCGGGGACGAAAGCCTTCCCCCGTCTCCAAGCAAACGCACCCCGAAGCAGATCAGCGCCGTGGACGAGCTGGTGCAGTCCGTGACCCTCCACAAGCCCCGCCCGCTGCTGCTGCACGGATATGTGTTCCCGTTCCTCGTCTTGTACCCTGCGTGGCTCTACGGCTGGCTGTTTGTGTACGGAGTCAGTGATCATGTCGAGGCCGGCTTCACCGGTCTGGCAGGGTTGGGAGTCCTCCAGGTCTTGATATGCCTCTGCTGTCACTGGTCCGTACACGTGAGGTGTTTTCTGACTTGTGGATCGGTAAGTTGTGAGAGCGCCGCGCCGGGCCGGGCTGACGTCTAACCTCCCCGTCATCTCCTCCCCAGTCACCAACTTATTGACAAGTCAGACCGGACTCAGTTGTGACCCTCTCTGATTAAAAGGCAGATACCCTTCAAGTTTTTGGTGTAGCTGAAAAGTTTTCATTCAGACCTACTCAAAGATTCGCAAGATTCACTGATGTTCCCACAGTTGCATCTTGCATTCAAATTGTTTTGGTTCTGTTTCACTTGTCTATGCGATACACTAAACCGCATATCTTCTACTACTTTATGATCATAAATAAACAAATAAAACAAATAAAATTTTTAAACCACTATCATCTTTGAAAGGTTGCAAGTTTACAGCACATAGCTCCAAAATGTTGACTGACAGTAGATCTGCGTATTCCAGGTGAAAGACCCCCTGCAAGCTGAAGTAGCAAAAGTTGTGCCAACAGATAATAATGGATCATCAGAACTAGTAAAAGTTCATCATTTCAAGGTAAGACCTGTTTCAGTAAAACAATTGTGAGTGGTCTTGAAGATTGCACCTTTTTCTCCCCTTTACTGATGTTGAAGACAAGCATTCTAAAATTTTCAAAAGATTATAGTTAAAATTTCAGATTGTACATTACTAAAAAAACTCTCTCTGTTGCAGGATGATGACAAGAAAGATAGTTTGTGGTTTGTCTTCCAAAAGACAAAATATGTTTGGGACCCAGAAAGAAAGTGCTTTCAAGGTCTACGGTTCCCTGTTGATCTTAGCTTTTCAACTTATATGGAATGGAAGGGTTACCAAGAAGAATCTGACATACAGAAGGCAGAAAGCTTTTATGGAAAAAATCAGTGAGTAGTTCATTTCATTAATCACTCTTTTGATATAAGGAAACTTCTTTCACAAGAAACAACATCAACCTTTTTTTTTTTTTTTTTTTTTTTTTTTTCCAGGCTAGATATGGTAGTACCAGAGTTCTCAGAACTCTTCAAAGAACGGGCCACTGCACCTTTCTTTGTCTTCCAAGTTTTTTGTGTAGCATTGTGGTGCTTGGATAAATACTGGTACTATTCAATCTTTACACTTATCATGCTTGTGCTGTTTGAGTGTACACTTGTTCAGCAGCAAATGCGAAACATGGCTGAGATTCGAAAGATGGGTAACAAGCCCTACTCCATCCAAGTAAGCATGCTCTTTTGATTCCACTTTTTGATTTATTGCTTTTAGAAGGATTCTTAGGTTTTTGAATTAATAATTTCATCTATCTATGTACAGGTTTACCGCAACCGTCGATGGAGACAAATCTTAAGTGATCAGCTGGTTCCTGGTGACATAGTGTCCATTGCAAGGTCCCAGAATGATAATTTTGTGCCTTGTGATATGCTACTTTTAAGAGGACCATGTATTGTTGATGAGAGCATGTTGACTGGAGAGAGTGTGCCACAAATGAAAGAACCAATCGAAAATATTATGGATTTGAGTCAACCTTTAGATCTAGAGGCAGATGGGAAACTTCATGTTCTCTTTGGTGGAACCAAAGTGGTTCAACACACACCACCAAGTAAAACATCTGCTGGCCTGAAAGGTAAATTTCATTACCTGTGACATGATTATAATCTTGGGGGTATTATCTTTTTTATGAGATCATCTTCTTGCCAAGGCATTAATTTCGTGCATTTTTCATAGCTCAAGATAATGGATGTGTAGCATATGTTCTTCGAACGGGGTTCAACACATCTCAGGGAAAACTACTTAGAACAATCTTGTTCGGGGTTAAACGAGTGACAGCTAACAACATGGAAACATTTGGATTTATCATGTTTTTGCTTGTATTTGCACTGGCTGCTGCTGGATATGTTTGGGTGAAAGGTGTGTATTTTGCAATAAATAACAAATTTAAAATCAGAAATTTTCAGAATTCTATTTAAGGTTTGCCTTTGTTCACAGGCTCTGAGGATCCTAAGCGCAACCGTTACAAACTCTTTTTGGAATGTGCCTTAATTTTGACTTCAGTTGTGCCCCCAGAATTGCCAATTGAGCTCTCTCTTGCTGTAAATGCTTCAATTCTTTCACTTTCCAAACTAGGTAAAACCTAAAACCACCCTTGTCAGAGTTTTCCATGCTGAAACTACTTCTGAAAGAGTGTTTGCTCATGTGTTCTATTGCTTTCAGCTGTCTATTGTACTGAACCCTTTCGCATACCGTTTGCGGGGAAAGTTGAAATCTGTTGTTTTGACAAAACTGGAACTTTAACCAGCGATAATTTAGTGGTAGAAGGGATAGCTGGGCTAAAGTAATATTTCACTTCTGTAATGTTTTTAATTTCTTTTAAAAGAAATTTGTCATCTTATTTAATCATCTATTTTTTTCTTTTTTTTTTTCTTTTTTCTAATCTTTCAGAGGCAGATCTGGTGTCATACCAATATCAGATGCTCCATTAGAAACTATACAGGTATTAGCTACATGCCATGCACTTGCTCAGTTGGATGATGGCTTGGTTGGAGACCCATTAGAAAAAGCCACTCTGACTGCAGTTGACTGGAACCTCACAAAAGGTATGGTGGATGACACTTCATTCTGAATATATGTATTACCATTAAAAGGAGACTTTTGGTCTTCTCCATTTAACCAAGCTACAGTATTTTTCTTAAATCACTATGCTTTATTACATATTTTCTTCAGGCGATGCAGTTATTCCAAAGAAAGGAAAATCTCCTGGCATAAAAATATTCCACAGGCACCACTTTTCATCTGCCCTAAAACGAATGTCGGTTGTTGCTGGGTACACTCTTCCTGGTAGCACTGACACTACTTACATAACTAGTGTGAAAGGGGCTCCAGAAACAATTCGAGACATGGTAAATAATTTATTTTCTCTGCCCAGCTATCCAGTTGTTGGAAAGCAGCTAACTCTGTAGATAGTTAAATTTAATAGAATTCCAGAAACTTTTCCTTCTATGTATTTTTTTGTTTTTTTTAGCTTGCATCTGTTCCTGAGGACTACAACAAGGTTTATCTGGAACTATCAAGACGTGGTGCTCGTGTCCTTGCTTTGGCATGGAAAGAGCTTGGCCGTTTAACCCAAGGTCAAGCACGAGACTTAAAGAGAGAAGAACTAGAAAGAGAATTAAATTTTGCTGGTTTTGTCATCATTTCTTGCCCTCTAAAGACAGATTCAAGGAGAGTTATCCAGGAAATTCAAAATGCATCGCACAAAGTAAGAAAACTTAGAATCTCTCTTGATCAATGGAAGGTCAAAATTACAAATACAAAAATAATTTTTTCTCTTTTTTTCCTTTTTTACTTGTAGGTAGTCATGATAACAGGAGACAATCCATTAACAGCTTGTCATGTAGCCAAAGAGCTGAAGTTTGCATCAAAAGGAGAGACTCTTATTCTGACCTTGTCGAATTCAAATGAGTGGATTTGGGAAACCATTGACCAAACCAAAAATGTTACATTAGCAAAAAGCTTGCAAGATGCAAAGTTTGTTAAATCATACGACCTATGTGTAACAGGAGAGGTCAGTAGAAATACTTATTACAAATCTCATGTGTTGGTGTTTTGTGTTTGAATATTATGTTAAAGACAGTATTTTGCAGGGACTTGCATATCTTTGTGAAAATCATGAAAAGTTTTGGTATTCTATTCTACCACATATTCAAGTTTTTGCACGCGTTGCTCCCAAGCAAAAAGAAATGGTTATTGTTGGCCTCAAATCATTAGGATTTTGCACTCTTATGTGTGGTGATGGAACCAATGACGTTGGAGCTCTCAAACATGCCCATATTGGTGAACGCAATTTCAAACTTACTACTTGGAGATACTTTGTGAGGGTTGAGAGCAAAATTTATAATCCGAATGTTATTGATTTTCAGGTGTTGCAATCCTTACAAATGCTCCAGAGAGGCTTCCAACTAAAAGGGATAAGGACAAAAGGAAGAGAGACATTGAAGGACCAGACCATACCTCCCATGAAAGAGGCCATGGACCTCTTGAGAGGTCTGGGCCCCAAAGACCAGGCCCTCGGCAAATGACAGATCCTCGTCAGGTAATCCGTCACATTTCAATTTCCCCCTCCTTTCTTTATTTTTGGAAACCTACGAAAGGTTTTGTTGATTTCAACCATCTATCTTAACTTTTGTTTTCATAGGCTGCCCTTAATAGAGCTCAAGAGCAAATACAAAAGTTATTAAAAGAAGTGGAAGAAATGGACCAACCTCAGATCGTTAAACTTGGTGATGCCAGTATTGCTGCCCCATTCACTAGCAAACTATCCTCCATACAGTGCAGTACGTTTTGGGATCCTCAGTGTTGAATCATTTTACAGGACTCTAATTCTGATTTTCTTATTGTTGAATTTAATTTTTTTCACAGTTTGTCACATTATCAAACAAGGGCGGTGTACTCTTGTTACAACACTGCAAATGTTCAAGATACTTGCACTCAATGCTCTAATCCTTGCATACAGCCAGTCAGTATTGTATGTTGATGGCATCAAACTAAGTGACATGCAAGCTACACTACAAGGTCTTCTGCTTGCCACTTGCTTCCTTTTCATTTCTCGATCCAAGGTTTGTTGTCATTTTGTATTACATTATAAATAATTCTAATTCTGTATCCAATGTGTTTTCAATGTTTTTCATTGCAGCCTCTAAAGGTGCTCTCTAAAGAAAGACCTCTCTCAAATATATTTAACTTCTACACTGTGCTGACAGTCCTCAGCCAATTTGCTGTTCACTTTGTGTGTCTCATTTATCTTGTAAGAGAAGCGACGCTTCGCTCACCACCAAGGTTTGTACCTTGGGAGATACTCTACATTTTCTCATTGTGCTCAATGTTTTCGTGATTTCAACTCCTTTTTTCAAAAATGGCTTTGTTTACAGAGATGGAAAAATAACTTTAAATATGGATTTGGATGATGATGCACCCCAAGAGTTTGTGCCAGGCATTCTTAACAGCACAGTTTACATAATATCTATGGCTCTGCAAGTAGCCACTTTTGCTATAAATTACAGAGTGAGTAAACCTATCCAATATGAATCTTTCCAGCTCATACATTGATTCTGATTGTTTTTCCTTTTGTTTAGAATTGCCTGCTCGTTGTGACTTGTGTGTGAATGCATGCCGAGTCCCTCCCAAATATTGTATTGCTTGTCTATTTTGTTTTAGGGACATCCGTTTATGGAGAGCTTGAAAGAGAATCGCCCCCTGATGTTTAGCATATTGGGCTCTACTGCATTTATATTTGCTTTGGCATTAGGTGTATTCCCAGATATAGCTCAACAATTTGAAATAGTTGACTTCCCATTAGAGGTAACATAACAAAGAACAGTGATACTTCAAATGTGGATGATATTCTTATTTATGCTGCATTGTATATTCTTTTGTTGCAGTTTCGAATTATTCTGGTGCAAGTACTATGTGCTGACTTTGCCCTCTCATACATAGTGGATCGAGCTTGCTTATGGCTCTTTGGTGAAGGACAACTTAATATTAAATAATAATCTCTTTTCATTTATTTAAAAAATTTGTAAGGACAGCACATTGATTTAATCAATCACTACCTTATTAAAGTTATAATGGTGTATTTTTCATGAAAATTTGATAGTTGTTTTATATTTAAAGCCTCCTTAAAAAAAGCCCCCCCACCAAAATAAAATGTATTTGAGTACATGTATGAAGGACCTTAAATGTTTGTAATGTTTGTATTATGAAAGATATTGATGACCCCCCCATAAAATTATATTCAATTTATTGTTGCTGTGATCATTTCCAATTTATTGTAAAATCTAAGAAGCAATGCTCAGTTGGCAAGAAGGAGGAAAATATCTAGTTTTAGTCACAACAACTTGGAGATGGTGTTCTCCTGTACATTAATTCTGATACTTGTAAAAGAGATGTTTTTTAAAATGTTGAAGTTTGTGTGAGCTTGAATTATGTGTTCATGTGGAATGGAAACAGTGAATGAGTTGTCACAGAGGGAATTCCAAACGGTTTATTTTTGCCCTTTCTCTTTTCCTGAGGGACCAATAATATATCTTGGCTAAAAGTTTTGGTAAATCAGTATATTGATTGATTGGCTAATAAAATTTATATCTATGATCTTGACATCATAATGAAGTCTGATTACTGTAATGTAGCTATGTGAGTCAAGCGAAGACTTCAATGCTTTTACTTTCCTCTATAACCATAGTTGCTCCCCTTTAAACTTAAAAACAAAGGGGGGAAAGACTATCTTTTAGTGTCAGTCACTTTTTTTACCATTAATTGCTTCTAAAACAAATTGTTGAAATGTTTTTTTTTCTTTTGTTTTTTTTTTCATATTTAAATCCTGACCTAAAGAGGTACTGGTTGAGATTCTTTACTTCATTGTTTTGTTTATTGAGGAGGACCATGTTTCTCTTCCATATTTTCCCATGGAATGTTATTTGGCTGTGAGACTTATTACTGCCAATCTTTATCTATGTGCACGTGCCATGAGGTCACCAGGTTTTACAATGAAGACGAGAATGAAAGTCTCATTTGATTTGTGTTAATTTATTGCCTAAAACTCCCTTATCTGACTGCGTGTGTATTGCTGATGCTTTGTTTCTTTGTGCTATATTCTTTTGATTTGAGTCTACAGTTTTTACTTAAAAATCTATTGGAAAAGTGAAAAATGTTGATTGATATTTAATTTTAATTGTAGTTTGGGAATGAAAATGTGAGATTTCGTTTTATATTGAGATGAAGCAATTTGAAGTAGTGTGATATAGGTGTATGTTCTTACTAGCATAGCGTCTTGTATTGCATTATTTTGCTTTGCAAGTAAGAAAATGAGTCATTTATGACCTAACTTCTTCGAATATTTGAACTTGTTCTGTGGAAAGTATTGTTCAAGTTGTTTTTACTGTACTTTGGAACATTTTCATCATATTTGTTCCAAAATATTTTTTCTGTCCATTTTTACCTATGTGAAGGACTGAATTGGCAGCTTTCGAAAGCACGTTTCACCTTGCACAAGTCCTAGTGCACCTGCCGATTGATTCCAGTTTCATGCCTTGGGGCCATTAAACTATGGACTGCTTGTTGGACTGCATTGTGCAAAGTGAATGACTATTAAAAAGGAAAAAAAAATGAAAACCATACCGCCAGCACAAGACAAACGCACTTCATTTCTTCCCTCTACTTTCGTTCTCTCCCTCATGTCAACACGGCTGTGCCCCGGGGCCTGAGCGGGCGTGAGGTGAGGGAGACATCGCCTCGCCGTATGTCCTCCCCATGTCATCCTCCTCTGCTTAACGCATAGACACCTGTTGCTTCGACAGCAGCCCGGCGGGGCGGGGCGGGGCGGGGCGGGGCGGGGCGGGGCGGGGCGGGGCGGGGCGAGGCGGGGCGGGGCGGCGCACACTTGCTCTGTGGAGGGGCCTCGCGCTCGTCCACTAATCTGAAGTGTACTTGAGATAGCGCGGGCAACACGGCACCACCCTGCACAATCATCATTGTGCCAGGATGAGGTATTTTACGAATGAACAGGAGAAAAATCGTCTGCTCCCGGACCACCACAAACCATCGACTAATAAGAGAGCGACTTTCTGGACCGGGCTAAAAGAGAAGTCCTCTCTGATTGGTCGAGGCCATGTGATATGGTCCGGGACCAGACGATAATCCTACTGTTCTTCTATAATTCGTAGAACACCTCATTCCAGACCAGGTTACGGTTTCTCATACCCCAGCCGTTTATACCTTTAGAAAAGTTATATTTAAAAAGAGACCGAGGAGAACAGGCAGGGCGGGGGGCGGGCGGGCATCTCCCACAGGTATCGATCCACGATCCACAAAATTAAAACAAATAGAAGCGCAAAGGGTGCTATTTTGACGCGGTGTGGCGTGGCGTGGCGCTGCGTGGTCCGGGTCGGTCCGACCTTGACCGCACCGCAACCCTCCAGAGGCCCGCTAGAGGACAGGAGGACAGGGCAGGGCCACGGCAGGGCCAGCTCAGTGGGAGCTGAAAAAAAAAAATTAAAAAAAATAAATAAATAAGAAAAAAAACCTTTAAACAAAACCATAGGGAGGCGTGAACAGCGGAGCCGATCGGCAACAACAACTACTTACACGCGGTTTCACTGTAAAATTTTTGACTGTCATTTGACAATTATCGTCCGGATAAAAGTGGAACATGATAAATTTGTCATAATGAGCTTGAAAATTATTTGTCATTTGCTAATGACGGTAAATTTGTCTAAAATCAATCGATTTTGATAATTTTTTTGTCAAAAGATAAATGTTCTGTCAAATATCAGACAAAAAAGTAGTCATAGGCAGACAATTTACTTGTCATACAGTAAAGACAAAAATATTTTCAACAAGTATGTTGTCACATAAACATATCATTTGTCATCAACACAACATGAATTAATTGTCACAAAATATGTTGTCAAATGACAAAAACTTTTAACAGTGTTATTTGGGGTACCGAGGCCGAGGCGTACTGTGATCCTCCTCCAGAGACTGTATGCCTGGCGCAGTGGAGCAGTACCGTCGCACACTCCTCACGCCACGACTCACCCCGCCAAGCCGTCTGATTCCAAAGATCGCTCTCTCATACCTCCGTTCTTGTCGCACTTATTATAGCGGTGCCCGATGTTGCGGGTTGCGACAGACGGCAGCGAGAGGAAAAGGGGGGGGGGGGAAATCACTCATAGAAAATGTGTACAATATTTTTTTTTTTGACTTTTTTCTTTCTTAATTATATTTCTTTAGATTTGTAAGGAAAATTTCAGTCATTTTTTGATAAATTTTGGTATTCTACCCGCATTTCCGATTTTCTTCCAATTTCATTTCGTCTTTCTCTTGATTTTTCTGTATTTTTCTACTTGATTTTTTTTAAAATTGAATTTTTTTCGGGGGGGAGGGGGGCGTGCAATAATTTTATTTCGAAATGACAGCGGACGAAGGCGCGAGAGCGCTGTTTCGCAGACCCCGCCTGCACGGAGGGCCGGGCGGTGCAAAGGTCGCGGACAGGCCGGACAGGGCGCTGGGCGTGGGGAGCGCCGGGACGATAGGCAGCCCATCAGATGTGCAACGCAGCGCCGCACTGCGGGTCTGCCCACCCTGGCCACGGCAGGCGCTGTGCGCTGCGCTGCGCGTCATGCGGAGATGGCGGAGCGGAGCGGAGCGGCGCACTGCAAAATTCTTGCAAATAATTTTGAAGCAAGAAAAATTGCATTGCAATCTATTTTCCTTGAATTGAAAAGTATTTTCCTCGTAAGTTGCTAAGAAACAGTTTGCAAAGCTTACGAACTAATCGTTGCAGGGTTACAAACAATTGTCTTCGCAAGGTGCGAAAGAATTGCGAAGAATTTAGTTCGCGATGCGAGGCATTTTACAACGCCTCAAATTTTTTTGCAATGCAAAGAATAGTTCTTCGCTAGCTTTTCACAGTTCGCGACTCCAACGAATAAATGTCGAAACCGAGCACGAAAGGGATCGTTGATAAACTATAAGTGCTCTGGAGGGGGGAGGGTTGACCATCACGAGGGTTGTATCCATCACGTGGTAGTTGTAACCCCTTGAGGAAGGACGTGTGGGCAGGTCCAGGGAAAGGGCGGCGCTTTGTTGAAGACAATGACTAGAGCGTGATCGAGCAAGAATTTCAACTCGCTCTCCCCCCCCCCTTTTTTCCCTGTTCCACACCCCCAGCTCTCTCTCTCTCTCTCTCTCTCTCCTCTCTCATCTCTCTCTCTCTCTCTCTCTCTCTCTCTCTCTCTCTCTCTCTCTCTCTCTCTCTCTCTCTCTCTCTCTCTCTCTCCCCTCCACTTCTTCATTTTTCTCGCCTGTCCCACTGGAATTTATCACTCCACAAAACTACTACCTCTGACATTCCTTGGCAGTGCCCGATGGGGTGAGATTGGCCCTGGCCGGGCGAATCAGGCGGAGGGGTCAGTGTGTGGCGATCACAGCTCGCGTCCACCACGCAGTGCCCCGCCCCGCCCCGCCCCGCCTCCCAGAACACCCCTCTCTCCTCACCACCCCTTTGCGCTCTGCTGAACTGACACGTGCGAGAGGCAGCCAAGAGTGAAAGAGGGGAATTTACGCGTGAGCACTCTCGGTGCGCCACTCCGGTGGCGCAGCCGGCTGCAGCGGATGCAGCAGGAGAGAGAGGGAGAGGGGGAGAGAGAGAGAGAGAGAGAGAGAGAGAGAGAGAGGGAGAGGGAGAGAGGGAGAGAGAGAGAGAGAGAGAGAGAGAGAGAGAGAGAGAGAGAGAGAGAGAGAGAGAGAGCAGGGAGGGAGAAAGAAAGAAGGGATGAGGAGGAGGCCGGGGCGAATTGCGCCGCGTCCAAAGGTGCCGGCGGCGGCGGGAGGCTGTTTTTTCCCCCTGCTTAACACATTGAGTGCGGCGTGATCACCGAGTGGTCACGCTCCCGTGTTCAGTCGATAGGGGATTAACACGCCCCGCCCGCCCCCGCCCGGCCCGCTCCGGGCACTGTTCTCTTCCAGCTTATCGCGCGGTGGCGGTGGAGTGAGACCGAGGACCGAGAAAGGGGCGGGGGGGGGGGGGACAACTATGAATTTTGGTATGCACATTTTGTAATTTTTTTGAAATTTTTTGAGAATTTTTGAGAAATTTTTTGTATCTTCGAAAATTTTGTAGATTTTTGCGAATTTTTGCTTCAATGTTACCTGTTTGTTTGTGAATTTTAGACGTTTTTTCCTGAATTTCTCTGAATGACGAGGTGTGCAAAAATTTTAGAACTGTTTCCCCCTCGAAGGAGTCTGTGCCGCGGTACACGAGTGCGAGCGGGCTGCCTATCCTCGCAACTTTGGGCGCCACGCAGCTTACCCAGAGATCGGCAAGTGCACGGTAAAAACAATGCCTCTTTTCTATTTTTATTTTACTTCCTTTTTTAAACACATCCCCTACACTAAACATAAAATTTAACTTGTACTTTTAAGGTATCAGGAAAAAAATTTCAATTTTTTTTTTTAAGGAAAAAAGGGAAAACTTAGAGAAACACTCTGATTTTATTGAAAAACTCTCTGATTTTGAGGAAGACTCAGATTTTTAGAATGTTTCCATAAGAAAAGAGGAAGATCTCCTCATTAATTTTGAGAGAACTACCTCAAAACTCTGAGAGTGTCTCAAAATCAGAGAGTCCCTCAAAGTTTTCCCTTTTTCCTCAAAAAATTGAGATATTGTTTTTACCGAGGGCGGAATTACCTGCGCGCCGCGCCGGGAGTCCCTTTGTTATTGTCGTTATTTTTGTTGCTGGGAAATGGGAAGAAGGGATGGCGTCTCGTGTTCTATTCTACACCTGATGGGATCATGATTACATGAGACAAAACACGGATGGGCCCGGGCAGGAGAGAAGAGAAGGGGAGAGGGCAGGAGAGGAGAGAGGAGGAGAGGAGGGGAGAGGGCAGGAGAGAAGAAAGAAGGGGAGAGCAGAGGAGAGCAGAGGATAGAAGAGAGGAGGAGAAGAGACGAGAGGGCAGGATAGAAGAAAGAAGGGGAGATCAGAGGAGAGCAGAGGAGAGAAGAGAGGAGGAGAAGAGACGAGAGGGCAGGATAGAAGAAAGAAGGGGAGAGCAGAGGAGAGGGCAGGAGAGGAGAGGGCAGGAGAGGAGAGAGGAGGGGAGTGAGGGGAGAGGAGCGGTGAGTCCCTACCCACGCAATGTCGTCGTATGTGGGTCATTTCGCAGCTACCTCGGCAGCTTAGAGGATCTCTAATGTCGCTGCCACCGCGACTGCCTCGTATGGTGAGGCGGGGCGGGACGGGGCGGGGCGGGGCGGGGCGGGGCGGGGCACCCCAGACCGCTGCTCCTGGAGGCCTGTCGCTGTCAGGGATGTTTGATGCTCCCACCACTGCTGCGGAGGTCACGCGTGGGCGGGGCGGGGCGGGGCGGGGTGGGGCGGGGCGGGGCAAGGTGAGGCGGGGCGGGGCGGGGCGTGTGTTTGCAGCGCGAGCGGGGGCGGGCTGAGCCCTCCGTCCCGCTGAGCCGAGTGGTATTATGCTAGGTCTGGCAAAGGTAGCACAGCAGCCCTCCCCTCAGCCGAGCCCAGCCGGGCCAAGCGGCACTCAGGAGGCCATCAGCTCTTGATTAAAACGGACGTGCGTCTGGGTGTGAGTCTCTGGCGGTCGGCGGAGGAGGGAACACCTGTCCTACGCGACCCACTCCGGAACCAGCCGTCTCGGCAACGGGATGGGTGAGGTACAGAAACCGACGAGGAGGCAGACTTAAACACAGCCGCCTTTTAAGCCCTTTTGTTGCAAGTCTCAAACGAGAAGGCCAACACTTTAGGATGTACAGAGGATTGCGTGACCACAGGGATTACAAATGGATTTCTGGGACAAAAACTATTAAATATAATCAATTAAGTGTAGTTTAGTAATAATTCTTCATAATTTGGTGATGTATTACACAGGAATTACACTTACAACAGAACGCGGGATTACGGGAGGGGTGGCCGTCTCTGTCTTAAATAAAAAAAATCAATTTCTCTCTCTCTCTCTCTCTCTCTCTCTCTCTCTCTCTCTCTCTCTCTCTCACTCTGCTCAATCGAGCCCAAAGTGGCATCTAAACGGAGCTTATTAGGTCTATTGTAGATAATCCTTCAATTCCAATCTCTCTCTGTCTCTCTCTCTCTCTCTCTCTCTCTCTCTCTCTCTCTGTCTCCCCACGCCCTGCCCAGGACAACCCAGCGCAAGGCGCGCGCGCACGCCCTGCCATGCCCCTGTGGCCCGTGCCCTTCAACCTTTCCCCTCCCCTCCCCCCTCCCCTCCCGCCGCGCCGCACCGCGCCGCTCCAGGGGGATGAGGATGAGATCAGGGGTGGTGGCGGAGGCCAGGCCGGAGGCGTTGCGTGGAGCCTCGGCCTCGGCTCGCCTCACCCCCGGGCAGGGTGGCTCTCTGCAGGCAGGATGTGCTGCGGCGCTGCCCGGAGCTGGGGCCCGCCGGGGCCGAGGCCGGGGCCGGGGCCGGGGCCGGGGCCCACCACCAGGCAGGCCGCGCAGGCCAGGCCTCCGCAGCGGTACGGCCCGAGTGGCGGCGCCAGCATCGTCCCCCTCCCCCTGAGCACAGCTGGGCGGGGGAGGGGGGGGGGCAGAGCCATGGCAGAGCGCGCACGACGCCGCGGCGGCCGGGCCGGGCCGGGCCGGGCCGGGCGAGACGGAGGCGGTGGGGTCCCAGCTCAGGAGGGAGTGCGACAGAGAGAGCACGCGCGGCCCGGTACAGCTGCTGGGCAGCGCGCGTGCGTGCGAGAGAGACGGGCGGAGGCTGCGCGGATCGAAGCCCCGCGCGCGAGTGGGAGGGGATGGGTGGGGTGCACGAGCCAACAGAGCACGGTGGGGGCCGCGGGGGGCGGGCCGCGGGGGGCGGGCCGGGGGCGGGCCGGGGGCGGGCCGGGGCTGGGAGGCTGCTGGCTGCTCTCGGCACTGTGCCACACAGTGGGCCACACAGTGGGCAGAGCGAGCCCAGTCCGAGCGTGAGCGTGGCGCTGCGGCGGCTCCCCCGCACCCCGAGCGCGCTGCTGAGCGTGGCTGAGCGTGCCCAGGCCGGACCGGACCTGGAGGAGGACATGGAGGCCGACTGCCAGCTGGAGCCGCAGCCCCGCCCCCGCCGGCCGCGCAGCAGCTCGCCGTGAGGCACCCCGCCCCCGCCGCGCGCCCCCGCTGACGGCGGCCTGAGGATGCGCGCGTGGGCGGACACGGCCGCGGACACGGCCCCGGCCCCGGCCCGGGCCCCGGCCGCGCGCCTGCTGCTGGCCCTGCTGGCCCTGCTGGCCGGCCTCGGCCGCGGGCTCGGCCCCGGCCCGGCCCCGGCCCGCGCGGACAGCCTCTACGACGCCACGGGGCAGCAGTGCGACTTTGAGAACTCGACGGACCCCGGCTGCGGCTGGACCTGGATCCACACGGGCCATGGCTTCCGCGTCGTCACCGGCCAGGAGATAGCCTCGCTGCAGACCACCGTCAAGGGACTGAGCGGGCCCACGACGGACGCCAACAACAACACCCAGGGTGAGTAAGGCGAGTCAACGCCTCGTCGCCGCGTCGCACCGCGCACGCGGCCTCGACGCCGACCCTTGCGGTGGTGGAAAGCGGGGCCTCGAACGGCGCCAACCCCGCAGCAGCACGTAGGCTTGGGCCGCAAAGCGCGCCGCCGGTTACTCTACCTGTACCTGAGGAACTCCCGCAGATCATCATCCTGCAACTTTTAGTTCTCCATGAAAACAAACACGACACGATAACGGCGCACGAAACCTGTCGACTGATTCAGTAAATCGCTTTCCACCGTCTTAGTCGCACTCATGGAGCTCTGCCATCACCAACATGCCGTAACGCCATAGGTGCGACAAGAATGGAGTCACAAGAGCGATATCTTCGAAAATCAGACGGCAGCTGGAGAGCACGCGTGAGGCCTCGGGGGTTGCCCACCTACCGGGACAACAGGCAAACCAGCAAGCACCTCTGCTCCAGGAGGCAATAAGGTTCGCTCATTTCACAAAAAAAAGAAGTGTTTTGTTGCCAACTTATAGTGGCCTATCGTACGTGTGCGAGGCCCCGCGGAGTCAGACGGTCAGACTGGACACACAGGACCAGGGATATAGAGGAGGGAGAGAGAGAGGGAAGGGAGGGTGAAAGAGAAGATAGCACGTCCCGAGTCACGCGAGGTGAGAGCCTGTTACCCTATTGGTTAATAGGTGAGCCGTAAAGGTGCGATGTTATGCGAGTTTAACGCGTTTAACGGTGGCACGTTGGCGGCTGGCGGGCTGGGGTGGGGTGCCACCGTGCTGTTATACTGGCCACCCCGGCCGGACCGGGCCAGCCGGCGCAGAGGGGGAGGAGGCCAGCTGCAGCAGGGGCTGCGTCAGCTGCCCACCTGCAGGTGTGCCGGTCAGCGTGGAGGGGGAGGAGGTCAACTGCACAGCTGCTGCGGCAGAGGCTGCGTCAGCTGCCCACCTGCAGGTTTGCCGGTCAGCGCGGAGGGGGAGGCCAGCAGCACAGCTGCGGCAGAGGCTGCGTCGCTGCCCACCTGCAGATGGGCTGGGCTGCAGCAGGTGCGGCTGCGGACGGGCGGGCCGGGGCGAGTGCAGGACAGTAGGGTTATTTCGAACCCCTATTTCTGTTTTTTTTTCTGTCAATTATACTTTTATTTTTTCTCGAATTTTCGGATTTTTTCTGTATTATACTTCTTTATTTTGTTTTGATTTTTTAAAAAATATTTGCTTAAAATTTTTGAAATGATTTTCTCAAAATGATCTTCCTCTTGGTCGCCAGCTGCTGCAGCTGACGTGGGGTAACGGATGCAGGGGGTAGCGGGCCGAGCACGGGTGTGGGGTAGAAGGAGACACAAACTTATTTGATTCACGCGCCCGGCGGTCGGTCGGTGTGTATCCGCGGTGAGGGTCGCCCCGCCCCCACCCCGACGTTCTACAACTCACCCCTTCCACTGCCCCCCCCCCCCCCCACCCCGCCTCGCGCCCCAACCACCAAAGTTTGACGGAAACCGAAGCCTGGAGCAAAAAGCGACTCGGACGAACGGGCGCACAGACAGACAGACTGATCGACAGACAGACAGACAGACAGACAGACTGATCGACAGACAGACAGACAGACAGACAGATAGATAGATAGATAGATAGATAGATAGATAGATAGATAGATAGATAGATAGATAGATAGATAGACAGACAGGCAGGCAGGCAGGCAGGCAGGCAGGCAGGCAGGCAGGGAGGCAGGCCAGCAATCGCTGGCAAGCGCATGGGTACGGAAAAGCCCTCTGGCAAGAGGACTGCAGTCATTATTGCAAACTTTTCCGGGCGCCGAAACATACCCAGTTAAATGGCAATTGAGTGTGTGCTACCTTTTCGTACTCTTACATATCACTGATAACGTGTTTCGTGGAGGGTGCAACCATCCCATAATGTTTATAACCCTCTGAAAAAAAAAATGTCTGTTTTTAGAGGAAGAAGAGAAAGATCCTTACCGATCCTTACTTTCTGATTTTAAGGAAAACTCCTCAGATTTTGAGGATGTTTCCATAAAGTATAAGGGTAATTTTCTTTCATTTGGGAGGGTACTTCCTCAAAATTTGAGGATATTTCCTCAAAATCTGGGAATTTTTATCTTTTCCTCAAAAGTTGAGGACTTTGTTTTTACCGAGGCGCTGAGCCCGACATCAGAGTTGGGGGTAAATCCATGACGTATGATTGTTGTAGCCCCCGTGGCGGCGGGCTCATCACCGGGACAGAACCATGACCGCACACTGGGCCCATGCTCACCGTCAGCATTATATCCGGTTCCTGTGTTTAAATAATTAAGGTGTATTTGCAGACTGTCTTGGGAGCAGGGAGCAGGCTCGAGCGAGCAGGCGAGCAGAACAGAGGCGGGGCGGCGGCCGGGCCCAGCCCAACGCCCTTCATGTCCTTGTTCAGGACAAAGTCTGTCAAATTGTATCATGGCCGCTTCAAGCCTGTACGCCACGCCCCGCCACACCCCGCCCCGCCCCGCCCCGCCCCGCCCTGCCAGGTCCTTGACCGGGTGGAGCCACCCTGCTGCCGCTACAAAAGCGGAGCAGGGGACAGGACAGGGGACTTGTTGATCCTGCGAGCATTTTCAAAAGAGGCGCACCACATCCCCCGCACCTCCCCTCCTTCCTTATCCCGACCATGCCTCGCCTCCGCTTCGCACACATACGACATTTAGCCGCACCCGGAGACGCCCCGCCACCCCGCCGGGAACGCCCATAAGTAATATCTTCGTAGAGGAAAAGGCGAGGGGGAAACAACTTCAACTTTGAAATTTTTGTACACCTCGTCATTCAGAAAAATTCAGAATAATTCAGGAGAATTCAGATTTTTAAATTTAAAAAAAAAATCAGGTTAAATTCAAGCAAAACTTCAGAGAAATTCAATAAAATCTCACAAACTTTTTACACCAAAATTCAGAGTTGTTTCCCCCTTGGGGAAAGGGCTAATCAGGGCTTAATAACCTCTCTCTCTCACATCGCACTCCCCCCCCCCTATCCCCACCCCTGCTTTCCCTCCCACGGGATATTACTCCAGTCCTCCTTGATATTGTTTCCGGTACCTCAAATCCCAACCTATTTGTGCTCAGAAGTGCTACACTATTCTTGCGGTGCCAAAACCACTGCATGGAGAGAGAGAGAGAGAGAGAGAGAGAGAGAGAGAGAGAGAGAGAGAGAGAGAGAGAGAGAGAGAGAGAGAGAGAGAGAGAGAGAGAGAGAGAGAGAGAGAGAGAGAGAGAGAGAGAGAGAGAGAGAGAGAGAGAGAGGGGGAGAAGGGGGGAGGGCATTACGTTACTCGGAACGCCTCCGGGGTATGGCGGCGCGGCGGGGCACTCGCCATACACGCCGGCCAATCAGCCGGAACTTGGCAAATTTGCAATAATGTGCAAATGGATCGCGTCGGTGGTCGCGTGCGGCGCGGCGCGGTCGGCCTTATTTGACTCCTCTCTTCGTCCGGCAGAGCGGTTCCGCTGCAACCCTTCGTCGGGGCTCTCCTTGAGAGCGAGAGAGACAGAGCGCCGTATGCGCCAGCGGAATCGGTCTGCTGTCTTTAGACCGAGGGAGAAACAACTCTACATATTAATGTAAACATTTTGTGGATTTTCGTGAATTTTCGTGAAATTTTACTTGATTGTATTGAGTGTACAATTTTTTTGTAAGTTGTCCTGAATTTTCCTGAATTACTCTGCAAACTCAAGTGTCGACCAATGGTCCTGCACCTTTTAGTGCAGTATTGTACGACACTTGAGTTTGCAGAGTACGAGATGTACAAACATTTCAGAGTTGTTTCCTCCTCGCTTCAGACACTGCACCCGTACTGGGTGTTCCTTTGGACGCGTCACGGCGCTACGGGATTGCATATGCTCCGCAGCGCTACGGGGGCCATGGCGCCTTACGGGCGAATGGGGTAGGCAAACACGCAACACTATTACGCATTCGAGGAAACAGCCGGTACCCTCCAGTCTGAAAATCACAGCGCACAGAACTGCCAAAGTATTCAGGGGCGAAATCTCACGCACACGCGGAGAAGTTAGTGTTGTGTTTGTCATATCTATCATCCAGATGCTATGTGAGAAAAGTGAGGGGGAAAATGAAAGTGGTGCTGTTTAAACATCCATTCGAACCCTCTTTCTTTGGAGTGAGTGGAATTCATATTGAAAGAGTTTCCCTAAGCGGCCAAGGATATGAGAATAGAAATTATTCACGACACACTCAGAGGCGTGTGACATTCACAGTCTTGAATTTCCCGAGGGGTCCCTCACTCAGTTCCAGGAGCGTTCACACGATTACCGATTACCAGTGATTACCGACAGTTTTCGGTGACATTCTCGAAAAAACTTTGAAATTCGTGTAATTGTTTGCACATTTTAATGAGGGAGAGCCCTCAACACCGTGAAAAACTGTGTAAAGAGGAAAATTTTGAGGATGTGATTACCAGTAATTATCGGCCAAAGTGTACACAAGATTACCAGAGTGGTGGACCCTTGGACCCCTCGGGATTTCCAGTGTATGCAAGCAGCAGGGCTGCGGACGAGGTGAAGGGTGGTGGCGAGCGGGCTTGTGATAGCACACAGAGTAGCCGCCCAGCGTGCCCCTGGCGGGGTGCGGTGCATGCCGCTACAGCGCCGCGCCGAGCCCCACCCCACCCCACCCCGCCCCGCCCCGCCCCAACTGCCGCCTGGTTAGGAGGCTGGCTGCTTGGCTGTGTGGTCCGGACAAACAGGCCGCCAGCGGGGAGGCACGGTACTGGGGGTGTATATGGGCTCGGAGCGCAACCAGAGCTGCTCCCCCTCACCAGCCGCCCCTCACTCCATCAGCCCGCCTTACGCGCACCCGCGCACGCACGCAACCACCTGCAACCGCAGCGGCGGCGGGGCGGGGCGGGGCGGGGCGGGGTGGGGTGGGGCGGGGCGGGGTGCGAGGGCGTATCGCATCATGAGCCGTATAGCCCGTCGCCACCACATCCCCCTTACCTTGAGTTTCCGCGGGGCCGTCCTTCTTATAACATGCGCCTCCTCGACACGATGCCGAACCACGTCCGCAACCTTATGTATTGTGTTCGTGCGTGTTATAGACATTTTAAGTGTATTATAGCCCTGTGTGTGTACGGAGTGTTGTTAGGAGTCAGCCCCCCCAAGAAGCCTCTGGTAAAAGCGGGTAAAAGTTTAACACTGGGTTAAACACTTGCAAGTGAGTGTCAGTTGAACATTTTTGATTGCAGTGTGCCTGCGAGCCAGGCCTGGCGACTTGCAGTGAGTTATTTCGCGTTCGTTGGGGTAGTTCGCTGCAGAGGTGGGGTCGCTGCTCCAGCAGCAGGGGCTGTATCGAGGCGTATACGCCGGCAGAGGGCTGTAGTGGGGAAGGGGGGGGGGAAGAGGGGAGAAGAGCGGGGTGGAGGGGAGGGGAGACAAGAGGAGTGAACTGGGAGGGGGGGGGGGGCACTCATACAAGATGTGTACAATAGTAGCACAATAATCTTTCTGACTTCTGATTTTATTCAATTTTGTTTTGTTTTATTTATTTTTTGTTTATATAAAGGAAAATTTCTGACACTCTTTGATAAATTTTGATCTTACTCCCATTCCTGAACTGTTTCAATTTTAATCCGTTTGTTTGTGTTGTTTTTTTCACTTTTTCTAGATTTTTTCGGATTTTTCTGTATCTTTCTTCTTGATTTTATTTGGATTTTTTTCATTTTTGAAATAACTTTTGGGGGGCCGTACATACAATGATTTTTCAAAGTGACCCCCCCCCCCCCCCCCCCCCCCAGGGTTGTTACAGAGTCGGGAATTTTTATTTCCCTGACTTTTCCATGACCTTTCCATGACTGAATGCGAGGTTTTCCATGACCTTCCCCCAGACATATATAGGACTAGGTTTTTAAAAAGAAAACGATGTAAAGCAATACTTGCACTTGCACAATTTATTTATCCATTTTAAAGCCCTCTGAGGCACTCATTCGACATAAAATAAAAGAGCAAAACCGAGGGGGTGCTGTCTCAAGTAGCAGTTGTTCAATGATTTACATTACAAAAAAATCAAACGTTTTTTTTTATTTTGGATTGATTTTTTTTGATTTCAAAATGACTTTTTAATTTTTCTGTTGATTTTTGATCTTTTTTCTGATCTTTCGATCTTTCGATATTTTTCTTGATTGTTCGGGATGACCTCAGAAAATACACGCACATCTGATCCAAATTATTCTCTCAATTACATGATTAAATAGGATTTTTAGTAAATTACGGTGAATTATTTCGATTTATTCCAAATTATTGGAAATTAACTTGCAATAATGCAAAATAATCACAATTATTTCAAATAATTTTTAAAACTTTTCAGAAACAAATTTTGCTCTGCAATTGAAAGGGTGACGTGAAAACATGGAAAATTTTTGCGGCAGTAAACCTCCCGAAGGAGGTTGCGGTTCCCGCCAGGCACAGGGCTTTTACCCCCTGTGGCAGCCAACTGCTTCGGTGTTCCATGGGAACCGGCGCTTTGCTGACTGCGATCCTATCGCGCAATTCGACAGATTTGATCCCCGTACCACCATTGGCCTACCCCTAGAGGTACGAGCGGTGTCAAGGGCGTTAGACTTCCTGAACCCAGTTTCAGAGGCCTTACCTCAGAGGGGTACGCGGGATTCGAACCCACAACCCCGAGTGCCGACACGTAGCCAGAACAGGAAGCGACCCAACGCCCAGAGCCACCGAGCCAACGGCGGTGAGACGTGTTTAATTTCTACTTGACCTGCCCTGGAGCAGCTGCCAAATGAAATGCCAAGCGCGAAAAACACTTTCCCGAGTGGGAGTCGAACTTGGGACCTCTCGGTTCAGTGTTGCGCGCTCTACCAACTGAGCCACGACGTTTCGATGACTGCCTAGTGCGACGGGTTCGCGTCGTATTTGCCCTATCCCCCAGCCTCCAGCCAGGAGGATTTCTGAGAAAACCTGTGATTTTTTTTATTTTTTATCTTTTTTGATTGTGATTTTGATTTTTTTTTATTTTTTTTCGTGATTTTTTTTTGCCTTGTTCAATGATTTTAGAAGACAGCACCCCCTCGAGCAAAACCTTTGTTACGGCGCGGCAGGCAGAGAACACGGGAGATACTGCAATTTAACAAACTTCCATGACTCGGCGCTTGATTTCCCTGACTTTTTCATGACTTCCATGACTCGAATTTTTTTCCCTGACTTTTCCATGACTTCCAGGTTTTCCATGACCTGTAACAACCCTGCCCCCCCATCCTCCTCGAAGAGAAGTGACGTAGAAAAGAGAAGAGAAAGAGAAAAAGAAAGGAGGAGGGAGCGTGGAATTTCTGGACAAGACAGGACGGGGACACGGAGGGCTGCCATGTTGGTCGGGGTGGGCCGGGCCGGGCCGGCACAATTTCGTTCTTTACCGTTATCGCGGCAGGCAGGCCTGCCAAGCTGCGGCCCGGCCCGTCCCGGCCCGGCCCCCGTGCTGTGCTGGGCCCACCCCCGGGAGATATTGGCGGGGGCTTGGCAAGCCTGCACAACTAGGACTTGCGTGGCGTGGCGTGGCGTGGCGTGGCGTGGCGTGGCGTGGCGGGCCCAGGCGCAGTGCATGGCGTAGGGAGACGATTGGACCGAAACTCTCTGCAGCACAGGAGTCCGCAGTAGTCCGGCAGGATGTGTTTGGTATGGACCCACACAACTCCAGCAGATACACCTCAGAGAGAAAGTTGCGCCACGCGCACACTCACTCACTCACTCACTCACTCGCTCACTCACTCACTCACTCACTCACTCACTCACTCACTCACTCACTCGCTCACTCACTCACTCACTCACTCACTCACTCACTCACTCACTCACTCACTCACTCTCTCTCACTCACTCACTCACGCACTCACTCACTCACTCACTCACTCACTCACTCACTCACTCACTCACTCACTCACTCACTCACTCACTCACTCTCTCACTCACTCACTCACAAGCACCAGCCCGCCCCGCCCGGCCAGTGACGCCACGCTACGCGACGAGACGCCGCCCGCCGCCTTCCTGTGTCGCCGCGGTTAAGTGAATGAAGCAGGGAGGTATAAATAACCACGCAACGTCTGCGGGCAGGACAGGAGGAAGGGAGGGGGGGGGGATGTCTCCGCTCAGGACGGCCAGGGCGCACGTCTCCTCTCCTCTCTGCGTCTGTCTGCGTGCGGGGCGGGGCGGGGCGGGGCGGGGCGGGGCGGGGCGGGGCGGGGCGGGGAAACGTCGCGGTCCTCTCCGCGTGGTGCCCTTGACCCAGGTCCGGAGCACAAGGCGGAGGCGGTAAGGGGAGGAGAGAGAGAGAAAAAAAAGAGAAAAGAAAAAAAAGAAAAAAAAGAAAGGAGAAGAAGAGAGAAAGAGAAGAGAGAAAAGGAAAAGAAAAGAAAGAAAGAGAAAAAAAAGAAAGAAAGAAAAAAGAGAAAAAAGAAAAAACAGAAGAGAAAAAGGAAAAGAGAGAAGAAAGAGAGAAAGAAAAAAGAGGGAAAAGAAAAAAAAGAAAAAAGAAAAGAGGAGAAAAAGAAAAAAAAGAAAAGAAGACAGAAAAAGAAAAGAAGAGAAAAAAGGAAAAAGAAGAAAAAAGAAAAAAAGAAGAGAAGAAAAAAGAAAAGAGAAAAGAAAAAAAAAGAAGAAAAGAAAAGAGAAAAGAAAAAAAAGAGAAAAGAAAAGAAAAGAAAAGAGAGAGAAAAGAAAGAAGAGAAGAAAAGAGAGAGAGAAAAAAAAGAAAAAACAGAAAGAAGACAGAGTGCGTGTATCGAAGGCAGCGGCGGAAATAAGCTCGGTGGACAAGATAATGTTTTGTTGTTGTTGTTGTCTTGATCAAAATTTATCACAAAGATCTCTGTTTAATTTAAGGGACAAAGTCAAAACCACGGTCAAATTTTGTAGATTTCCGAATATTATTTTTATCGGATTGTTGGTATTTTTTCTCCCCAATTTGACACCGGTTTGTGGGCTTTTGATTATGTTCCACAATTATCCATACCTCGTCGCTGTATAACATCCCTCTCCCTTCACCTCAGCAAGTAGGGCTGGTATCGATTCAAACTTCATCTCGCTGAGCGTCATAGACCAATCAAACCAGTCCGCCCCGCCCCGCCCCGCCCCGCCTCGCGCGCCCCGCCCCGCCCCGGGTGTAGTTGTAGCCGGGTGGGTAAACAGCATGCACCGTACCGTATCGTCACCGGCTCTGCTCGGCTAGAGTCTTTATGGGCTTTATGGCGTGTAACCGCGTCGATGTGTTAACCACACCAACGACCCGAGAGCTGCCGCTCGGTGAGCTTTAACGCTCCTCCTGTGCCCCTAAAAGCTGTGCTCTCTCCTTCTCACTCGCCCCGCCGCCCCTGTACCCCGCGTGCCTGCCCTGCGACCTTCAACTCTTTTCAACCCCATCCAGAAATACATCCCTCCCGGGATACATCCTCAGCCCGGCCCCTCCCACCCCGTCACCAGCTCCCCGCCGACGCTCACCCGCGCGAGCTTCCTTCATAAAGGCGAAACGATGCTTCGTTTACGATTTGCGGTCGTTTACGAGTGCCGCATCGACGCTGCCGTGGCAGCGGCAGCCGGCAGCGGCGGTCACGCTGGGGCTGCCCGCCCCCGGCCCGGCCCCGGATCACTCATGCAAAATGTGTATACAATCATTTTTTGACTTTTGATTTTATTAAATTTAATTTTGTCTTTCTTTGTTTTTATTTTTTTTCTGGGGAACATTTCTGACACTTTTGGATAAATTTTTATCTTTTTCCTCCTATTTCTCACTTTTTTCAGTTTTGATCAGGTTTTTTTGTTCGTTCGCTCTCGATTTTTTTGGGATCTTACCGGATTTCACTGTATCTTTCTTCTTGATCTTATTCTGATTTTAATTTTTTCCCAGATTTTTTAAATGATTTTGTTTTGGGGGCCGTACAATGATTTTTCGACGTGATTTTTCCCCCCCCCCTCGCTCACAAAGAGGGAAACTTTTCACATATTGAGGAAGTGTACACGAGGTGTTTCCCCATTGGTTTGATTATTATTCCCTTAATTTTTTTTTCAAAACCCACATGTGTACCAAAAAATATACGCCTAAGTATAGGCTGTACTCGTATCACGCTTTGGGAAGTTCCCACGGCGGAATCGTGGAAGCTTTTTCAGAACTGTTTCACACTGGAAAAACAAAAGAGCAGGACATGCGTCACGTACGCAAACGTTTTGACAGCTTGGCGTCGACTAAAAAGGTGTTCTTTTGAAATCGCATAATTCTGACAAATTCTTCACGAAGTTTTAATTCGCGCCATTCTGCACCCACCCCTGTCCTGTCCACCCCCACCCCCACCCCCTCCACCGGTGTCCTCCGTGACGCTCCGCCTTCCGGAGTATCGACATCATCAACGTAGTCGTCGGCGTGGACCCGACGGAAGCCGGCGGGCGGATCCGGTCGGAGAGGAAAGCTTTACTTCCGGGGGGCTGGCTGCGAGCGAGGAGGAAAACAGAGGAAGAGAGAGGGAGGATAGGTGGGAGGGGGGTGAGAGAGCAAGAGAGCACGAGCTGAGCTGGGCTGTGCTGGGGACGGTGGCTAAGCAAGTTAAAAGCAATTTCCTGAAGGCGGCGGAGGCCACCAGGCCAGGCCGGAACGCCAGCCCCCCCCCCCCCTCCCACCAGGTCTCCGGTGAGACGCACCTAGCCGCATCTCTGTCTGCCTGTCTGTATCTCTCTCCCTCCCTCCCTCCCTCCCTCCCTCCCTCCCTCCCTCCCTCCCTCCCTCCCTCCCTCCCTCTCTCCCTCTCTCTCCCTCTCTCTCGACGTGACCCCTTTGGTATGCCGGTGGACGCCTCCCGTCGCCTTGGTTCGGTCAGCGAAAAAGAAAGCGCACCGGAATGTCTCATCGCAATAACAATAATAAAGCGTAGAAAGGGAGGGAGAGCCAGAGAGAGAGAGAGAGAGAGAGAGAGAGAGAGAGAGAGAGAGAGAGAGAGAGAGAGAGAGAGAGAGAGAGAGAGAGAGAGGGAGAGAGAGAGAGAGAGAGAGAGAGAGAGAGAGAGAAGGGTGGGGAAACAGAGAGAGGGGGAAAGGAAGGGGTGCGATAGGAGGCGACAGGCTGTGTCCCCCAACCCCACCCTCAGCCAGGCGCCTGGTCCGGAGAAGCACCCCCAAGGCCGCGCGGGCACTGGCAGGCCGTACGGGTCGGGTAGGGGGGGGGGGGGAAGGGTACATACTCAGCCTCTGCCCCGACCTGGACCAGTCAGTTATTGCCAGCCGGACTGGCATAATTACTGCATAAAATAACATTAAACCTACGATGGCGAGCACGAGAGAGAGAGAGAGAGAGAGAGAGAGAGAGAGAGAGAGAGAGAGAGAGAAAGAGAGAGAGAGAGAGAGAGAGAGAGAGAGAGGGGGGGGGATAGGGTAAAGGGAGGAAATTAATTTAGGACTAATGAGCGTGAGGGTGTGAGGGTGGGGGGTGGGGGCGAACTGCCCGCGTGGACGGAGTGGTACGAGGCGAGGCGCAATGCGGCTTGCCCAGCCTGAAATAGTATGTAGTACATGGACGTGTACGCAGTAATTAGTGCGTACATTCATATGCCCAGTAACACAAAATTTGCTGAATCTTGACATTCGACCATGAACCATGTCACAAAACCTCGATTTATTTTCAAGGCCAGCAGGTGTCAGGTCAGACAGCCTATAGGTGAACCTTGGATTCTGGGACTGCATCACACACAGCCCCTGAAAGGGCCATTGTAAGTGGCGGAGCGTGGAGCAGCCCGTCAGCATTTTTGACGCGTTGGGCCTTCCCCATGGAAAATTTACGTTTCAACACGTGGATCTACGTTGCATACACGTGGTTGACACGTGGGGTTTCTGAGATCCCAAAGAGGAATAAAGGTGGAAGAAACGTGGATTCCACGTGGATATGTGACGTGGTATCGACGTGGAAGAACCACGTCACATCCACGTGGATTTGACACCTTTTTCCACGAAATTTCCACGTGGAAATCACGTGGATTCAACGTGCTGGCAACGAAAATTAATTTTTTATTTTACCTCATGTGGAGTTGAACCCACGACCTTTGGATTAGAAGTCTAGTACCTTATCCACCACCCTACGTCGACGGTGTTGGAGGAGGCATGTCAGCTACCGATCCTATTCCGAAGCTCACCTTAATGGCCTGCAAGTATCCGTTTAGCGTAGGGCGTTGCGCGTTGTATGTTATGAAACTAACCCCTGAAATATGGATTCTACGTATCTAGAACGAATTTTAAATACTGTTCAAGAACGTTAATATATGTTTGAACACTTTTTTAACGTTGAACGCAAAACGTTGGAACGTGGATTCCACGTGGATTCCACGTGGATTCGGCGCGGATTGATTCCACTTTATTCGACGCGTTTCAACGTTATCTCGTAAAACGCGATGATCAGGACAATATTATATATCTTCTTGTGTAAGCTGAACAGTTACGCCCAAAGTTACAAAAGATGGTGAATTTTGGCGAAATGGTGGAAATGACGTAGAATCCACGTGATATCCACGAACATTAATTTTACTTCAAAAACGCCTTAATACACATGCCCCTATTGACCAATACGATCAACATACTATTTAAAATCGTTTAGCAGCAGAATGAAGAAAAAATTTTTTGAGGTGGAAAAATAGTTGAAATCTCGTTGACACATCCACGTCCACGAAATTTCCACGAATCCACGTTGAATCCACGTGGAATCCACGTGACGTTCCTCTTTGGGGATGGCGCGGCGCGGCACTGTATGTCCGCACTTGTAAGCCTTAGTTGAAGTCGAGGGGGGAATCACTCAAACAATATGTTTTCAATGATGACTTTTGATTTAAAAAAAAAAAAAAAAAAACAGTTTTTTTATTTTAAAAAATTATTTGATTTTTTTTTGGTGGGGGGGGGGAGGGGGCGCACTATAAGATTTTTCGAAATGATTCTACCCCTCCCCCCTCTTCGTTAGAAGTGTAGGGGAACTACTCGGCGCAAGGAATTTTTTCTGAGTTTCAACTCGAGAATTTTCCGTGCAAGATAGTGCTTTGCCCGGGGCGCTATGACGCTCCGCTTAGTGTCGGGCCGGCCCGAGACCAGCACGCCCCACCCCACCCCGCCCGAGCGATTTCCCGGCTCGCTAACCAGCATCCATTCCTACCCCCTCCCTAACAGCCCCTATTCCACCCTCCCCCACTTTTTTCCCTTTCTACTCCTGCCGACTCCTGCCACTCGCGTGGCTCCATTTTTAACGCGCGCCGACACATTATTCGTTTTTAATGTGGGTTTTTTCCATCTATTTCTTTCTTTATTTATTTTTATTTTTCCCGCTGCGCACGTTGTTTATTTTGTAAGGAGGGTCAAGGCACTTCTGACCCCGCGCCCTTCTCTTATCACCCTTAACCGAGGAGTCCCCTACTAAAATACTCATTGTACGAAAAAGTTACTCGCGAGTTACTCGACAATACTCGCCAATACTCGCGGAAAATATCGAGAAAAATTCGCACGACACTCGTCAATACTCACGGGAATACTCGCAAATATTCACCAATAGTTGCGAATACTCGCGCGGATATTCGAGAAACTCTCTGTACAATCCCTTGGAGAGTGGTGGAACGCTCGCCCCCCGACCTCCGCCCCTGTCGTCATAGCCTGCCGGCAGTCGGGGGTGGCGGGTGGCAAGGCAAGGCGTGGATGGCAGGCTTTGCTGTAGTATGATACTCCTTCGACCTCCAGGGGCCCGGCAGGCCGGGGCTGGGGCCGGGGCCGAGGCCCCAAGGGCCGGGGCCGTGGTGAGGGCCCGGGACAGCACACTGTCCCTTGCGGCCGCCATTGACCCCGACGCGGTTGCATCGCGAGCGAGTCGAACCGGTCGGCATCAGAGCAGCCCCCCGCAGCAGCGCGCTCCAAGGGGGGCAGTCGCTTCAAAAAATTCATTGTACGCCCCCCAAAAAAATCATTTAAAAATTAAATATTAAATATAAAGTTAGAAACCTTAGAGAAAGATACAGAAAAATCCAAAAAATCGAGAAAACAAAAAACCCCTAATAAAGTTTCAAAAAATTATGGGATCGGGGTACAAGATCAAAATTTAGCAAAAAGTGACAGAAATTTTCCTCTTTAAAAATAGGTAAAAATAATTTTTGTTCACATTTTTAATGGAGTAATTCCCCCCCCCCCTCGGCGCTCAAAAGGAGCTAGTGCCGGTGCAGCCGTAGCCGTGGGAGAGGTGGAGTAGATATCCCGAGCGCAGGCCGCCGAGGTCCTCGCCTCGGTTGAGTCTCTCGGTGACGGCGCTATACTGCTCCGGCCGCGGGGCGGGCGGGGCTGCTGAGGAGAGCAGCTGGGTATTGCAGTGTGTCCCACCCCGCCGTCCCCCCGGAGCGAAACCAACTACAATTCACCACTACCCCCACCCCCACCCCCTCCCCCGCCTCAGGCGCCCCCTATTTGTCATGCTGCTAAGTGAGTGAGCAGCACCAGCACCCCAGCCCGGCCCAGCCCGGCCTCGGTCGTGGAGGCTCCCCATTAAAACAGTGAGGCTGCCGCAGGCTGATTCAGAAGGGCACTTTCCTCGCCCTGTCTCACTCGCGCTCATGGGGTGCGCGCCACATTGGTGCGAGAGAGAGAGAGAGAGAGAGAGAGAGAGAGAGAGAGAGAGAGAGAGAGAGAGAGAGAGAGAGAGAGAGAGAGAGAGAGAGAGAGAGAGAGGGAGGGAGAGGGAGAGGGAGAGAGAGAGTGAGAGAGAGAGAGAGAGAGAGAGAGAGAGAGAGAGAGAGAGAGAGAGAGAGAGAGAGAGAGAGAGAGAGGAGAACGCTCTTCTGAACCAGTCTGCCGGGCCGGGTAGGCCTCGCCGCGACGCCCGGGGGAAGGAAGCCCTCACGATACCAGCCGACTTATTCGGAAGAGCGCCTCTCCTCGCTCTGTCTCTCTCGCACCCAGACGGTGAAGCCCATGAGTGCGAGAGAGACAGGGCGAGGAGAGCGCGCGCACTTCGGAATGAGTCGCGGCTGGAACGTTACCGGCGTCCGCTGATGCCGACGTCGACGGCCGCTTCTGGTCCGCAGAGTTTTCCCGCGAACCGATATATTGCCGTGCCGCACAGTAAAAACTAATGAGGCCAGATTTCCAAGAAGTTTCGGAAGTACCAAAACGCTACAATGCATTTTCTCAAGAAGAAACCGTAGTAGCTTGGAAACCTAGACGAAGGTTTCACGGTGCATGTGACCCGACTGTTACGTCTTTTTCGCTTTTACACGCTCCACAATTTATTAAATTTGGCCAGAACAGGCAAAAACAGCCCAAAACAATCCATAACTCTAAAGTTTCTACTACCAAATTTGCTTAGTAACTACTAAGCGTTTGTGCTGTTATAAGTTATAAAGAAATTCTTTTAGTATTACTAAACTTTTTCCTAGTAATACTAAACGTCTTCGTAGTACTTAATTTCACCGTAATTATAATACGAGAAAAACGTTTTGTCATGCTAGAAAAAGTTAAGTAATACTAAAAGAATTATTTCTTTATAAATTAATAATGACAGCACAAACGATTAGTAGTTACCAAGCAAATTTGGTAGTAAAAACTTTAGAGTGCAAAAGATAGATAATTTTGGCAGTAAGGCTCGTATTACACCTGTATTACGCATACCAATTACGCCATTATTACGTATAAATTGACCCGACTACTACACGAGTGCATACCCCCTTGGTACAGGGTTGCCACAGAATCAGAATTTTAGAAAATCCTGACATTATCCTGACTTATTCCTGACAAAAATGAGGGTTTTTCCTGACATTTCCAGGCCCCATACCCGGTAAAAAAGTGAGAGCGAATGGGGTAAGGTGTATTTTTAAAACATAAGACAATGCAATAATGCTCTAAGCCCATTTATCCTGACACTTTCACTTAAAATCCTGACAAAATCCTGATAAAATCCTGATTAAATCCTGATTATCCTCACAACTTTTCAAAATCCTGATTATCCTGACTTGTGACAACCCTGCGATAGCGTAATCACTCGCTCGCTCACACATACTCACACATTAGCACACATACACACGCACGCACGCATGCAGGAATTTGTGTGAAATTTTATTTGATTTTTTGTGAATATTTGCTTGTATTTTACGGTTTTTTTTTGTTTTGTTTTTTCCTGAATTTTCCTGAATTTTTCTGAAATTACGAGGTGTACACAAATGTTAGAGTTGTTTCCCTCTCGCGCCGGCCGCGAAAGCCCCTGTGGAGAACGGGTTAGGCAGCCACCTCGTCGCTCCCGTCCGACAGCCCGCCTACCCGTCCGGGCCCGGCGCCCTCCGCCAACTCGTGAAGTAAGCTGATTCATTTTATCTAAACCGCAAACATGCGCACCGAGCGAGGAGATTTGCGTTTCACGCGCAGCAGACCCGAGGCCTGAGCCGGCGCGAGGGGGGGGGGGGGGGGAGGGAGCAGAAAGAGAAAAAGAGATAAAAGGAGAGACGTGGAGAGAGAGATGTGAAAATCATTGGGTGCAAATAGAATAAACACGCCAGGAGCGGGCCAAGCTAATGGACCCGGGAATGGAGAGTGAAACTGGCGCAGAAGTATTAGACAGAGACAGAGGAGGAGGACGACGACGACGACGAGGACGATGACGAAGCAGCAGGGGAAGACGACGAATACGAGGACGACGAGAGGGACGTGGAGGAGAAGAATGCTGTGTTTATCGTTGTGGAACATTTAATGAGGGGTTGGAGTGCTTCCTCCTCCCTCTCGGTCGGGTACCAGACCAGTATTCGCTGCGCTGCGCCGAGTGGTGAGTGGAGTGGAGTGAACGGGGGCGCGGCGCTGTAGATTTGCACTCCTCAAAGTTAAGTGGTCTTGTATAACAAGCCACGCTGTTGGCGGTTGTGCAACCAGCCCCCATCCCCCGACTCCCTGCTCCCTCACCACTCTCACCTCTGCAGTGGCAACTTGTTGGGAACCGACGCCCCGCCCCGCCCCGCCCCGCCCAGCCCCGCCCCGCCCCGCCCCGCCCCGCCCCGCTATCTCACATGTCCACCCCCATCTCTCCTCCTCTCTATGCCCATCTCGCTTCGCGATTCGTTCATCCTCGATGAACACTAACACTGCAGTCAGTGGCTTTTTGCGAAGGTCGACCCAAGGGGTCCTTCACCATAAATTCAAGCGTACACTGTTTTTTCTGTGTATTTTTTTCCCTTTGCTTATCACTGTTATTTTTTTATTCATTTCGATTATTTCTGACTTTTTGGTGATTTGTTTCTGAGTTTTCTTGAATTATTCTGTTTTCTCCCCCTGATTTTTCTTGATTTTTTTTTTACAAATTTTTTGTAGGGTGTACACTGATTTTTTTGAGTGAAGGACCCCTCGAGTGAACCCCCTCCGGAGCACTCTGTGGAGCCGACCCCGCCCGTTCCACGCCAGAGCTGTGAGTGAGTGAATAATTAACCAACAGTGGGCACATAGAATTCACGCGATTTTTTTTTTATTTTTTCAAAACTGACATCAGCTCGACGTCGGGCGCGCTTGCCCTACCCCAGAGTGCCGCCCGACCTTATACTACGACCACAAGTGTTTTCTTCGTCGCAATATTTGCAGTGACTTTTTTTCTTCCTTTAACTGAGAGAAATTGTCGTTAGTGTTACGGGGAAAAAAATCCAATATTTTTGTTTTCTCAGTGTTAAGAGCGATTTGCAAGTTTTACTGCCACATTAGTAGTGATAGTTGAAGCGTCACAGCTACTCGAAAGTTTGTCCAATATAGCTCGCTATGTCGCGGCTACGTATAATGTGACGAGCTGACAGCTGGCGGCATGAGGGCGCGTCTCTACTTCCCGCTTATTTGTCAGGGACCTGTTCTGTCCCCAGCACCGCCCCGCCCCGCCCCGCCCCGCCCCGCCCCGCCCCGCCCCGCCCCGCCCCGCCCCGCCCCGCCCCGCCCCGCCCCGCCCCGCCCCGCCACGCCCCGCCCCGCCGCACTCTGTCAGTTTACCTGATCCCCGGAGGTAGATATAGACACAAGTGACACGGGCACTCAGCGCCACCTGCAGCCGTGCAGCCCTGCAGGCCTGTGGGAGGTCGGGCCGGGTGCGCCTGAGTAAGCCATTATTAGTGGGAGACACATTTTAATTAAGTTTTGTCTCGCTTCTTTTACAAAGAGCTTCCAAGTGTCACC